>JALJCO010009044.1:0-304159 GCA_023101725.1 Atherinomorus stipes
ATTCTTACATTATGTAACACCATTTATTTTCAATAGCTGGGGCAATTTTTGGCTTTGTCTCAAACTGCTGTATAATTTTCTATTTATTACTTTACTGTTTTACTTTTATTTTTATTATCTAGACCTAAAAAAATCTTGAGAGATTTAGTAATTTCAATCTTTCCTTGAAAAAGGGGCAGAAGAATTCACACAAAAGATATTTGTTGGAGATTTATTAAATTAATTATTGAGATTTATTGATTTAAAAAAAGGAAAAAGGGACCAGGTGGACTGTAACTATTAAACTGGTAAGAGCAGGTTTATATAATGAGGACAAGTTTTCTGCATGCTGATGAGAAAAGACAAGAAAAACCAGGAAAAACAAAACAGAGCAAGACAGATTGATGGTGCACATATAAAAGCTCATTCAGCTCTGAGCAGCTCAGTCCGTCCTCCTGTTGAGTCCGTGGCTGTCGTGATGTTGAAGATAAATCAGAGAACTTTGACTATATCAAGTGACAGCTTATCCATCAAGCTAGGAATACTGAGTTATAGAATTTATAGAAAATAAATGACTCCAGTTCTTCCTGAAGTCAATGATCATCTCTCATGTTGTTTTTGTGTTGAAGATGAGCTGATTGTTTCTGCACCATCTCACCAAGTGACTGACCAGAAATGGTGAGAGAACAGTGCCTTGTGGTGCTTCAGTGCTGCTGACCTCCATCTCAGACACACTGTGGTCTGTTTGGTAGCTGGTCAGAGATCCAGGTGGTGGTGCAGGAATCCACCTGGAACTGATGGAGCTTCTCACATACTGTAACAAAGCAGCTGAATCGTATTAAAAACACTTTAGAAATCAAAGAACATGACCCTCAAAGTGCTGCCTGATTGGTCCAGATGAGAGTGTGATCTCTGAAGCGGGAAGATGATGGTGCTTTCAACCTCAAGAACATTATGATATGCAAACTGGAATGGATCCTGAGAGATGTTGACTGCTTACTGAGGTGAGCCAATGATAGTTTCTGCAGGACTTTCATGATGTGAGATGTGAGGACAACTGGTCTGTAGTCATCTGGCTCTGATAATTTATAAAGACTTAAAAGGAGGACAAAGAAAGACAGAGTTGGGAGGAAGACAAAGACACAAAGAAATTGACACGAAGAAATGTTGTTGCTTCCAGCTGAGAAATGTTGTTTTACAATAATGCGGTGTGAAATCTGAATGATGGACATTATATAAAATATTGTTTTGGTTGTGATTGGAGGGGCCCTTCAAGACTTTGTGCCCAGGGGTCCCTGCTTCCTTAATCCGGCTCTGTCTGTTGGTCTCTCTTTCTGTCTTCTCCACCCCAGCCGGTCGAGGCAGATGGCCGCCCCACCTGTGCCGGATTCTGCTGGAGGTTTTTCCTCCTAGTTAAAAGGGTGTTTTTCTTCCCACTGTCGCCACAACTCTGTGCTTGCTCAGAATGGGGGATTGGACCGGGTCAAGTCAAGATTTGATCCAATCTGTTGGTTTCCTTAGCTAGGCTATTATGAATCTGACTTGAATTTTTCTGTTACTGTAAGCACCCTGAGGTGAAATTGTCATGAATTGATGCTATACAAATAAAGTTGAATTGAACTGAATTCAACTTTATTGAATTTAATAACATGCTAACTTGCCAACTTCAGCGGCAGATGCTAACTTTTGCTCTACCTCCCACTTAATTTTGCACAGAAAGGTGGATACTTAGCCAAATATAGCAGCAAATAATTACATAAACCTATACAGGTGCGTGTGTACCCAACTCAGGACTTCTGAGGACTTCTGAACTACCACATCATGAGTGTTCAGTAGCGCTGTAGTCATGTTTACTTGTCAGTCTCAATCACGTGTCTTATTTGGACGAGTGAACTGTTTTACTCGCGCAAATGAAGCATCCTGCTCGTGTGGATAGAGCTTGTTTCACCTATCCGCTAGAGAAGAAAAACTTGAACTCGAGCATTTTATACGCACGAACAATACAAGCCCCACCATTCAAAATGATGAGACGTGATGTGAATGGACTGGTGCTCTGCAACTGGAATAGAGCTTGCTCTTCTATATTAAGAAGGGAAAAAGCAGTTTTTAACAGATAAAATCACCAAGTGCTGCATATAAAAGGGGTGTAATACAATATAATTAGGACAGAAAACACAGTCAGCCAAAACCTCATTAACCAAAAGCTGCAAATCGCTCTGCAGCCTGTGTTTGACGGGATGAAATGCCACAATGCCGACACTGCAGCTGGAAGAGAGCGCCTGTAGTTCCCGGAGGAATATGCGGCTCTATCCTCACTACATACATAAATTGAAGTTGTTGCAAACAGCATTGGAAAATGTCAATATAATTCAATATGAGTCTCTGCTCAGACTAGTGTAGTATTCAATTTGGGCACTACACTCTAGTACCAAAAGTTCAGCCTCAGCTGATGGTAAACAAACACTAGTTGTGTGTTGTGATCCAAAGGCTGTGAAATAGCAGGAAAGCGGTCAGTTACAAGTTGTTTTTAATCAGCTGGTTAAATCTTGAGAGGTGGAGGCGAGGAGACGGGCAGAGACTCATTAAAATGAGCTACAATAGGTAGCTTATTGACAGCAGCCACGTTCTTTTGCTGGAAGTTGGAAGTTGTTTGAAGTTTTGCTGGATGCACTACTTGTGGCTAGCTTACTCACCGAAGGCAGATGGACAGATGCTCAGCAGCTGGAATACAGTGCCTGTAGTTTGTATCCTGGAGGGATATGCAGCACCAATCCTCCCCAACAGAAGCCCATCAAACTGGGGTTGGGAAATCCCCCTGGAAGCAGCCGTCATCCAGACGTAACTCCTGGATCAGGTAATGAAATTCACCGCGCTCCGAGCACCTCTGGAGAATCTGGTGGACCCAAACACAGCAGCGTTTTTGGCTTTCAGACTTTCAAAGCAGGTGCAACGCCAAAACTCTCTCAAAGTATTAAAATAACCAGAATATGTCATGTTCATATTTGACTGAAGTAGGGCTGGGCAAGATGGCCTAAAATCAATAGCACGATAAATTGAGCAGTTCACCTCGGTAATGATAAATGGACGATAAGTGGTTATAGATTAGATGGGGTGGAGTCACATGACTACAGACAGTACATGTAGCTCAGCGTCTTACAGGGTCATGAGCACAGCTGACCGCTAAACAGCCAAAACATTTCATTATATTAAAACACCTTAATTCGGCCCTTACTGGAACTTGATGTGACTTCGAGTTTGGCAGATAGATAACAGGTTCCTCAATAAACACCCAGGAGGCAGTAGATAGATACGTTTTGGACATTTATCAGAACCCAGCTGTGAAACTAAAATACAGACATGCAAATGTACATAGGCCTATTGATAAAATTAAATGAGTCAGATTCTTATTTACATGTGAGCAAATATTACTTTGTGTCCATGAAAAACACAATAAATACTTTCCTCATTGATTGTACACACACGACTATCAATTAGCATGAATGCTAAATTATAGGGCTGGGAAAAAAATCGATACACTGAAATATCGCGACATTTTCATATGCTGATATCATATCGAGATATCAAAATTTGGTATCGATCTATTCTACTAATGAAATCTCACGAGATTTCGTTGTTCAGTCAAGAAATCCAGCGGGTTTTGGATTTCACCGTTATCTTTTGAATCTCTATATGAAATCTGCATATGAAAATATCGCGATATTTCAGTGTACCGATTTTTTTTCCCAGCCCTACTAAATTAACATGGAAAAACCCATAGATATGCTAACGCAATCAGCATCGCTATTGTTTTCAAGGCGTTTAACACAAACAATTTTCCTTCAAATGTATAACACCTAACACTGACATCAAATAAATGTCACTGATCACTGGCAGACATATGTTTTTCAAGGGTATGTTCATAAAGTGTGCAAAAGATGATGGAAAAACACAGGGCAGGAATATCGCTGCAAGCAACTACGGCAGGTCGAGATAGTAAAAAAGTTCCATAGGGGATTATCACGCTTTCCGGAACTTTCAATCTTAAAAATAGATGTCCCTGCTCTGTTACACTTTGTAAATCGGATAAACGCCAACCATACTTAAGTTTTCATTGATTCTCGACTGAAGTGATGCTAAGGAAGAAGTAGATCAAAGCAATTGATTCGCCGCGGTGAAGGGCCGAACTTTATAGTAAAACAACGCAGCACATTTGTTTGTAGCCGGCAGACTACACAGCTGGTGTTAGCAGGCTAGCGTTAGCCAGCTTAATGACGTGCCTAACTTTGTGCGGCTGAAAACACACAAGCATCTGAAAGCGTCTCAGTCCCCAGTTGTTCTACTGAAAACGGGAGGGTACAGACCCGGTTTTCAGATGCTTGTGTGTTTTAACCCTCTAGGCGCCAAAGTCGCAATATTGCGACAGGCGACATTACTGAATATAACAGACCTTATCTTTAAATCTATAGCCTTGTACTGTTACTGTTTGGTTTTACTACATCGCAAAGACATACAGCGTCAGTTCTGATGCCATTTTTGAGTGTGTTTATATGAAAAAAATCAGAGAAATAAAGGTTTGAAACCCGACACCCGCTGTCTGCGCGCGAAGCTGCAGGAGCGCGGGAGAGAGAGAGAGAAAAGGCGAAAGCAGCAGCGTGTTGGAAAGAGTGAGACACAGATCGCGACTTTTAGAATAAAAAACTAAACACCCAGCGGCCTTTACAGTGCAGACGAGGTGCTGCACTGATCTTTGCCGATTAGGATTAGAAGGGGACGATCAGCCCTTGTCAGAGACGAATGACTGACGTCGCAGTGTGCGCTGCCGCACAAACTGTCAGAAAGCACACCGATGACGGTGAAAGTTTTCTCTGCCGCGGTGATGAGAGAAAGAAAGAGGGATGTGTGGGCAGAAGAGGGGATAATCAAATAGGGGAGTTATTGATGACGGCTGGGAATGTTTGAGAGTTGAGGAAGTTTTCCATGAATGGATCAAAGACATTGACGAGTCTGTGTGGGATATCGCGGACACGAGGATCTCACAGATGCTTGTGCATGTGATTTTCTGTCTCTGTTTTCGGATGAGGATTTCTGGAACCTCATCACAAATGAAAGATATGCTCACCAGTACCTACACACACCAACTCCATCCAAACTCCAGATTTCATGGCTGGTATGATGGTATGAGGGGTCAGCTAGGTTATGACAAATAATAAATCTATAATAACAAAAAAGGGGGAAAAAAACATAAAAATATAATTTACCTGTTGATATATAAATTATATTAGCAAATGTACTCCTGTCAGATTTCTGTTCATTAATTCTGAGGATGAGAGGATGAAAAAGGATCAGTGAAATTTTTTTTTAAAAAAAATCTACGGTGTAAATATGTTCGTAATTCTGTTTTACTGGATTTTACCTGCTGATATACAAATTATATTAGCACAGTTACTCCAATCAAACTCCTGTTTCTTTATTTAGAGCATGAGATGACAGTATAATTTTTTTTCCTGGTTTTTTTTTGTCAGTTTTTTTACTGAAAGTTACACAATCCAATATGGCCGCTACCTGATGACATCACAATATGCAAATTACATGAGTAAATTTACTCCCATCACAAACTTTAGGTCATGATGAATATTTTTCTCATTTACATCATGGATCTATCTCTCACCACCTCCAAGCTACAGAATTTTGAAATCTTAAAGTCCAAATGGAAAATTTTCCTAAATAAACTCTGGTGCCTAGAGGGTTAAGACGCACAAAGTTAGGCACGTAAGCTAACGCTAGCCTGCTAATGCTAGCCTGCTAACGCTAGCTGTGTAGTCTGCATCATTGAAGTGCCGGCTACAAACAAACGTGCTACGTTGTTTTATTATAAAGTTCAACCCTTCACTCCGGCGAATCGCTTTGATTCACTTCTTCCTCAGTAGCCTATTGCTTCAGTCGGGAATTCATGAAAATTTAAGTAGGGTTGGCGTGTATTCAATTTACGAAGTGGAACAGAGCAGGGACGTTGAACTGGACCGGAAGAGAACAGGCTAGGTGTTTCAAGTTACGGAAGCCGGAACACGGAAGCGTGATAATCCCCTATTGCGGCAGCTCCACTGTCACCTTTCTTAAAGGGGCAGCACACCGAATCTACTGACATGATCAAAATGACATCTGTTATGGCTGTAGGCTATATGTCTGTGTCTGTAAATTTTCGATTTATCGCCCAGCCCTAGACTGAAGAAACTACTATTCCCTCTCCAGAAAGTTCAACTTGGGATACAAAGACAAACAACTATACAGGCTCACCCTAACCCTCACTCCTAGAGGCAATTTAGAATCAACCCAACATTTACACTTTTTGAACTGTGAGAGAAAGTCCTGGATACCCACACACAACCAAAATACATGGGACGAATATATTTGATTTATATTTTAAACCAAGAATGTCCTTGGTATGAGGTGACCAATTTAACCACCACACTGCAGTGCTGTCCTTAAGTGATCTCACAAAACAACTGATACGGTAAATGGTTAAACGCCTTATGATGCTACGAGGGGAAAAGATTTTTAATTGAGTCATCAAACGTAACTGAACGGTAATTGAACTGCAAATACCTGGACAGAATTTTTCATCAGTAAAATTTTACCTCAATATTACAGCATGAGCACATTACTTTCTAGTCAAAACTAAAATGAGACTGCCAGACAAGATCAGCTGAAGCTAAAAACAAGAACAAATACTCCATATGACATGATGGCAGATTCAGGGTCAGTGCTTTGGTTTAAAACACAGGCATTGAAAGGAAATCAAAAACTATCTTGCAATTTCAGTCACTTCATTATTGAGTTAACCATGTGTTAACCTGAGGCTGGTAGCCCAAGTTTCGTAGCTCTAAATTGCAGCTATGATTCATTGACTTTCAGCCTGTAAAGGAAAGAAAAGGCTGTGTGTAAGCTTGTGCGCTTTCATCATTTGGTGTCTGTTTATACTATTCAACAGGAATAAAATTACTGGTGGGAATTGAGGTACATACTCAGAGACTGCTTCATCCACCACATGTGATGTGATTTGTGGGTGCAGACCTTCATTTATGTTTGTGTGTGTTCTCATTGGGTCGAATAAAGTAAGAAGGGAAAGGCAGTTCTTATGCGATTAGTCTGACCCCAAGTACACGTTTTTTTTTTTTTCCCCGTGGTACTTAAACATATTAGATCATCTTCTAAGCTTAAAGCTGCACACACACTCACACATATGCACGCTATGAGACTCAAATTCACTAACAGACATGAAGGTGTGTTTGAAAACATACAGTACAGGTGGCAGGTCTGAGGAGTAGAAATAAAATATTAGAGAGATAAAAAGTCAGATACATTCTAAATAGGATTCTTAAGGTTATCAGCTTGCTGGGTAACTCATCTGCAAAAAGTTGTAAGCCCTTGAATTCTAATACTTGTCACCCTACCATGGAAATCCAGCATTTTAATCCCAGATCGGCTAAGTCCAGCCATCTGGAACAAATAGAATGTGAAAGCTGACAAGAAGACAGGGAAAATGTCAAGAAATCCATATAAATTCTATATTTCTGAAGGGGAGGTGCCAAATGGCAAATTCACGTGTAAAATACATGAGACATTATGAGACCACGAGTGTCATAGCATAACATAAAGAGTTACTCTTTACTGAAATGTGTACTACTGAGAGGGTTTGTGAAGTCCCACATTATTTTTTGTCTCCTTGAGGCCTCACCTATTCTCTGAGGAGGAAATTTATCTATCAGCTACGACGAAATGCAGAGGGTGGTGGTATTATGAGCGCTTTGGCTTCAGGTTTTATCTTAAGGTCAGGTTTTACATATTATATCTACACACACAAGAATACTGCACATACCACAAAAACACATTGGCTGAGAGTTGAACACGGACATGTTGTTAAGTTGAATGTTGAGGTTTAAACCATGCTCACACACTCATGCATGTGTGTTGAAATATGACCGCATGCACACTCTCATCACCTTGCATTTAGTGACAGCAGCTATCTGCCGCCCACAGTAGTGACCGGGGTTAAATATGTAATAACTGCTTGTCCCACACTCAGGATTAATGGGCTGTGGCGAAAGGAGATAAAGGCAAACCATTAACACATTCGCATACACACACACACACACGACATACATGAGAAAAATCATGAAGACTTGTGGAATCTTGTGATATATGTCTGAGCATCACTTAAACATCCAATTTAATTTAATAGACTGATGTAATGTTTCTGGTGTTTGGCTTGAAAACATCCATATGCAAATTTCAATTTATTTCTCCATCTAACTAGATAAAATATAAAATATCCCAGAATGGTAATTAAGACAAATTTGTCCATGGGGAAAAAAAAATTGAATAAATTATTTTCTGCAGGCAGTATTGTTAATACTGTTATACCTGGATGAAAGCAGGTTACCTTTTAAATCTAATTTTTCTTTTACTGTCTTCAGATGCAATGTTAATTGCATCTGTTTTTGTTGCCATGCAGACCAAATTATAAGACTAAACAGCATGAATGTTACACCATTGTAATTTCTCTAATATCCCTTTGGGATTAACTGACTTGTGTTTTCATTTCAAATTATCCACAAAATTTAAACCTGTCCACCCAACTTCTTCTGTTCATCCACATTGCAGTCTTTAAGATTGTTTTCTGCAGTAGAACATATTAATAAATCAGACATTTAGTCAGTAAGTAAGATATATTTTTAAATCTAGGTGTAATCACGAAAGAGAAAGCAGGGAAAATATCAACTTCCTCTCATTCCAAGGTTATCAAATAAGGCTAATTTCCATGTGAAATGAATGTAATTATGGTTTCTAATTCTTTCTATTCTGCATGGTTTGGTTTGATTTAATGACAACAAATAGTTGGATTCATGCACAAGAACAAGAAGGTTAGGAGAGAAAATACAACCATGGTTTGGCCTAAAATGCTCCCTTTCATAACATCCATCCTAAATTTTGAGAGACTACACAATAAAGGATAAAGGAAACATTCTTGCACCAATTGCAGTTGACAATCTATAACAAGATTGCTCTTAAAGGCAGGGTAGGAGATCTTGGAAAACAGTTCCAACAAGCTACATTTGAAAAAATATACACCCCCCAAAACCACGCCTCCAGGGCACAGGAACGCGTTGCGTGCGCTCTTATCGGCGAAGATAACTGAGAACAGCCGAGTGACTAGCTTGTTAGCTTCCAAGTAAACAGCAGAGGAACCATGTTTCTAAAAGTGATAATTATCTCTTCTGTGGCGTAAAACATCCTCACTGCAAACACCAACACCTCCATGACTTAATCCACATCCGTTTTTTCTTTTTAAGAGCAAACAGCGGCATAGTTAAGAGCAGCGAGCAGCCATGTTCTCTTGGTTCGTCTGCACTGAGATGCTCACGGCGAGTTGCGAGCGCGCGAACACGCACGCGAGGATGGTTGGTGCGCGACAGAGAGCAGTCGAGTTTGATGGACATAAAATTCATTCAATCAATCAGCACGGGCCGCTCAAAACTCCATCCAATGAAATTCATTTACCCTTGTAATTTTCTCATTTCCAATGTGGAAGCAGAGCAAGGGATCTTGGATATGTGAGCTAATGATGAGATGCCAAATGGCTGGGATAGCAGCAGTGAGACAACCAAATATAACTTTCAACGCCCTCACCTGACACATGTTGGTGTGTTTACAGCATTTTCAGACTGGTAAGTTTTGTTCTGTTGCTAGTGTGTGTTGTGGTTTTAATAGTGTTATGCTGTTTCACACTTAGCATTTAGCTGGCTGCTAGCGTTAGCCAAACTAGCTGAGAGCACAAACAAAGTAAAAGCAGACACCTTCTTACTCTTTCCTCCACTTATTGCTTACTTTTGGGTTTATATCATAACTGTCCTCAGTAATAGCAGATTTATTTTAGAGTTTATTATAATTGATGATATTTTGAAAATAAGAATGGGGGGGATGTGTCTTTGAGAGAGACCTGCATATGAAATGAAAGAAACCCGTCCACACTGGTGACCGCCAGTTCATCTCGGGGACACAGAGGTGAAAGCTGCAGATAACACCAGATTGTAACAGAGAAAAGGGAGACAGGAGAGTAGTGTTGTCACAGTACTCGGTACTTCGGTACAAAGTCGGCACCAGCATTACTGTTGTATTGTCGGTACCTTTATTTTCATGGTAGCCGCCGTACGAGTGGTGTTCATCCGCCAAACAGTTTAGCGTGAAGGTGTCTCCTCAGAGTGCAGCAGGGCTGCTGCTTCGCCTCATCTTGTCTGGGGAAAAAGGGAACACAGAGCCATATATGGGCATGCTTCCTCTATAATCATTTAGGAGTGGCGGAGCACCATTCCTCCAGCCATTGTCTCATGTGCGAGCACTCCAGTCGCTTCACAGCCCCGCTCCAACCTACATGTTGCATCATCCCACCCCAGCTGTCAGACGTCCCCGCATCTCTGCACGCTGTGAACATGTGAACTGGGCGGCTGTAGCTCAGGTGGAAGAGGAGTCGTCCTTCCACCGGAGGGTCGGGGGATCGATTCCAGGCTTCCCCCAGACTACATGCCGAAGTGTTTGCCGAACATTCCCCGAACATTCCCCTACATGCCTAAGGCTTTGAAGATAATAATTAAACTTTGTCTTATGTGAATCAATACGACATTGCCTAAAACTGTTTCACTCCAAGTGTGCCCACACATGTGTGTCCTATAATTTCCGTCGTCTTTGTTGTTTTTTTGTTCATTACACAAAAATGTTTAGATCTGTGTTGGCGTCTTCAGTGCTGATGAAGGCATTGAACATAATGTCGTTTGCTTTCTTTGAAATACTTGAAGTCTTCATGCCATTACAGACCTGCTTTATTATTGTATTGATGTTTTTTTTATTTCTTCATTAAACTTTGTTCATTATAGGAACAAAAGCACGTTTGTTGTAAACACTTGAAGGCAAAATGCCACTGCAGGAAGATTTTATTTATCTGTTCAGGTTTCTATGTTGTAAAGAGGTGAATGTATATGTGTGTGTGTATATATATATATATATATATATGTTTTATTTATTTTATTTTATTTTTTTCTCGCTCTTTCTCTTTTCCCTTCTAACTTTTCCTGTCCAGCATCGTAGCAAGCAGAATGATGATCTGGCTGCTTTATTGTGTTGAATAGTTTTGCTTTGCCAAGGGGAGCTTTATGAGCATGAGGTGAATAATTTAATAAATGTGGTTTTACGGCAGGGGTTTGTTTTATTTTATTTTTTTTGACTGCAGTATCAAATTTTGCACCGTGGTGTTTCACTGTATTGGTGTCGACTATTGAATTTCTGGTATCGTAACAACATGGCAGGAGAGTGATACGGCAGTCAGCAATGCAACTGCAACATTCTCTTTGATTTGATCCATTTTTCCAAGTGCAGCACTATGCTATATAAATCATCTTGCTAGTAATGCCTACAATGCATTGCAAAATGTCCTGGCCCTTTTGAGCCCTATACTGAAACATGACCAGTAAATTTCAACTTACTTTCATGTTTATTGGTCTGGAACAATGTCAATGTGACTTTACACAAATGCCAGGACCAAAAGCATCCCAGAAGTATATTATATGGTAATGAGATGATTATCATTCACTTCACCTGTCAGCAGTGTGGATGATTGGCTAGTGTCTCTATCCACTACCCCCCCCCTCACACACGCACACACACACACACACCCCCCCCCCCCCCCCCACACACACACACACACACACACAACAATACATCACCACTGAGAGTGATTAATAGAGACATAGAGGCATATGTATTCACACTCATGTGCTTGCTGTTAAGCACAATGAACACGTTCTTGACTGGGAGTGACTGGAAAATATGATTGCATACAAGTTTGGGGAATTAATTCAGAAGATGATGAGGATACTTGGTTTCTGCTTGCTTTTGATCACAAGGAGCATGAAACAGAAAGGGTGGACATGATTTTCTTATCATTAAATGGAAGGAGATGGAAGCTGCCTGATTCTTCAAAGACTAATCTATGCATGTGAGCATTCAGCATGGTCCATTGATTATGCATAATTTCTGTTCTAAATAGCTCATTAATAAGCTTCATATTTGTATTTGCTGACCATAATACTAAGGCTTGCTACATACTTCGTTAGAACTCAGGTTGCAAGAACAAGAAAAAAGTTAGTTTTCGTCCAGTCAATACATACTGTACTCCACGAGAAGCTTTGCCAGCGAAAGGGCACAGGGGGGGTGACAGTGTTGACCCAGAGATTGTACATTTACGACAAATTCCTTCAGTGGCAGGATGGGATT
Source organism: Atherinomorus stipes (assembly GCA_023101725.1). Taxonomy (NCBI): domain Eukaryota; kingdom Metazoa; phylum Chordata; class Actinopteri; order Atheriniformes; family Atherinidae; genus Atherinomorus; species Atherinomorus stipes. The sequence goes on from JALJCO010009044.1 coordinate 12,304, forward strand.
TTTTTTTAAGTAAGGGATAGTTCAGATTTTTGGACATGATGCTGTGTGAAACATTCACTGTCTGTAGCTCTGATGCAACAGGGTCACTGCGGTCACCATGCCTCCTTTTCTGAGAAATAGTAATGTACCGGAGAAAAAGTTGTTGAAGCTGTACGTGGGCGCCATTCACCAAAGGTTTTTAAGCTAGAAACAGTTTGCCTGTGTTTTGTTAGACTTTTTCAACAATTTTAAAATATCCCGGGATTCCCGGCCTTATGTCAGATCTTGAGATCAATTTGGACTATTTCTGGCAGGTATCACTCCGCCGGGTCGGTGAGCAAGATGGGAGTTGCGAAGAGAAATCAATTAAAGGCTGGGTACAGTTTGAGCAAGCTAAATTTGAAAAAATATACACTCCCGAAACCACGCCTCCAGAGCACAGGAACTCGTCCGCGATAGTTGTCGACGAACATTACCGAGAACAGCCGAGTGACTAGCTTGTTAGCTTCCCAGTAAACGGCACATGAACCACGTTTCCTAAAACTGATAATTATCTCACCTCCAACTTCTTCTGCTGTGTAAAACATCCTCACTGCAAACACCAACACCTCCATGACTTCATCCTCATCCGTTTTTTTTCTTTTTAAGAGCAAACAGCTGCATAGACAAGAACAGCGAGCAGCCATGTTTGTCTCGGTTCGTCTGCACTGTGAGATGCTCACGGCTAGTTGCGAGCATGCGAGGAAGGTGGACGCCACTAACGGCAGTCGAGTTTGATGGACATAATAATCATTCAATCAATAAGCACAGGCCGTTCGCGACCCCATCTAATGAAATTCATTTCTTTGGAAGGGTTTTTTCCAGAACTGTACGTTCCACGGGTAATTTTTTTTTTTTTTTTTTGTGTGTCAGAACATTTAATTAATTGTCTGCAGTCGGGGTGTGATGAAGACTTTAAGCAATATAGTAAAAAATGCTCCTGGAAAACATCTTCCACCCTGCCTTTAAACAGCTCATCACCACGCCGTACAGTCATCAGTCGTTTACAGCAGTGAACCAGTAGGCTGTTATAAGTGAGGAAAAAATATTTCCCAGTCCTTTACAGCCTACCTACAACTACAGCGCAAACACTCGCAACACACCACTCACCAGCAGTCAGCTGTTGAAAAATGAGATAACAAAATGGTGCGAACGTGTGATTTCCATGACACAAGAAACATTACCATTTTGTAAATGTAGGGATTATCCACTGAATCATTCAGTGACAGTTAGTTGCTGAATGAACAGTTCATTAATATGTATCAATAAGTTATCATAAATTTCCAGAAACAATACAGTAACTCATTACATGCTTTATTCATGGGACATTGATGACAAAGCTGCTAAAATCAGAAAACCCATAGACTATTGTTTGACAAGTTCCTTAATGAATATTTTCAGATTTTGGTTATCTTTTATCATTTCAAATTTGTTGAGTAATAATGATCATGTTCAATACCAAAACCTTATCCTGTTCCTTAACAAGTTTCCCAAAAGGAAAACTAGCTTTTACTCCATATCTTAAAAAATGAATTGAACTGTGGGTCATTCAGATGGTTTCAAATCTACTATTTATGTCACTACATTATATTGCTGTATCTTTCACACTGAGCACTGGGATTTCACTGCATATCTTTTATTTTATTTGTATTAAGAACCAAAGTTGTTCCACTTAAAGCAGAACTCAATAACTTCAGTTCGGGGCTCCCCTAAAAGTGTCCTTTCACTATCGTAAAGTTCGTACTCCCCCTACACCCCAAAGCACACAGACGTCTTCTCTACTTGTCTTTCCTCTATTTTGATCTCTGAATATATTTCTAAGCTTTTACTAGCTTGTTGATGCTGCTTTGCTACATTGGTAGCAGCAGCTTGTCTCCCTCTGCTCAAAGCAGAGTCCTGTATCTCCTGCAGCAGGACATTTTACCCACGTTTTGCGGGTAAATATGCCAAGGATTATATTTTTCTCTGGTGTTGGCTGGTAGCAGGTGAGAATACAAACTTTTATTTACTTTTTGCGGACATGACAAGTGATTATTGATCCGTGAGGCTCAATAATCCAGGCAGCACAAGCATGAACCGGTTCTTCACTCTGATCCAAGTAAAGAGTTGGTTTTGAGAGCCAGGAGCTGGTATTTAGGTGGTGGGAAGCTAAAGCACCGTTTTTTAGTCTGGTTCTGGTGCAAACCAGCACTGGAAGCAGCTCGGTGGATAGAGGACCTGAGTGCCGTACAACGGTTTCTGTTGTCACAAGATCTGTGTTGGGTCTGCTCAGGCAGACTTGCAAGTGCCGCTTACAGGCCAGAGACACCGGGGGGAGACTAGGAAACATCGAAACACTCTGTAAACACTTTGTTTAGCCCTACAGGGATTCTTATTGAGGTAAAAAAGTTACTAAGTTCTGCTTTAAATATTCTTGACCCCATAACTGGTTCTGTGTGTGATTTCTACCAAAGTTACCAACTAATACTTTGTTGTCGTGCCTAAACTTGCATAGAACTTATACACTGGTGCTCATCACAGCTCATTACCACGACAACAAAAAAGTCAAATCCTCTTATGCCGATGAGCAGCATTTAGATTTACCAAAGTGCTCTTGGGAGAAGAAACCTCATCACAAACAAATACACATTCTGATAGGTTACACTGAGTGTTTAGATTTATCCCAATTCTCCAGGGAGATTCTCTCTCATTATTCTGTGGATACGTTTGCTGGCTACATGCCTAAACTGAGGCCAGTGCTGTGTGCCCACTGGAGTATTTAGTATTGGCTCCTTCATTGCTTCTTATTTACCCAACTCAGCCAGGGACTGACATCTGATAGCACTCTGGCCACCAAGTCATTTTAGAGTTGCAAAATCAAATACGTCAACATGTTTTATGCATAAACATGTAAATAGACTCACACAAGCAGACAGAGAATACACATACGGCTGCCTGCAACCTCCCATTTACACACATACACACACACACAAACTAATACAGTCATTTCAATGATGAAAATGCAGACTCAGGAGAGCAGAGGTGAAAGGAATGAGATGAGTCGGCACTGTCATTGCCCATGAGCCTATCTTACAGGCACGCACTGATATTGAATGGTACACACATACACACAGTTTTGGCTCAGATAAGCAACAAGATGGCACCTCTAGTTGAATTGATATCAGTATTTGGCCAGAGAAATATTTACACACCCCTTTAATCAGGGGGAACAGATGGCCACAAGGTCTGTGAACTGTGTCCATCCCTTTAACCAAGCACCAGCCCTGGCAGTGAGAAAAGAGACGCTTTGCGGTTGACAGCTGGTGAAGATGAGAGAAGGAAAAGAGAAGCTATAGTAGTGTCCCATTGTTTCATAACTGATATGGTGATATCTATAACAAGCTAATTAAAAGGAAAAGACACAGTGATTTAGATTGTTTAATTTATTTTGCAGTTCATTAAAGTTCATGCACAATTTCAAATGACATTTTCTAGATGAAAATGATTTACCTTTTATGAAGGTAAACTTATCTTAGACCAGGTCCCAGAGGTAACAGGCTTTGGAGGAAAATCCCACTCCTCAGAGGTAGTTCCCAGCTCCCCCTGGGGATCCAGTTCCACCATTGCATAATGGATAGCAAGTTTTTGGTCACAATTGTAAAATATCAACGTAACATGTTCAACACATTTGTTACTCACTGGATGTAGGGATGGGCATATTGATACCCTGGAGTTGATACTTCAGTACCAGCCAGACAAAACATCTGATTTGATACTTTTTTGTGTATCAAGATATCACTGTACAGATACAAAACATGCAAACTTTTTTTCACTTCTAGGAGTATTAGGCAGATAAATAATGTGCAAAACCAGCCTGATTCTAGCTGCTGTGTCACATGATCGTAGGTGACACAATGATGCTGCTACTGATTATGATGAGAGCTGCGAAGAGAAATCAATTAAATGCAGGGTACAGTTCGAACAAGCTAAATTTGAAAAAATGTACACTCCCGAAACTATGCCTCCAGAGCACAGGAACTCACTACTGACATGATTATGATGATGATGCTTTATATGTAAGTGATTTAATGGGGGTCATTGCACATTATGTTTTGGTAAATTTATATTACTATTACATTGTGAATTTGAACATTTTCCACTGAATAAATGTAAACAGTCTTAACCTGTAGGCTACTTAAATTATTGTGGTAAATGAAAGAATTTTTTAGTCTTGTTTTGTTTAATTTACTAATCAGCTTAATGTATTATTGTTTTAAAAGCATTTATTTCCAGTACTTTTGTTCTCTAGTTTCATTTATATCTGTTATTGCCCTCGCATTCAAGATATTTAAGCAACCCTTACCAATGTTTCATTGTTACACTGTTTTTTTTTAATACAGTAAAATGCTGATGGTAATACACGACAGACTCACAATTAATAAAACTAAAATATCCCAATCTCTAAATTTTCAATGAAAAGTCCAACCAATCCTTGCAGTGGGGCCCACGCCTAGGATTGGCCCAGGGACATATCTGACAACCTTTGCTTCCTCATGAGGCGGTTGGGAATGGGGGCTGGGTCTTTGGAGTGAGGCGGGACTGTTGATATTCATATAATTTTGCTGAGCTTTCTGAAATGCAAGATCGGTAAAGGTTGCTTTAACGCAAACTGTACAATCATGTGATTCTCTTTTCAGGGACAAAAAGTATCCATATCTGTATCGATACCAATGAAAAAGTACCATAAACTACTGGTATTGTATTGACACGAATAGTTTTGTTATCGCCCCCATCCCTAACTGGGTGTGCTCAGACCATCAAACAAATGAGGTCAATAAGTTAACTTAAGTTTGGGAGCAGGGCCACGCCTCATCAACACCTGCCGCCAATCTCACGAATCACTAATCAGCCATAGTCGCTCACCTCCTCAACTCAGTTTCTCATTCTCTCAACGTCCTCGCTTACCCACCCCTTCCTTTCTGCGCATTTCCTTTCTACCTTCCCCTTTTGCCTCGTCGGCCTGCTTCGTTGGGCCTTCCTTCTTCTGCTGCCCCTTCTTAGTCTCTGCCCCCGCCCCCCCATCTCCCTTCCTTCTCCTTCCCACTCTCCTCCTACTCTCCCATCACCCAACCATCTTCACCATCCTTACTTTACATGTTCCTTGTCTGCCTCCTTCTATCTTTCAGGTTCCATCTGAGGGGGGTTCCCTAAAGGCCCATTTATGCTCCCTTACTTACGTAAATGGCGGTGTCCGTTTCATGCGCTGCCATCCGTTGCCGTTTTCATACCTCCATGCGTCTTCTGCGTTTCAATGATTCATATATCAGTTTGTCTCTGAGGCTGCAGTGCTGAGTTAATTGTTCATTTCCCTGTTTTGATGTCAGTTTACACCGCTTGGTGTCGGTATCATAGATATGAGTGTATTTTCGAACACACTCACGGAGCCTCTCCTCAAAAGCTCAAGCTATGGCTACAAATGTTCTTCTCTGTTTTTATTCTTTCTCAGGGCTATTTGACATAGGCGGTTTTGTGTTGTAACAGCTCAACACTGACGTCATGGTTTCCGGTGCTATTGCGCCGTCTTCTATGTCGAGTGATGGACCAACAGAACAAAACAACACAGCACAGTTTTGGAATCATGTGACCTCTGACGTCAGAGTAGGTGAAGTCCTGTGAATTCCTCTTACTGACCAATGCAAGACAATAACAGATAAACGACGAGACAACAGCCGATTAGCAGCTAGACATCATCTTTCTGAACATCCGTCTTCTTTCTGAACCTCACCTCACCTCTACAGCTGAGGCTGAACTCTCCCAGCCAGCACCTTCTTGATTGCCTCCAGCGATGTCCTCTTCTCCGGACTGACTTGGCGACAGCGGGACGTAGAAACCAAAATGTTAGCTTAGCTTTAGCCGGCAACGCTGCTGAGTTTCTTCAGGTTTCAGTGTTTGTTTGTCGCTGTTCCTCTCAACACCAAGAGCTCAAATCCGGAGGCAGGACTCATAAACGCCCGTACACATGATCTGCAGTGGAAAAAAAAACGCTTTGCGTCCCATTGTTTTCCTACAGAGAGAGTGGTATCACCCGGCTCACGAACCGGGGAGAGATGACTGTCCGCCCGCAGCTCGCAGGACTGCCGCCGCATCAAAGCAGGACACAGTTTTCTTTTCTCTGCTGCCTTTCAGCACAAAATCCTGGGAAAAGTGAGGGTTTCTGACCGCAGAGTAACTAAAAGAGGGAGGAAACTATCGTCCCTCCAGACTGAGCTCACGTTTGGCTTCCAGGACGGTCGATATCGGCTCCTCAGTCACTTTCAGCAACTCGGTCGACTTTTCTCCACATTTGGTCTACAAAAATCTGTAAAAGTGCTTTGTATGAGCCGTGAGATGGTGTTGCTGTTAGCAGAGACATCTGTGGACAGAGTCAAAGGGAAAATGTCCTGATGCTGTGTGTTGTTAAGGTGCAATGGAGCCGGTTGTCGGTGGGAGTAAACACACAGACGCAGTCACTGATCGGCGGACATTCATGAGTCTGTCTCCTCTAAATGAAGATTTATCAGCAACTGTCGCTTAAACACACTGAAAACCTTAAGAAATACATAATGATGGTTGCTGAAATATAATGAAATTAATCAGATAAACAGGAATAGATTTTTTAAACAGTGTAAAGACCGTAGAAGGTCTAATTGTGTGACACCAAGCATCTGGTACACATGATCTCAAAATGAAAACTAATCGAGAGGCGACTTAGAAAATTTTTTTTTTTCCAATGTTATTTTCCACATTTTCATGTCTCTACAAATATTATGTGGCCTTGATCATTAAAGCTGTGATGAATGTCGTATTCAGAGTTGCCTCCTCCTGCTGTGATCCATGTTTTTATCAGTAGAGTCAGGAGCGTTCGCCTAACCCTACGTCACTTCCGGTTTGTTGCTGGGGGCGCTATTTTCACGGAGTGACAGGAATTTTCTCTTATTTTCTGTCAGGAAAGCCCCGTCGGTCTAGTATTTGTACTTTTTTGCATTGGCAATGTTCGGTGTGGACCTGATACACTGCAAAGGCTTTTACATATGTTTAAATGGAAGTTTGCCTTTAAGCCAGACTCACTACCGAAAGACTACACCCCCATCCTATGTCTTCCTCTGGCTCAACATCAAATCACATTCTTTCAATCATTTCATAAATCGTTATCATCCTCAATCATATTGTTGTGGCATGATCCTTGCTAGTAAACTCATGTTAAAAAAAGGTCATGGTTAAACCTAAAATAGATTCCTTCTATGATGCCACCTTCATATTAATAAATGCCTTATTAAACCCTTATGTTGTTTCTCTCACAACCACTGAAGGTCACCTATTTTTTAAACATGACTATAGCGTTATTTTCTGTGTTATCTATTGATCTTTTTGGGCTGTTTGGGGGAGAATGGTGGTGTCAGCCAAATATGTGCCCGTTTGCATAAAATTTCATAGCCGGACGCTGTAAATATAGTATATTAAAATTCTTTTTACACTTTGTAAACAGATCTAACTAAATGTTTTCAGAAAGGGTTCTTTCTTTAACATTTTCACTGATCTATGGTCAGCATTAAAAATTAATTTCACAATGTTTTTGTATAGTGCAATATGAATTACACCATAAATTATATATGAACAAAACCCTCTAAGAAAACCAAAGACACTGTAGATGAAATCATGTGTTTAGGCCCTCATTATAATGACTTTTCTGGCTTACAGAATTTGAAGAAAATGCTAAATAAAGAACTTTTAAGAAGAATGTACAGTAGATTAAAAAACCTATACACATTTTTGTTTTTTTAATTTAGAATTAATACATGTCAATACAAATCAACAGTTTCTGAAACATATGATCAAGTACACAAATAACCTCATAAAAATATGCTAATTTGAATAAATGTCCAATTGACAATTATATAGAAAAATAAATATCTACACAGCAAAATCCTCAGTGTAAAATTTGAATTGTTAAATCATATTAACTCTTTCAGAGTAATTCCAACACCAGTGAGTGTAAAATGCCCCCTGATGACCAGTAGTGCTGGTGATAATTTTGAGTTAAAACAGGTTTTTTCTTTTCAGTGTCAAAGAAAAATAACTCTCATCAGACTTACTCAGGGAGGCTCCGCCCTTTTCAGTTTGAATATTTCCCATCATGCTTTGTTCATTTCATTTCTTTTCATTTAGTTTATTTATTTTGCTTATCACCAAATACATGGTATAAAGCACAAACTTCATATCATAGCAGAAAAAATATACATTCAACAATGGCAGAGCTCATTTAAAGAGGAAAGAGCCATTTCATAAAAGCGACTTCACTGTTCAATTCTGCACCATGAGTGAAGTGTATATGTGCTCGGCTTATTTTTCCTTGGTGTGATGTCAAAATTCTAAATAAAAAGACGTTGGAGATGGTAGGCAATATCTCTTTACAATCTCAACTTGCCAGAAGGGTAATCAAGGACAATAATCCTCAGTAAACCTTGAATGGACGCAAGTCAACGTTAACTGAAATATTTTACTTTGTGACAGAGTTAAGAAAGTTCATGTGTCAAGCACTTGTGTAATGACAAATTAAATCAACACTATAGGTTGTTACTTTATCTCAGAGTAAAAGCTTATTAACAATATCAGTGTTGATCAAGTTTAACTCTATAAAGAAAATAAAAAAAAAAAATTCAACAGTAGGTCCAGTGTAACTTTAACACTGTACAGGGCAGGACCATATGTAACCTGGCTTAGTGTTAAAATTGACTCTTTAAGTGTTACTCCAACACTCCTGATTTTACTGTGTATTATTGTTTAGGAAGGTAGTTCATTCACTTCCCACAAGCAAAAAAAAAAAAAAAAAGCAAAAAAAACCTTAAATATAGACTATTGCTTGAAGTAACAGTTTCAGCAGCACTCTTTCAGTTTACAAGTTTGTTGTCACATGACTGCTTGAGTTACATCACATGCAATTGCTATCCTGTTTTGTCATTCAATCAACACTTTCTCTGCATTCTTTGATCATCTCTTCTTTCCCTGTTCCATCTTTGTTGTTTCTTTCTCCTTCATGTCATGCTCTTTATGCCATGTGATTTCCCTTTGTGTCAAGTGTATATTAGAAATTACATGAAATTAGACATGTGTACACACTTTCAGGTTTTAATCCTTGGATTAGTTCATATTCTCCCTCTATTTGTATGTGTGCATGCGTGTGTGTGTGTATATGTATTTCTACCATGCCCTCAGGAGTTACATTTAAAGAAGGAATTTCATGCTTCCATCGTTTTTTAAGCACCCTCTCACATTTTTGCCTGACAGTTGCTTTGAGGTATTTGCCCCCTTCACACACCCTCACCATCCAGACCAGGCTGATTTTCCAGACTTCACACACGAACACACAAATACTTGCAAATAGATACCACCACACACTAATCCTGACCGGGGTGTTGAAATTGCAGTGATACATTTCTATAGAACTGCTCTAGATGGCAAATTGCATAAATGCAACTTGGGAGAAAACCTTTTCACCGTTCTGGGGATTAAATCTTCCTTCTAAGCCCAGATCAAATATCTGATTGTTCAGCCTGCTGCTGCTTCAAGGTGGAGCAAATAGACACACATGCATACACACAGTCTGATGATATGGATTAATCCATTAGATTTCTGCCAAGTAGCCCATATTCTCAACTTTCAACGCAATATATATTTCATCTGTTCACAAAATCCATGATTATTTCCCTCACTGACGCAAAAAACTTTAATTGCTCAGTCTTCAATTAAACATAAGCCAATATCCCTGAACAAAATCCTCTTTAGTTGGTATAATACAGGTATCTTAAATCCTATGTTGAGGAGGAGATGGAAAAGAGACGGTTATATGAGGTACGTGTGATTAGGTTTGGTTCCCATTAAAAATCATTATAGTTTAAATTAAAAAAAAGAACTCCATACATCTAATATTTTCATGTTCATTTTTTTAGCTGAGCCTCTCAAAATCTGTCTTCTTATCCTGTCCTTATTTTTTCTTTTGCCTTAACTTTTGTCTTCTTTCTCTCCCTTTTCAATGTCATTGTCTTGTCTACACTGTCTTTCTGCTTCACTGCTCTTCCCAGCCTCTCATATTTAAGATAGGATAAAGAACATGGACCTTATACAAGATTCTTATAAGAGAATTTGTTTCTTGATATATTGGAACTGCTGTCCCTGCTAAGCCCAGGGGAGGAAAAGGACCCCATGTGTAGTGTTTGTGCTCTGTTTTTGGTTACCTGCACGTCATATTTCTATTACGTTTGTCATAACTGGAGTGTAAGGGAAAAATGTTTAAGGTTAAGTTAGTTTAGAATTCATACAACACTCCTGGCATAAATTGGGGTAAAGTGATGGCCCATCAATTTGCTCCTAAATAGCCCACTCTTTAGACAGAGTATTTGACAAGGTGTCTGGAAAAAATAGCCACACAAGAAAGAAAATGACCAAAAATCATGATTTTATAATGCAGTCAGACTTGTTTTTACTTTGAAATAGCCTGTATCTAAAATAGTACATTAGTAAGTTTATTTAGATTGGTAATTAGCATTCCACTTGTCATCTAACGAGCTAATTTGCTCTTATTTAATATATTTTGAATGAATGACAGCATTGCTACAGGGTGAGTGCGGGTGTCCTAACTCAGCCACATAGTCACCATAAATCTGGTTTTACACTTGCTATAATGTCAAAGCCAGCTTTTAATAATTGGACCACATCTGGCCAAATTCACATAAACCATAACCAGTCACAACCAGTGGTCCATGTCCTGTCTACTTAAAACTATTCAGTGCCATAACTCAACCACTAGTGTCCAGAGTAGGCAGGTTACTTTGCACATAATGGCCCTCATTTATCAAACGATCGTACGACGAAAATCTGTGCGTACGACCATTTCCACGCAAGACTCGGCATTTATCAATTTGAACGTGATCGTAGGATACGATCAAATCTCACGACAGCTCTGAGTTCGTGTACGCAAGTTTGAGTCAGTGAGGGTTTGCAGCAGCGCAGCAGAACATGAAAATATTTATTAATCAAACCGCAAACTGTCATTTAAACATAAGCATTCACACATCAGCACTAAGAATGAACCCATTTGCAAAGAAAAAGGAATGTAGAATGTATTCCCAAAATTACAAAAATAGCTGTGACTGAATTTAATTCCTCCATTTATCTCAACAAATTATTAAAATCATTAACATATAGTTCTAGGAGACAAGTGCTTTTCACTCTTCGTGCATCTCCTCATCCTGCTGGTAAAACTGCCACATAGGAGGAGGAAGTAGGCATCAGTACGCACACACGCGCAGGTGCAGGTGGAGCACTGCTTCGGGCTGCGGGAAGGCAGGTGGGTGTCGGACGGTCCGACTCGGACCCAGCGGGATGAAACGCTGCTTTAGACTCTGAGAAAATCTACAACACTCCTGCCCTGTGCAGTGCTGCACATCGCTCGGACCGCTGGAGAGTTTTGATGCGCAGGAGAAGGTGCGCCCGGAGCCGCCCTGCAGCCCCCACTGGGCTATATGGAGGAGACCGGAGCTGATCCATTTCTAATCAGTAATCAATACTTTGAAGTTGTATAAGTGCTCAGTCAGTAGACCGTCCCTTAGCTTTGCAAATGCAAGTTATATTTTTTCTGGCCCCATCTGGGTCAGGCTCGGATCTGACCGTCTGACCGGCATCCACCTGTCACCTGTTAAAGCGCAGCGGGGGGGGGGGGGGGGGGCTTTTGGTGGTAAGTTTCATATTGGATCACTTCTTCTTGACCATTGGCTAAAGAATTGTGACGTTGCCATCAGATGTGGCCTATTATTAAATTTCATATTCATATTTCATAACTAATAAAACGAATAAACCATATCAGCCAGGCCTAGATTGAGACTTTTATTATTATCTCAGCCGGTCGTTCACACCAGTGAGGCTGACTGATCCTCTTCCGTGCAGCGTTTTTGTGCACGTCTATGACTTCGGTTTTTAAGCTGCCAAACAGCACATCTTTAATCTTTGTCACCTCACAAATGAGGAATTCTGTCTTGATCCCCCCAAAAGTTTCTTTTTTGGCAGAATCTCTCCTCTCCATGGTTCAACCTCGCTGGGTGAAGCCTCATCATTATGCATGTTTAAGGGCGTAACCGTGGGCGTGACATTTAAATGACGATGGACTTCAGCTGTGGAATTTATCAAGACTCTTTTGTTCGTACGACGAGATTGGACCGATACGAACGTTTTAATAAATCACACGTGGGTCCAATCGTACGACCATTTTTACGATCAGATGTGCGACCATTTCGACGATCGTTTGATAAATGAGGGCCATTCAGTGGACTGATTTTGTATTGTACACTAATGAAGCTTTGAGGATCAGTGCTATTGCCTGTACTCCAGGGACAATTTTACCTGCCCAGTTTGACCTGAGATAGCTTGGTTTAATGGACAACTGGTGGTTAAACATGCCCTGGTATGTACAGTACATGCCTACCAGTGTGAGATTATTGTTGTTACTAAGCTAGTTCAAAGTTAGAAAATGATTGGTCGTCACTCAACACAGAAATGCAAACATTATAGAAAAATCAATGAAGACAGTTGTTTGCCAAATATTTGCAAAGCCTAAATAAATACAACTACAAATCCATAACATGCAGTACATAATAAGATGTAACTACCAACTAGCAGTAGGAGCAAAATATATTACTGGAAGAAATCATGAACTGTTATCCAAAGTATTCTTAAAATTCTGTGTGCGCATTTGTATTCCCAGGCAAGACCCTTTGTGTATTTTCTGAGAAGTATCTGTCTAGAATGGTATCTGCATGGGCGTGTTGTTGTTGACAGAGAAAAGGGTGGCCAAAACAACAAATAAAGCTTCTACAGATCTGGGCATAAAAAAGTTCCTCCTTTTTCTGCCAGAAGTGGTGCACTAATAGTGCATCATTACTGCACTATCACTGGCTGAACGGCTTTTCCCGCAAATACGCGATCACTTATGGTGTCCAAACTTGGCGTGTAGAAACATCCTTGTTCAGGGCATTTATTTTTGCTCTGAAACCGTTTCCCCTGGGCACACAGGTGTTTTTCTGTGCGATTGAATTAGCAGAAAAGTTGCTGGTAAGTGGCTGGCAGTCGGCTGGCAGTCGGCTGAAAGGGGAACTTTTTCATGCCCAGATCTGTAAATATCATCAGTATGCAGTTAAAAGAAAAGCAAATAGACCGCAAAAGCTGTTGGAATCTGAATTAACAACAAGGAGGATGGGAGAGACACCTAAATGAGGTATTGAGAAGCTCTGACTGCATAATTATGCATCAATCACGTCCTTCGCCATGCAAGAGGTACACCGGTGAACCTGAATACAGTATTCGCACAAGCACAGATGGACAAACACTATGCAGTCTGGCAAATACCCACAGAGGCTAACAGGTAATCTAAGCAGAAATACATTCACTTAGTGCCACATGAATAGAAAAAAAAAACCTTATTCGGTCACTTTTGCACTTTTGTGTCTCTGCCCCCTCCACCTTTTATTATTATCTACATTCTGTAGATCATCTAGTAATGGAAGCATATCAGTGGTGCATTGGCAAAGCTACCCAGTGCAGCAGCTAAAAATCTAGCCAGCAACTGACAGTTGACAAATTGTTGTTGGCAGTGATGCAACGAGACTCAAAGAGAAAAGAGAATGGTGTGTAAATTAGTTGTTTAGTCATTTGCTTGCTTGTGCACACTACAGTTTTAGTTAAATGTTTGCCAATGCATACAGTACAGGACTATCTGCAGAAGTGAAAGGAGCGATGTTGTGGTACTTTATTTACAAAGGTCTTTTGTAGTATTAAGGTTAAAGGTGTCATTATCATTGCCTGCAGTCTGTATCTCAATCGTAATGAATTTTTAAAACCTATCCAGCTCAATCCAGAGATAGGATCTTTAAGTGGAAGAAAAGACCTAATACCACGCTGTAAATTATAAATCAGGGTGTTCGAAGTCGAAGGACAAAGGCACAACTTTGTGAATCATCACATTATATTTTGTAATTACATTATAAATTATTTATATTTTCAACAATATAAGATTATAAAAACACACACTCAACACATTTGGTCTTTTTTATTGTATTGAGGAGAAGGAGAAATCAGGGCCATTGATAATTTCTTTCAAACTTTAAGTTACAAGGCACAGTCTTTTGATTACAGAGGCACCACTGGTCAAAGTTAGATGTTGAATTATTTCATCACAAGAATTGAGTTGTAGCAGATTTGGAAATTATTTTGGTTTGAAAAAAAATCTAATTCCTTTCAATAATCTTATTAACTTCTGAAAAAAAAATGTACTTGATGTTGCCATTTGGATCTTGCTACTGGGATTCAGTGGTTAAAAAAAAGTAAGTCAGATTTGTATTGAATGCCAACTTGAGCAACACCCTTGGTCTTGCTAAACTTTTGCAGTTTGCAGGTCTTGTTCAATAAGTCTCAAGTTAATCTGTGACTCTTTGTGACTGCCTGGATTGGCTTTACAGAGATTGACTTTTGCCTGTATTAAAACTCACATAATACTTACCGGAGCATTATAAGCCGAGTCACCATACTAAAGCATGTGCTACCTCCTAATAAACCAATGGACAATACTATCCAAGTCATCATGCTCTGTATGTAAGGTCCACATTTACCCGAAGATTCTAACAGCAGTACCAGACAGTTCTCACATTTCCCCAATTTACTGCTGTCATTAACTTTTTACTACAATCATTACACTTAATCAGTCGTAAACCATAAAATGGCTTTACTATAACAGAACTTTGAACAAAGAGTGTGTCCCTTGCAGATCTTCCATCACATGAGGTGGGGGGTGGGGGGGGGGGGGGCAATGTCAAACTGTCTGCATTGTGTAGGTGTCAGGGAACATTGGAAGAAGACTTGACAAAGTCCTTTTAACTTTTGATTAAAAGCTTGAAAGTTCAAGTCTTTCTATTGCCGATGGAATATATAATAAATCCGGATTTTCCAGATATATACACGAGTCCATGGATAGATAAAGACACCTGGATGTTAAAGAAGAGGTTTTACTGCAGTTAGGAAAGGTCAAAGGTTTGATAAGTGCAGTGCTTAAGAAATGATAAAACAAACCCTCTGTGGCCTTAATACAAGCCAAATGGAAGTCACTGGATGGATCAAAATGTTCAAATTACTTTCTTAACTTTTTTCTGGTGTTAGTCACTTTAGCACAATTTCACTCTTTTACTATCTACTAAGCCACATATTCACTAACCCCCTTTATCAAACTGAAGGTTGTGGAATTAAAGATTAAAAGAGCATGCAGTATAAATTGGATCTTGGCAACTTATAAGGAAAAGTATTTGACATGTACTGTTTGCACATTCATGTCAAGTTACTGCTTAAATATGAACTCCATTTTTCTACTCCATTATTGTGGGTGAAGCCAAGCAGAAAAGGAAAACAAAAGAAACTGTGGAATGAAGTGAGAATGCTGAGTTCACCAGACCACCGTAAACCACTAAATCTCTGCTTGAGGCGAGCTGCTCAAGGCAGCATTAGGCACTACAAGCATAAACACATGTAAATCTCTGACTGAATACAGGAATCAAGTTAGATTGCAGATAATACAGGTGCAAGGTTCCCACATGGGATGAATATATTATAGTCTGCAAAAAGGCTGATACCACTGGTTCTGCTGCATCACTTGTTCTTGTTGTTATTGTTGTTTTTTTTTGGACTTTTTTGTTTTTGTTTTTTTTCGGGGGGGGGGTTGTACAGTCTTGTTATGACACTTAATAAAAAGCTATGCTGAATATAAAATCTACTGTATTAAGATCTTAATACACTAATCAGTGATTTAAATAATCACATATAATAACATGATGAAGAACAAATCCATCATAGTTTGATTACCAAAGCCTAAACCGCATATTTGTTATTTATTAGAATGATGTCACTTAACTAAAAGTAGATGGAATTGAAAAGCAAAAACACAGATAACAAAGTGTAGATTTTGACTTAACTTAGTTACTTAACAACTAGAAGTAAAACCTTTAAAAAGCTGGGAAAAAGGTATGTTTATATTGACTTGCCCACTCATACAAAAACTGTTAATAATAAATGTAAATGGGCAAATCTTATGTTGACTATTAACTCATTCTTTTTTCCTTGTTTACATCCAAGTCTTATGAATTTAGCTACTGATCAATCCAGCAGCCTTTTTTGTACCGTCTTTATTGAAATTGCCAGTCCTAATCTGCCAACGTGGACAGCAACATGAATGTCTGGACTGACAACGTTAGACAGTGGTCTACAGTAATCGATAACATTAGGTATGCTATCTGAAGCTCATATTAGTCAGACACCGCTGCATTATTGTAAAGTTGTAAACTATGATTCATCTGACAGGAATGGTTTTTATTGATTGACAATCCACACTGGAATACAAAATACATAACTTGTTATAAAGTTTGTAAAGTAATTGTTCAGAACTTTTCCTAACGCTGTTAAATTTCTATTAAGTCAGATATTTGGCATAGTTTAGTTTAGACTGCAGGGCACCATGGACATGATCTGTTTGTATTTCTGACTGAATTATAACGTTACATTTCACAATATCTCCCAGATTAGTGATTTAATCTCAGCAACATTGCAGCTCCTTGTCTCTTTGTCCGTTAGCATTACTAGCATAACAAACTTTATCCGTTGTGTCATGTTAAGCTGGACAGCTACATGGATACGTATAATATAGTGTCACATTGGGGACTTCACCAAAATTCAACACATTTTTGTAGTTTGGTTATAAATCCAGTATTCCCTCTCCGTGACAGCATGTCATACCTCCTCTGCTCTCTGGTGGTCCACACAATAGCAGACAGACAGCATCAGCCACTGTCCTCCCCAGTGTCACAGACAGACAGCAGCAATCTTCATGAAGTAAAAGTCTGTCATCTTTGCCTTTGCTTTTCACTTCATATAAATATGCTCCATTGTTTTTCAAACAGCCAAGAAATGTGTAAGTCCTTCCAGGTTTCCTTTCAATTGTTAAGAAAATACATTACTCAAAAATATATAGGGAACACTTAAATAACAAATTTTAAATCTCAATTAATGAAATATTGTGAAAATGTTAATTCACAATATTCTAGAGAGTGTTGAGAACAAAATAACATAATTATCAATGTAAATCAAAATTATTATCCCGTAGAGATTCAGAACCACACTCAAAATAAAAGTGGAAAATCACACTGCAGGTTGGTCAAACGTCAGCAAAAAATTCTTCTAGACAAGTCAAAATAAGGCTCAGTAGTGTGTGTGTGGCCTCCATGTGCCTTTATGACCTCCCTACAACACCTAGGCATGTTTAGATGCAGTGGCAGATGTTCTCCTGAGGGATTACCTTCCAAACTTGGATTAAAGAATCAGTCAACTGCTGGACATTCTGTGGTGTAACGTGCCGTTGGTGGATGGAATGAGACATGATATCCTGGATCAGGGGCGGACTGGGACAATAATTCAGGCCGGGAATTTGATACCATCCCAGGCCACCTCCACCAAATTAATGCAAAACACTCAGAGTGAATTAGGCTGGACGCCTACTGATGTAAAACTGTAAAATAATAAAACAAAGGCCCCACATGTGGCCACACACAGCTTTTTGTTTCTTTCCCTTACAAAATAAACATTTGTTGTGCTACAACAACCTGCATGCAAATCACATCAACTGAAATTCTGATTAATCAACTACAATATGGTTAAATGTGCAGTCTGTACAATTATCCATATTGCAAATCAAATAAAGTTGCACAATCATCCACCTTAACTTGATACTCAGCCTATTTATAATCTAACAGGTTGTTCTATTTACAGTATTATTCTAAAACTATCACCACCTTAAATTAATCACCTTAAATTGTACCTGAAGGTTCTTGCTGTGATTCCTCACTGCTGCTGACAGTACCTGCTCCCTTCTCCATCTTTGTTAAAAATAAATAAATAAATCCATTAGCCACCCATAATTTCCCAGATTTTTGGATTCAGAACCTGACCATTTTATAAGCATTGGCTGTGTTAATATTTTCTTGATCTCATTTTTTTTTTTTTTTTTTTACCAGCTTAAGTAGAGGTTAAATAAATTAAATATACAAGGATTTCACTATTCATAATCATGTATTATCTTACATCTGTATAGTTAACCATATGCTAAAATCTACAATATCCTTTGTTACATTTTATCTTTTTTTTTTTTTACTGAAGCAAGTTTTAGCTTATCAGCTCATCATTAAGCTAGCTGGATGGATGTGTGTGCATCTGTTGTCACTTTTCACCACTAATGTGTTTATATCTCACCTGCTCCCTGACTGACAAACATGTCAGTTATTTTGATGCACTTTTCCCCACCTGTTGCTGTGTATTTTTCTTCCTCTTGTTAAGTCTTGCCCTCTGCTCCACGTTTTATCTTGCCCTGACGCTGCTGCTCCATCTTGCCCCTCGTCAGCTCGTCAGAGCTACGTAGGGAGCAGCAAGGGGGTGGAGGGGGCGCATGTCTGCAGTGGTGGCAGAGTCACAAAAAGAGACTGAGAAACGCAAGGGGGGGGGGGGGGGGGCTCAATGTTTCTGCCTGCGTCTGTGAGTTTTATGAGCTTCAAGGGGACAGCCAGTATGACAGATTATTTATTCAAAACTCAAACAGGACTGTACAGGCCAGTTTGGCGGCAAGGCCATGGAGGAACTGTTGACACACTTCAGTAGGGCTGAAGCTATAGAATATTTTGGTAATCAAGTATTCTATTGTACAGTGGCCCTATTGAATATCCCATCGATTAATTGAGTAATCGGATAAAACATGCTGTTGCTTAATTAAATATTAATTATAAATATACAATAAAAATTGACAGGCTACCAAGTGATGGCAATAAATATTTTTAATTTTTGAGGAAAAAATATGTTATTGGATTATGTCAAATAGTATAAGCTTCTTAGAAAATATCAAATTAAATAACTTCCCCCTAACATTTCCATGATGAAGACATAAATTGATGTAAATTAGTTTAAACCTGCACTGTGGCGTGGTGGTTAGCACCGCAGCCTCACAGTAAGGTTGCTAGTTTGATTCCCGGCTGGGGAGGGGGTTCGAACAATTCCAACTGTGGCCTTCCTGTGTGGAGTTTGCATGTTCTCCCCGTGTATGTGTGGGTTCTCTCCGGGTACTCCGGCTTCCTCCCACCGTCCAAAGACATGTATGTTAGGTTAATTGATCACTCTAAATTGCCCCTAGGAATGAATGTGAGCGTGAATGGTTGTCTGCAGTGGTGTAGTCTACGTGATACGCAGGTATACGCCGTATACTCACTAGAAAAAGTCCCAAATTACCGTATAATCACTGAAAAATGCGCACAGATACGTGTCAGCATGTTTTTGTTGCATAACTTTCCCGTTCAGAAATTCCCCATTTTCTGTGTGAGGAAGCGGCACGTCTGAACTGTCAAGCCTGAAGCTCATGTTAACTGCTGAGTTTGCGTCCTACGGTAAAAACCAGCCTTAACGAAGCAGTGAAGAACAGCAGCACGATCCGCCAACGCTGGTCAGCTGAGAAGTGCGTCACATGTACAATGCGTGCACGTGCGTTGTAGATGAGGGCTGGAGCAGCAACTCCTTTCCAGCTTCTCTTTCGATTTTGGCTTAAAGGGCAATTCCACTCAAATAATTTTGTACTGACAACATTTAACTCGGTCCGGTGTAAAAACTACAACATGTAGACTTTTCATTAAAGAACAGTTTCTGATTTATGAAACCTATAAATGAATAAATGAGGAGAAAATGAGAACAAATGAGGAGGAGAAAAGGAGAACAAGTGATGAGAAGAGAACAAATAGGAGAGAATGAATTAGGAAGAAAAAAGAACAAATAATGAGATAAGAGCAGGTGAGAGGAGAACGTGATGATGAGGAGGGTCAGTGATGAGTCAAAGAGAAGACAAACGGTGAATACTGTATGAACTGTTCTGCGTGAGTGCAGTGCACGTGTTTTAGCAACATACAGGACTGTCTCAGAAAATTAGAATTCATGATATTCTAATATTTTGAGACAGGATATTTGAGTTTTCTTAACCTGTAGCCATAATCAGCAATATTTCAGTTGATTTGCAATGAATCCAGAATGTATGACATTTTCATGTTTTTTTAATTTCATCCTATCTCAAAATATTTTTGTATTTTGTATATACAATATAGTATATATTATATAGTTTTGTCTTTTTTCAATTGGGGGGAGGGACACACACACACACACAGCCACAGTATACCGACTAGAATCAACTAGACTACACCACTGGTTGTCTGTCTCTGTGTGTTGGCCCTGCGACAGACTGGCGACCTGTCCAGGGTGTACCCCGCTTCTCGCCTGATAATAGCTGGGATAGGCTCCAGCAACCTTGGACCCTGAACTGGATAAGCGGTACAGAAAATGACCAATGACTAGTTTAAACCCAACATTTTCTGAGACAAAAATATTTTTAAAAAAATAATTTTTTCTAAGTATTTTCCAAGTATCAAAAACAAAAAAAAAAAATCATGAGTGTAAGAACACATCGCCACTGTTGGATAGCATGTTTCATCTGTTTTCCACCATATCAGAGGATTATCTTTGTTGCTGCTACGACATTTGCACCATTGTCCGGTGGAATGTTGAATGTCTGATATCTAACTTGAAACCAACTTCACCGCGGTCCAGACTTAGCCGTGCTCGCTTCATGTTAGTTTAGACGAGTCGTCTTACAGCTGCTCTGACAGGGAAGACAGCAACTCGCGGGCGGCTTTCTCTGATGTCTTTAGGCTACATCGCCCCCCGCTGGTAGGATGTTTTATTACCACCACATTGTGACATTTAACAAAACTCCACGACGTACACTACATGAATTAACTCTGTTTTATAACACCGTTGGATGATCGAAAAAAATTTACGTGATCAAAAAAATTCTTAACTATCAATTAACAATCATCGATTAATTGTGCCCATCCCTAGTGGCACATCACCCCCATATAGGCTTCTGTTGTGATTGCATACGGTGCCAGTCTCTTACAGGGCTTTCTTCACCTTTTTGGTATGTTCACAGTTTTATTCCAACCATTTTGTAAAGAAGGTTGGAGATGGAATTTCATAATTTGGATGGAAAGTGATCATCATTGCCTCAAAGCCACTGTCCTCCATCATGTTCAGCGGGCACATGTCTGTAACCAACATAGGTTGCAGTCTGCCAGAACAGCCGCTTGTATTGGGGTGGACTTGTCTGATACTTTTACCAGGAACTTCATAGCAAGCTGTGGTAGTTTATTGAAAAAGAGATGAAGAAAACTAACTTAAAAGATATGTTAAATGATGAATGTTGTCAGAAGATAAGCCTTACTGACCCAGTAATATGAAAACTAAAATTAATAGACATGTATTATGAATAATCTGTTAATAGCAGATCTACACACTCACATGTCACAGCATCACATACTGTGAGCTTACAGATCAGCTATGTTCAAATTTCTGAAATATACATGGCTAATCTAAATATAGTATAAAGTAACCAGTAAGATGCCAAATCATTGTTGTGTAGTAAAACTACAATATTTGGTGGGCAACAAAGGAGTGACTCAGTAAAAGCAAGACTTAGGGTGACTTAATTACTGTTTTACCAACCCTCAGTCTCAAAAATGCGCACTGGCAGAATCATATCATGCTGGCAGTAAACAAAGTGGATATGCCTCTTCGCAGGTCGAGTCCTAATGACAACAAAGTCAATCAGGTGACGTGTAGGCCAGCTGACTGGCAGTCATCCAGGAATTCACATAACCACAGCTACTCATGTAACTTTTGTTATAGCTTTTCTTATAGCTGATGTTTCCAATAAGCCGTGGTATGCGGTGAAAGCTGAATATGTCCATGGTGGTGACATTTATACAGATTATTTGTTTGATAACTCTAACAGAAGGAATAACTGACAGATAGTCCACAACAATTTAAAAAACATGGACCTGATGGGTGGAACTGATGATAGCTGCGTTTGTGGCTTATGATTAAACAGACAGGGTTAACAGTGCAAATAAATGTAAATAAAGTAGGCTAAATGCTTCTTCTTCTGCTGCTGCTTCTTCTTCTTCTGAATTGACAGACTGAACGCCGCTTTGGCGTAATGCTGCCCTCACACTTTGAAGACGTATCTGCATTTAAGGGGTGTCCCATTTCTAAATCACAAAATATCCCTTAACACTTGGTTTTGAGGGCTACTAAGATTGAGGGTTGAGCTTGAGGGTTAAGATTGAGGATTAAGATAGGAACTGGAATTGGCCATTAGAGTTAAGGAAACATTTGACCAATGCCAACAAAAGTTTTGGTACAGTCTATTGAGTTGAACTTTTGTCATTGACGAAATACTTATTTTCTACCATAATTTGCAAATACATTCTTTAAAAAATCCTACAATGTGATTTCCTGGATTTTTTTTTCTCATTCTGTCTCTCATAGTTGAAGTGTACCTATGACAAAAATTACAGACCTCTCTAATCTTTCTAAGTAGGAGAACTTGCACAATCAGTGGTTGACTAATTTTTTTTCCCCCATTGTGAATGTGTTGATTGGAGGTACAAAAGGAAACAAATAGCACATCCTGACTTTGACAAAGTAAAGTCAAGTAGGTTGTTTGGATTACAAGTTTCCTAACATGACAAGTAAACACCAATGGAAAGAAGAAGCAGCTGAAGCCAATTTTCAGTAAATGTTCATGTTTCATGGTTCTATGCCCGTAGTAGACTTGCAACACATACTGCATACACATACAGTTGCTCACAGCACTGTGAAAAATATCTGATGTTCATTTCAGTTCAACCTTTTTTAGCCTGTCACTCAACATGAACACATAGTCAAAACACAGAGTTTTCTGAGCCCATAATTTATGGCAGACAACAGCCAGCAGCACAGGCAGGTGGCTATTAGTTCTGATAAATTATGAATCAACTTTATCATGCTGGCTGTCTGTTTTATGCTGGAAATAATTTATTCCTTGGAGGCAGTACATTTGGACAGTATATATTTCCCGCACTTTTTTTCTTCTCCTTTTTACATGAGGGAAGATATGATTCTGTATAGTTTCTTTTTTTAATTTCTATGAATGTCTTAGTTGTTTGCGTTTACGAGCGTTGGAGGTACCTGTGTCATTGAGATAAACTTGAGATTGTATGTGTGCATCTATTTCTTTGATCCTTGTGGGGCCATTTTGATTGTGTATGATAAAGACAAATGAGCTGACAGCAAAGTGCTTTGCTCAAACCACCAGACAATATATGAATCTCCATCAGCTCCAGAACACACACACCCACACACACACACACTAATGACACATTTGACTTGTGCTAATCATGGGAAAAGACCAAGGTGGACTCACATGAAAGTCCAATTAGAGGAGACAGTTAAAAGTGTTAAGGAATAATTACAGCAACGCAGGATGTTCCGCCTGTTTTCCACTGAGGTATTATCCCTTTTCTTTCTCCATCAACACACCATTCATTTCCATTTTCAATCAAATTTGAAACAATACCTCTGATGTTGGAAGCACATGTTTGAGCCAGCACTGTTCATTGATGGACTTGCTAAATAGAGAGTGTGTTATTTTGAGAATGGAGGATGGCTCTTGCTGAAGTAAATTGAAATATTTTTGACAAATGATGCTCCCTTTCAGAAAACCATAACTGAACAATTAGGACAAGAATTAGCTACTGTACTTAAGCAAGCCTGTAACTGGCTTAAACACAGAAATCAGCTGACGGGATTTTGTCAAAAACACAGACAGTGAAGGGTGAAGGTGTTTCTCTTGACTTACAACCCTCTTAAATCTGGCTTACAAATTCAGTTCAGGCTTGTCCTCATTTAAAAAAAATTCTTCTGCATGGCATGCTCATCTTTCTCTGAGCTTATACAGTAACTAAACTCAAGGTTATTCTGACCTTCTGACCAATTGATCTTTAATGCCCCACAGCATGAAATGATAATGAGATTATAGGGTTTAAAAAACAACAACAACAAAATAATTCTAATAATAATTAATTAAAAGACTTATTCCAAAGGGTGATGGCTGCTGGCAGGAATGATCTTCTATACCTCTCCGTCATACAGTGAACCTGACAAAGCCTCCCACTGAACACAGTGTTGAATCTTCACCGTGTTGTGTAGAGGGTGGGAAGAATCCTCGAACACTTTCAGCAGATTGTGCAGCATTCTTTTTTGGACAATCAACTCCAGTGGCTTCAGAGTTATCCCCAGAACATTTTTATTTAGTCAATGCAAAGTGAAAATTTCTATTTGGGTCACCTTAGTTAAATATGTTCCATACTGTGATTTTGAACTTTGCGGCATTATTTTATTTTTTTTTTTTGCTCATGTCATGTCAGTCATTTTCTATACCGCTCATCCAGTTCAGGGTCGCGGGGGTTGCTGGAGCCTATCCCAGCTATTAACAGGCGAGAGGCGGGGTACACCCTGGACAGGTCGCCAGTCTGTCGCAGGTCACCAGTCTTTTTGCTCTTAATACAAATTCACTCAGTTAAATTTTGCACCAGAGTAAATCCAAAGTCTTTAATAGAACAGAAACACAATTTATAGGTTATGTTGCCTCCATCTTCGACATTATATACCATTGGATTTAGTGGCAAGTTTATCTGCTTGTATCCTTCACAATCATGGTGCAACTTTCACGTCCAAACTGAACACAATTTCTCAACAACCTGCTCTGAATGTGAACAGAACAAAGGCAGTAAACACTTACTGTAACTCAAATTTATAGGATAACAATCATAAAAGGGCAATTTCCTGTTGAAATTGCTTTTTCCATGAGCCTTTGTGGTCCGGATATGTTGAGTTTTGAAAATAGCCCCGCCCCCTCTGTTGTTCATGCATGCTAAAGCTAAAACAACTTAAAGGTAGAGTCCGGAGTCCCCCCACCATTTCTGTTTGCAAACAACAGTATTCAAACTGAGCGCCCCTCCCTCTCAGGCTAATGGCCGCCTCGTTCTTCAGCCTATTTAGCTTCAAGCCTCTCCTTCAGAGCTCAGAAGCGGGTAAAAGCCAAACCAATATTAACCCCAGTTTGCAATGTGTGCACGATCTAAAGCTCTTACCTTTTCTTTGGTGCATCTGCCGTTTTTCTCTCTTTTTTTTTCAAGAGGCCGAGTGACTGGCGTCTGCTCCAATCATGAGCTTATTTCCACACAGTGTCATGCCCTTAGTTCCACGGCCGCGGGAAGTGGGGGTTCAGCGCTGTACAGCCACGATAATCCAACTGATAAAAGACCGGATCCAGATGACCTGAAGGGGTCCAGTAGATTCATACTGGGCCAAGAGACCATCAACAGGACTTTAAAGTCTATTCTCTGACAGACCGGCGTGGGGAACTCCACATGTAATTGTTGTCTGCTCAGATCTAAAGTTACCTACTGACACAAAGTACTTCCTGTTCTCCTAATATGTTTTGAACCAGTTTAGTACAGAACCAGAGAGACCCACCCAGTTCCCCAGTCGTTGGAGTCATACAGTATGATGTGGTCAACTGTATCAAATGCAGCACTGACATCCAGTAAAACCAACACTGACATTTTTCCAGCGTCAGTATTCAGACATATGTCATTCATGACTTTGGTCAGAGCAGTCTCAGTGCTGTGGTGCTGTCTAAAACCTGACTGGAAGACATCATAACAGTTGTTTTCTCTTAAAAAGTCATTTAGCTGGTGAAAGGCTGCTTTTTCGATGATCTTGCTTAAAAATGGAAGATCGGCCTGTAGCTGCTCATCTGTGTCTTTTCTAGATTATCCTTTTTTAACAAAGGTTTGATTACAGCTGTTTTCAGTGACTCTGGTAAAACACCTGACGTTAAAGACGAGTTTACAATCTGGAGCACATCTGACTCTAAGGTCTTTGAGACCTTTCTTTTAAAAAAAAAAAAAAAAGAAACAGTGGGCAGGATGTCCAAACAGCAAGGGGAGGAGTTCAGTTGATGCAAGATGTCCTCCAGTTCTTTGCTAGTAATGGGATAAAACTGTGTCATGGTATTTAGACTTGGTGGACACAGTACATGACCTGAACCTGCTGTTGATGAACCAGCTGCTTGTCTAATATTTTGGATTTTGTCTGTGAAAAATTTGGCAAACGCAATGCATTTCATGTTTGATCAATCATTTTACGAGTACTAAATAAGTATATTTACCCCCCCCCCCCCCCCCCCCCCCAACACACGCAAAATCACTTGTAAACACCCCATATTGCATATTGATTCTAGTAGACGCACTAACTGGATGCGGACGTGCTATTTTACTCTTTTGAAAGACATAACCTTTGTTGCACACTGTTAGTAAATCAGTGTGTGCATTTTATTTTTTGTGTGTGTGCAATGCATTCGCACAAATTTTGTATATGCAAACCTTACATAGATCTTGCCCTATGAATATCACATGTAAAAATGACTAAAATGTGCCTAAAACTAAAAAAGATTTTTATCCAAAAGACTATGACTAAAACTAAGATGGCTGCCGAAAACATTGGTCCATTAGCTCATCTGTCAATGTGTTTATCCGATTTTTCTCACAAAGTCGGAAAAATGTGTTTGTATCAAATGTCATCAAATGATAACTTTACAATTCAAAAGCAAGTGCTATCCTTCAGCAAAAGTGATATGATCACAAGAGGGAAATTGCTATGGGAAAGTAGATATGGAAGCACACAAATCGGCCAAGAAACACACACAAACACACACCGATTGAAGTGATTGCACACACTGCTCTAACCTGACCTCCACAGTAATATCTGGTCCTCTTGCCGCCCACTTTCGCACCATGGAGATGTCAATCACAGGGTTGCATGGTGAGAGGGTTTGTGAGTGTCTGTCAATACCACAGCTGCACATTGCGCCTGCACACACACAAACACACCCCCACCCACCCACCCACACACACACACGCACACACACACACACACACTCTCTTGCCTGCTTGGCAATTCATGTCCCTGATGTGAAGGGCTTATTATTATAGTCTCCTCCTCCATCCCCTACATCCTTTATAGATAGATAACATACCGCGCAATAGTTTTTTTTTAATTTGTTTGTTTTTTCATGTTGCTTGAAAAAGTAAACCAAACAGATTAAACACAAATAAAGGGATGTGCATTTTTTACTTCTCATGACTGAGTATTTTTTCTGATTCATGTTCCAAAATGTAGAGGAAGAGGATAACTTTAAAAGTTTTTACACAACACTGTGCAAGGCTTTTTATGTCCTCTCAAACACAGGGTAAGACCCACTCTGTTCACACAACTATGCTCACACTTACAAACAGGCACAGCAAATTAATCATTAAAACTATACGTAAGCATTTTTTTCTCTCCATTAGCATTTGTTTTGCCCCCACTAATATTTGCATGGAGGCTAACTAGTTACCCTGCCTCACCCTGTTCTCTTTATGTACCATGAGGATAATGGCATTATTATTACTGCATCTTCACATCCTCTCATTTAATCCAAACAATCTTCTTTGTAGTTTGCACAGCAAAGTACTAAAATGGAAGAGAGATAGCCAGGGGCAGCGTGGCTTTTGCAATTAACCCCCAGAACTGCAAAGTAAGGGAAATAATAGTCGACTTTGGCTTTAATTACAAAACAGCAGGGAACTGCAGCTCAGATGTGCAGATGATATACACACTATTACAAACACATACTCAGATGCATGTGTACTTTGTTCATGTATGAATGCACAAATATAGCATCACAAACATCCTGTACATGAATGGAAAGCAGCCAACAGTTAGAAATGTTACTTGCTAAAAGACTACAGCCGAATAACCCTTCATATTGGTGTTAGGATTTACAGGAAGTTCTAAGAGGTGAACAAATTTGCACAGAAACATAAAATATTGCTATCCCAAATATTTCAGTCTCAAATGAGATGCTGCAGAGTTTTTACAAATATCGATATGCATATTTCATGTTTTGATTAAGGTCTTGGCCAGCATCTCAGCATCTTTCAAGGATCTGAAATACATAAATATTAATACATGTTAGCCCACTGTCTTCTCTTTGCTCTTTTTGCATTATGAATGACATCACATAACATTAGGTTGCTGGGTAATGATAAGAGAACAGAGCTGCTGGTTTGATGAGTTATGCATGAAAGAACTTCTCTCAACCCTCCCCAGTTTCAGTCTCGGCAAAGCTCATTTGCTTAAAGCTGTTTTGATGTGTGTCTGTGTGAGACCTTTGTGTGGGCTGTTTTGACTTTCCAAAGTTCAATTTCACAAATTTAGGATCTATTACTTGGAGCTTATTTTTGCATGTACCACGTCACTTCTGCCGCAAGGAAATTCGTCACTAGTCGCAATACTGTGTTGTTTTGTTTGCTTGTGTTTGTCGATTTTGAATGTTTAAATGCGTGAATTGGCAATCATCACTTTACTACTGTACATTCAAATGCCTTCATATGACGATGGGAAACAGGAGGAATAGGACAATGCAGTTGCTCATACTAAGAACGTGGAAGAAATGACTGATCCACTCATACATTTTTTTTTTTATTCATCCATCAATATCTGCTTGTTCCGATGTGTGATGAGGGCTGTCAGCTGAGAGCTGTGGTACACCCTCATCACCTGTCCATCTCAGGGCTCATACTCACTCCTAAGCTCAAGAGTGTGTGTATTTGGACTCACCTCCCAAAGAAAATCAATGAATAGACAGGGCGAACATGTAAAATCCACACAAAATGGCCCCAACTGAGATTTGAACCTGAAACCGTCTTGCTGTGAGGCAGCAGTGCTTATCACCATATGAATGTGCAGCCTGGAATCACCGCGCCCAGGTAGTTTTCATTTTTGCAGATTAGAATAGGTGTTTGAAAAAAAAAAACGTGTAAAACTTAATTTCTTCTTATACCCCAAGAAATAAACTGTTTAGTGTGACATTTTGTTAAAACAGTTTTGAAGTTTTATATAATGTTTTTCATTCATTCATTTATGCGTTCTCTACTGCTTATTCCAATTCAGGGCCTTGGGAAAACTGGAGCCTGTCCCAGTTATTAGCAGGTGAGCGGCAGAGTAAACCCTGGACAGGTCACCAGCCCATCGTAAAGCCAACACAGACAGGAAAACAACCACTTACACTCATAGGGAGAATTGAGAGTGATCAATTGACCTAACATGCATGTCTCTCCAGGTAGTCCAGGTACTCCGACTTCTGCTCACCTCTCTAAATGCATGTTAAATTATTTTGTATTTGTGCAAATTATTTTTCATAGATTGGTTGTCTATGTTCTAACTTTTTTCTATGTCAAATAAATAACATTAAATAAAAAATCAAGCTCCACACAATGAATTTTTCTATGCCATTATGTTGGAAAACATTTATTGAAGATCTAACAACCCAGTCATCCATATCAGCTATTTTGTGCCAGGACACTTGCCCTCATATTTGTTGACCTCCATTTAACAGCAGCCATTTTGTGTCTGATAGTCATGAAGTTTCAGTCTATGCAGGTCAGAGAACATTTGGTGATACACAATTATTACAACAGTGAAAAATCACACTGAGGTTATAATTGCTGTTCTATGGGTCTGTAATAAAGTTGTGCCGGTGTATACCGGCCTGTGCTTTATGAGCTGAGACTGCAATATCTTGTCTCTATTCTTCTGTCATAAAGGACAGACTGCTCCAAAACAGCCAAGAGGAGAGTCATAGCTCTCTCAGCAAAATTAATAAAAACTCTATTTCTGTATTTAAAGTTTTTATAAATAAATAAATGAAAAATCTTATTTACACAAGTGTTAATATTTAGTGTTTTACACTTGTAGCTTTGTTCTGAGCTATAAAAATTTAGCATTTTTCCCCCCTGAAATGCACCTAAATTTCCACTTGAATTAAATTGAATGCATGTTAAAGGTTGAATATGGAACATTTTTATTAAAAGCTATATCTGAAAATGTTTTATGTAAAGCACTTTGAATTGTCCTGTACATGAAATGTGCTATACAAATAAATTTGCCTTGCCTATATTAAAAAAAAAAAAAAGAAAAGAAAAAAAAAAAGATACCTCCGTGGGTTGTTTGGAGGGTTGCAGAATGAAAGTACAACATTTATTTTAAAAAATATATTTAGCCTGAAAATAAATATAACATAAATTTTAACGGGTTTGACAATGGCATTATGTTTACATCTACAAGCCAATACATGCCGCCATTGCAGGTTGCCAAATACAATCTCTGTGTGGCAAAAGCATGTTGGGCACAGTTAGGCTGGCACAGGGGGAAACAGTGGAGTCCAGCAGCTGCTTCAGAGTCCTGTAGATATTATCAGTCTGAGAAGAGGAGTGACCTGATGAGAGCAAAAACTGGAGTAAATCTAGGTGAAGAGTAGGCTACACTACATGGACCCAATAAACGTTTTCCACAGCATCAAAACACGGAAATGGCGACTTTCCTCCTGGATCGGTAAGCTAACTTGTTTGCTAACGTGGCTAACATTAGCTGTCGGTGATAAACTCCTCTGCATTAGTTGCTGGACATGTTGCAGGCTGTTGGTCACTTGTCGTATCGGCAGTGAGCCTGGCAACCAAGCGGCTGGAGTTGTTTTTCTGCTGTTGCAACTACAACCTAGACACGTGATGTCACTGTTCTGTCTGTATTCCACATTCAACCTTTAAGTTGAAGGTATGGTAAAGACCTACCCACAAAAATCTTTCAGTGACACAGTCAAAACTAAGAAATGTGAAAGAAAGATGATTTTGCAGAGCTGTGAGACAATTATATGACATCATCAATCTGGAGTATAAATGAATTATAAATACAATCCCAATTCAAACAAAAACTTAAGATGCTGTAGAAACTGTAAATGTTACTGTAACCTTCATGGTAAAGTGATCATACAGAAGCCACTCCATTCAACTCACTGATAATTTGCCAAAATCCATCTGAACAAATCTTAGACCATGAGAAGCAAAATCTACTGATCTGCTGAGACAAAGACCAAGCTATGTGTTCCCAAATAATGAGCTCATTAATGTAATCCCTTTGCTCAAGCATGGTGATTAGACCATCATGCTGTGGGGGTATTTTTCAGCATCGGGGATTAGGATGGTTGCGATAAGGGAAAGAAAACTGGAAGCAGATAAATACACAGAGTGATCATAAGTGAAAAACCTTTTCCAGAGTGCACAGGATGTCTGGCTGAAGAATTGTTTACATTTTGTAGAAACCAGGTCAGTGAGTGTGAAAAAATGTTTGGAACTGATCCATAATCTAGATCTGAGCTCAACCTGCACCTCAATAACAGCTGCACTCAAATGAAAATCTTGGTCTAAAGCCAAAAAATCAAAGTTGCAATTAGCCATAAAACAACATTCATACTTCCAACGAGAAAAGTTAAGCACAACAATGAACAGTTAGGACTTACATTTAGTAGTCTCATCTAGGGGTGTGAGAAAATATTGATACGCGATATATCACAGTATTTTGTATTGCAATATTGTATCGATAAAGTACTGTATCAATATTTTATCTCAACTGAATTTGTGAAAACATCGATACAGTGATTTCTAATTTTGTTGTTCCATTAGCACCACTCCAGAATGTACAGTAGAAAAGTCCCTGTTATCCTGGTGGAACTTATCCCAGCATTCTTTTAGAGTCATGTGATGACGGTGCAGCTGCTGCTGCTACAGACTGACTTGCTTTGAAGCTGCTTTCAATATTTCTGGTTTTAAATTGTTGGTTAAAGGCGCTATAGAAGGTGTTTCAGCATTTCAGAAAGCTGAAACTGTTACCCTGTGTTCACATCGGACGCGAATAAAACTATTAACACGAATGAATTACATGTTAAATCAATGTACAGACGCGAATAGATGCCCGTTTGCTTGGGGCGGCACGTTTGACGCAAATTTGTTGCGCGACAAGCTCCAAATGCGCGTTTTACTCATGCAAATGTAGCGTTTTACTCATGCGAATGAGGCATTCTATTCGCGCGAATAGAACGTATTTTGCCTATTTGCTCAAGTTGAAAAAATTGAAATCCAGCGTTTTATATGCACTAACAATACAAGCCCAGTCATTGAAAATGAATGAGACGTGATGTGAACGGACCAGCGCTCTGCAGCTCGCTGCTCTGCTCTAGTAAGAAGGGAAAAGTGCTTTTCACAGAAAAAATCACAAAGTGCTGCCCACAAAAGCGGTGTAATAATATCATAAATTTAGGACTGAAAACCCAGTCAGCCAAAACCTCATTAACCGAAAGCTGCAGATCTCTGCAGCTGGTGTTTGAGGGATGAAATTTGACAACACTGACACTCTGCAGCGGGAACAGAGAACCTGTAGAGGAATATGCGACTCTGTCCTCGCTACATGAATAAATTGAGGTTGTTTGTTATAAAACACCAATATAATTCAATATGAGTCTGTGTTCAGACTAGTGTAGTATTCAGTCTGGTCACAAGATGATGCTCCAGTACTGATGCAAACAAACACTTGGATGAAAGGAGCAGGAAAGTGGTCAGTTACGAGTTGCGTTTAATCAGCTGGTTAAATTTTGAGAAGTGGAGGGGAGGAGACGACAGAGACTCGTAAACTGAGCTACAATAGCTAGCGACAGCAGCCACATTGTTTTGCTGGAAGTTGGAAGTTGTTGGAAATTTAGCTGGAAGCGCTAACTAGTTGCGGCTTGCTAACTCACCGAAGGCAGATGGACAGACGCTCTGCAGCCGGAATACAGCATCTGTAGTTTGTATCCTGGAGGAATATGCAGCACCGATCCTCCCCGACAGATCATCAAATTGGGCTTGGAAAATCCCCCTGGAAGCGGCCGTCATCCAGACGTAACTCCTGGAACAGGTGACAAAATTCACAGAGCTCTGAGCACCTCTGTGCTGGACCCAAACACGCCAGCGTCTTTAGTTCTACAATTTCTAAAGCAGGTACAATGCCACAACTCTCTCAAAGTAGGCTACTCACAATAACCGGGTTCTGCCATGTTCACCTGACTGAAGTGACTGACGAGTGACAAACCACCATCCCCCGCTCCAGAAAGTTAAACTTGACGCACGCATGAAGCGTCTTATTCGCACGTATGATACACTTCATTCACGCGTACTATTCACTCCATTCATGCAAAAAAACCCACCTTAATCAAGCGAGTAAACATCCAGCAATTTTGCAACACAGGGTTAGTGAGTTTTTGAATAATGTGCATGCACAAGACCAACCTGCTAGATTCACAGCTTCCTCCCCTGGCCACAGAACAATGTGCATGAGCCACTCTGGTGTTTAGCAGACAGCAGGTAGAGATTCTCCCTCATGTCATAAATGCAAGTAAAACAGTTGCCGTTGTCTAAACATCAATAACTGCTAGCAGAATGATTGTTAGCTACTTACTGTAAACGTCAGACGAGTGTGCACAGCTTCCGGGACACAGTATTACTATCGCCAATCAATTACTCTTATTAATCAGTCTCGCTTATTACCCGTTGAACTGGCCGTCAATCACGCTTACTACAGTAGTAAAAGTAATTGATGGGCCAATAGATAAATTTAAAAATGTAAGGAATGGAGAGATGATTGGCGAATGTTTTTTTTCGGCCCCATTACTTTCACAGCTGGTGTATAATAATATTTATATATTTAACCCTTAAAAAACGGAACGGCCGCGGGCGGCCGCTAGAAGTTCCCTGTTAGCATAATCCTGCTTAAACTGCTCTAAAATAAAAACTATAATAGCTAGAACGATAATTTTTTTATTTGAAAGCTAAGACTGGCGCCTTTCCAGCTGAGATGGCGTCGCGAGTCGATGACATCATCATTTTTCGCTACATGCGACGCAAATCGGCAATGTAAACACAAGGTGGCGCCAAGAAGTCATAGCAGAGTGGAGTGTTAAGTGGTCACTGCCAGAGAGACTGACGATGGAAAGAGAGACAAATAGTGAGGAAAATAAAACGAGAATAGGTTGTTCTGTCATTTATATTGTGTTTTACATGGTTTTAGCTGGTTTTCAGTAGTTTTTTTTTCAATAACAGTTGTTAATTTCAGCATATAAAGTGGCTTAGTTCTACTACAGATATGACATTAGTGGCTTAGGGTTTGTTTGTTTTTTTAAAGATTTTTTTATTTTGCATTTAGGCAAGTCTTAGCATAGTTTATATTTACACATCTGGAGTCTGCAGGAAATATTTGGCGGAGCAGGTAAGGGAACTGTGAACCGGCTCTGATGATACCACAAGTTACAGCACACATACTGTGCAGTATTTTCACAAATCGAAAGTGCACCCTGTACATAAAATAACCTGATTCAAAAACGAAAGAATTAAAAAATATATATTCAAAATAGGTTGAAGATACTCAACAATTATTCAATCATTTTCTGAATTTTTATAGTTTTTGTATGTTCATTTTGTAGGTTCATTTCTTGGATTTATGAAAAAAATACAGAATTTTGAATAATTTTTTCAGCTTCTCAATGGTCCAGAACCATTTTTGTTTATATTAGCTATAGATATTCTAGGTAAAGCAGCTGGAAATACTCCCATCAAATGACACCAAAGCAGAAATAAAATGCTTTTATTAGCTGCTTTATCTTGAAGCTGAAATCAAATCGCCTTTGTACTCTGCAACCAATAAGGACTGTATCTCAAAAACTAAAAGAGATAAATGGTTGCAATAACTTGTAAAGTGTAAAGAAGTATTTATTTTAATTTTGTACATTTAGAAATGTTTTGGATCACTATGTTTTGTTTTTTTAGTTAGTAAGATGTGATGAAAACAATTCCAATTTTTGTGTATTTTTAATATTCATGGCATTTTTTCAAGAGCATTGCAAGTTATTACTGTCCATTGATGTTCATAACCTTGTAGCTTAAGTTGTACAGATTCTAAAAATATAAAACACTTGAGGATACCCCAAGAAATGACCCCACTATGCCCAAAAATAACAGAGCAGGCATAGACGGGTCATTTCTATTGCAGTTAATAAAGGGTTAAAGCTTTTAATTAATCATAGTGTATGGGGTAGTGAACCCAATTTCATCAAATACTGCAAAAATTGTTGAAAGAAACGTCTTCTATAATGCCTTTAAGTTACCAAGTTGTCAGAAACATTATAATTAGCCACATGTTGGGTAATACCTGCTAGTATCTGATATATGGCAGAATGATGTTTAAAGTGACTTTGAAACCTCATTGTTTTTGATGAAATAAAGTGTAACACTACATTTTGACAATGTCTACATATTTAAGTGAATGAATTACACCAGACGCACAATTCTTTACATATAGCTTTGAGTACTATGCTGTAAACACAATATTGCAATATATTTTGCTGATAGTATTGCAATATATCCCAATATATCGTAATATATCGTATTTCTGTGCCTGTGTTGTTATACATATTGTATCGCCACATACTTGCCAATACACACCCCTGGTCTCATCAGACTTTGCATAAACCAGTACGTAATGGTCAAAGCACCAGCAGCTCTCCTCTTTCTATCAATTATTTAAGCCACGTACAGCTGAAGTGTCTGCACTTCACTTCATTCTCTGCACTCAAACTACTGTACAAGCTGCCGCCATATTGAGTACATGTGCTGCTACAGCGTCTGCCTTCAGGAATACTGTAGTAATAGCTGTAGTGGAACCAAACAGAAAAAAAAAGAGAAAAGAAAAGTTTAAACTTTTCCAAAAGTGGAGGGGTGGGAACTTTTGGTTGAGAACTAATGTTTAGGGGAGTGTTTTAATAAAGCACCGAGTAGACTGCACTAGTGTCATGTCGTCAATCACTGAGCTGAGCTGTATCACAAAAACGCCACATTGGCCAACTGAAGAGATACCATCAATTTGCTGTGCAGTTGGGAGTGACAACAGGAGACCCAGATATTTTTCTATGGATTATCAAAAGAGGAACGTGGTCAGAGAAGCCTAGCAATCAGGAGAGCTGATAGGACCCCATCTGCAAGCAGCCATTTGTGGCTACATAGTATTGGGTGAGTTTCAATGCAAGTTAGGAGAGGTAACTTTAGCTGTTGCTAACTGAGTTTGATGTCTTGAACAATTTTTTCAGAAAATCAAGATATAAGAGCTCATCTGATCAGACACTGTAACAAATGCATTTTAATGTTTAGCATTTAATATGAAGCTCTTATGAAGATCCAACAGCAGCATAGCGTTAGCTACTGTTTACATAAAGTTGATCACCAGAACACTGCTTACCTATTCCTTAAGCAAAAACATTCTCTTGAAATACTGTTTTTTGGGGGGTTCAGCACAGCCAGCAGTAAAATATTAGTAGGCATCAGTGCTAATAAAAGCTTTCAGACCTTCCCCTGTGTGTGAAGACGGTTATGTAGAAGTAGATGTTGTGAGAGGAAAAGTCTGGTAGCTGGTCGGTCCATGCTAACTGTTTGAAAACTTCTGCAGGGTCTCTGTATTGATCACATCCAATAATACATATCTTTTCTGTTGTATAGTTTCAGTTCTTGAGGATTAAAATGATCATTTTTACAACTAGGGATGTCCCGATCCCATCACAT
The DNA here is from genome assembly GCA_023101725.1 of Atherinomorus stipes. NCBI lineage: Eukaryota > Metazoa > Chordata > Actinopteri > Atheriniformes > Atherinidae > Atherinomorus > Atherinomorus stipes. The sequence goes on from JALJCO010009044.1 coordinate 48,903, forward strand.
GATCGGAAATTGGGCCTGATCACGTGGTTTCAGACCATGGCCGACGTTGCCCCTCTCTTTGCCAGGGATGCGCCCTTACGGCAGTATCCCTTTTTCCTCTGTGTGATTCTCCTGTCAGTTACAGTTTTATGACCAGCGGTTGGTTTGATTCTGCCTCATATGAGCCGCCGGAGTCCTGCACGCAGCTCAGTGCTGTATGATGCAGCATCACCGGGGAGTACAGGAGTTAAATGTAACGCAGCAGCAGCTGTTAATCCAAAAGGTAAAGTGAAGCGCTAAACTGAGCCGAGTTTAGAAAGTTTGATCCATTTGTCAAGGCATACAACAACAAATTCATCATAATATATAACACACTGTTCATATTTGGCGACGCAACGCGACGATGTGCTGGTTTAACATTACTGGTACAGCATGCACCAGTTTGACAGATCTGCTTCTGTGTGACGTGACCCGCAACAGAGTGACAGAAAAAACAGAAAAGAATGCTGGTTAAACTTTGTTTGCCATTACATAACTGGTGAAAAGTAGTAACTGAGCTGGGTGGAATATTCAAATCACTGTTGTGAGTCCGGTTAGAACTCAAAGGAAGAGTCTCTTATACTTTAGCTCACTTTATTGAGCAGACTGGATTTTTTTACAGTTTGTCCTCTGTGCACTCTGATGACACTGTGTGGTTCTAGAACAGAAATAAAACAATATATCAACATCTAAATAATATACAGATAAGCAGCCTGCTTTACAGCATGAATGCATCAATATGCAGTTCCTAAATTAAACACAAGGCGGTGTCGGGAGCACACATTGACTGCCCATGTGAACAGCGCATGGCATCAATTAAGTGGAAAAAACAGGCAAATCAACTCAAATAATTTGTACAACTATCTTAAACATTACTTACTTTGACTTCACGCACAAACATCAAGGTGGGTTTGCAAACAAACTGTAAACAAAGCTTAAAGTCCCGAAATGAACTAAAACTGTAATGGACTTCTCCTGACGTCTCTCCTCCTTTCTCTCCACATGCAGGCTGCTCACCGTGCAGCGTTCTAGGCTCCGCCCCTTAAAGGGCCAGCATGACAGTCTTTCAGCCAGCCTTTTGTACAGCCGCCCCCGGATTCACCTGTGAATACGAACAACTAAAAGGCTGAGAGAAGGGGCGACTAATCGTCCTTAGGTAAGGCAGGTAGGCTGACAAGTCTAGCCACTGGACGGATGTAGGGTTTTTTCTTCACAGTCACTTCAGCTGATCTGATTCGGGCGTCTGGTCCAGGAAAAACTTGAGAGACTTTACCCACAGGCCACAAGGCCCGTGGAAGCTGGTTATCCACAACCATAACCACGTCTCCCACTTGTAGATTGGCTGATTCAGTCCGCCACTTCTGGCGGGCTTGGAGCCCTGGAAGGTAGTACCTCAGGAATTGTTGCCAGAAATGGTCAGCCAGGATTTGGCTATGCCTCCATCTTCTCCGCCCGAGAGTGTCTGGGCCTTCGTAGATGACCTGCGGTAGTGAGGCGTCCCGCCGCCCCATGAGGAGACAATTAGGGGTAACGGGGTCAGGATCTGCTACTTCAGAGGAGGTGTAGCCCAGGGGTTTTGAATTGAGCATCCCCTCAATTTCGATCAAAACTGTGCACAAAACCTCCTCAGTGACTGTTTGGGCTCCAATGGTGACACGAAGAGCACTCTTGAGTGACCTGATTTCCCGCTCCCAACACCCTCCAAAGTGCGGGGATCCAGGGGGATTGAAGACAAACTGGATCTGCTGGCAAGCAAGCTGTTCTTTGAGGTTAGGGTGAAGCACCTGGAATGTCTCCTGCAGCTCGCGTTCTCCTCCACGAAAGTTTGTCCCCTGGTCACAGAGGATCTCTTTGGGTTTTCCGCGCCTGGCTATAAAGCGTCTCAGGGCCATTAGGAATGCATCTGTGTCCATTCTGGGGATCAGGTCAAGGTGGACTGCCCTTGTGGTTAGGCATTTAAACAATATTCCCCACCTTTTCTCGTTCCTGCGGCCAACCTTGATTGTGTATGGACCAAAACAATCCACACCGGTGGAATAGAAGGCCGGTTTGAAGAGGCGCAGTCTGGCAGGGGGGAGGTCTGCCATCCGGGGTGGATTTGGGTGACCTTTCCACTTCCTGCACTCAGCACAGGATCTCTGATAGCGACGCACTGCTTCACGTCCACGTAGCACCCAATATCGCCTTCTAATCTCAGCAAACACCCTTTCTGGCCCTGGATGCTGGAGCTTACCATCATAGTCCTGAATGAGGAGTAGGGTCAGAGCGTGTTTGGGGTCGAGAACGATGGGGTGTGCTTCATCTACAGCCAGGTTGGGATTGCGGCGAAGACGACCTCCTACTCGGATGAGCCCCGTTTTTTCATCAAACTCCGGTGCAAGTAGAAGAAGGCGACTAGATTTGGTAATTGGTTTGCCAGCCTTTAACTGAGTGACTTCCTCTGGGAATGACTCTCTTTGGGCTTGTTGCAGGGCTCCGAGTTCAGCAGCGGCATAAGAATCAGCAGTGAGGGGTTGGTTGGAGTCAGCCGCCCCATAAAGCTGATGCGCAGTGGCCTCTAGAAACCTCTCCCATGTCTGGAACTGAAGTGGATCTGGAACACTAGAACCGGACATGGTTAGACCAACAACATGTCGTTTCAGCTCACCTTCGGGATCACTGGGGGGTGGAGATGGTAGGTCAGGCCATTCACTCGGAGCTCGTTTCAGGAATGCAGGCCCATCTGTCCATCTACTGCCTCTGCTGATGTCTTGGAGGGTGAGGCCACGAGTGATATCATCTGCTGGGTTGTCTCGTGAGGGCACGTACCTCCATGTAGCAGCTTCAGTCAGCTCCTGTATTTCCGCTACCCGAGTGCCCACGAAGACCTTGTATCTGCAGGAGTCCGAGCCCAACCATGTTAAGACCGTGGCTGAGTCAGACCACAATGTGCCGTGGCGAATCGGGAGGGTGAGCTCGGTGATAATGAGCTTGTAGAGCTGGGCACCTGTTAGAGCAGCACACAACTCTAAACGTGGGACAGATTGCTGCTTCTTGGGGGCAACACGAGACCGAGCCGCAAGGAAGGCGACCTCAACTTCTCCCTCTGCACTCTCGGTCCTTAGATAAGCTACCGAACCATATGCCTGCTCGGAAGCGTCACAGAACACATGAATGTCTCTTGTGCAGGTGGGTTGGTCCAGAATGGGGCTGGTGTAGCACCTGGGCAATGTTATCTTGGACAGATGTTCTAACTCTGCTTCCCATTCATGCCATTTCTGCAGGAGTTCTGTTGGGAGTTGTGGGTCATCCCAATCTCTCTTTTTCTCCCATAGGTGGCGCACAATCACTTTGGCTCGGGTGGTATAAGGCACTATGTAGCCAAGAGGATCGTACTGGCTGGCTAAAACTCTATAGATGTTCCTCATTGTGGCTACTGAGCAATCAATGTGTCTGTGTTTGTAGGTGAGGGTGTCAGACTTACAGTTCCAATGCAGTCCAAGGGCTGGTTCTTGGAGGTCAGGCTGACCTTGACTGAGCCACAACTCACAACTGGATGATCTGAGATCTGGAGGGAGATGGTCGATGACGCTCGGCTCGTTACTGGCCCACTGCCTTAGCTCGAATCCCCCGTCGGCCAGAAGGTGGCGCAATTTGTCAACAAGGGACTTGGCGGATACGGGACATGTGAGACTCTGTAAACAATTGTCCACGTAGAAGGACTTGTTGATGGCAACTCGCACATCTTCTTCTGGCTGGCTGTGATCTGTGACATGTTTCTGCAGTGCGAATGTTGCGCAGCAGGGGCTGCAAGTGGTTCCAAACGGAAGTACTTGCCACTCATATACAGCAGGAGGACTGTCTCTCTTCATGTCACGCCATACAAACCGCAGCAGTGGTCGATCTGCAGGTAGGAGCCTCACTTGGTGGAACATGCCACGAATGTCACTACTGAAAGCTACGGCATGCTCCCTGAAGCGTAGCAGCACAGCGAGTAGGGCAGGGCCAAGAGTGGGACCTGGTAGAAGGAGCTGGTTGAGGTTATGGCCTTCATATTGGAATGAGCAGTTATACACTACCCGGTTCTTATCATTATGTCGGACCATATGGTGGGGTATATACCAAGCTTCGGCACTGCTCTCCACTTGGTGGTCTGACAGCTTCACCGCATAGCCAGCCTCTACAAGCTTCTCGATCTCACTCTGATAAGCAGCACCTTGTTCTGGAAATTTGGCTAGGCGCTTCTCAGTTCCTCGCAGGAGTGGCAAAACTGCTTCTGGAGGAGCTTTAAGGAGAGGCATGTTCTTGACCCGAAGAAGGGGTGTGGCGTAACGCTCAGTGCCACTGACGTTAACTCTCACTGTTTGCTCTTGCAGCAGTTTAACTGCCTCCTGGTCCTGCCGTGACCTAACTGCTAACTTCTCACTGCGGTAAGGGAGTACATCCATCTGCCATAGCTTCTCTACACATGAAAACAGCTCAATGGATGATGGTGCAGAGGTGAAGAGACAGTGACTTACATCAGGACTGGACGTGATGGCTTGAGTTGGTCCCTGTAATGTCCATCCAAGGAGCGTCTTCACAGCTGCTGGTCCGCCAGGTGGTCCTAGTCTGACTGGCTCTATAGGTGTGATGAGGTGAGTGTAGTCAGCACCAATCAGCAGCATGGGACTGACTCTGTTTAGAGGGGGGAGGGGCAAGCCTGACAGATGTTTATATTTCTTCTGGAGAGAAGCAACTGGGTGGGAATGCTCTGCTAGACTGAGTTGCTCGGCGGTGAATGCATTCTGGATACTGTACACCTTGTCAGGATTAGCTTCTGGAGAAATTGTGAAAGACACAGCCGCCCCATGGAGCCTTTCCACTTCCTGCCGGACAGTACGGAGAGCTAACACCTCTTTAACTCCCTTGAGGCCCAGCTGTTTGGCAGCCGGCTGGAGCAGTATTGTCCGCTCAGATCCGTCGTTTAAAACAGCATATGTCTCTAGAGACTTGTTGCCGCTCCTCAGAAGCACCTTACTGATCTTTAGTAGCACTTTACAGTTGTAGACTGGGCGATCAACGTACATAACTTTGTTGGCAGTGTTTACCAGGCAGCTCTCGGCTGGTGGTGGAGCTGGTGTCTGTTCCTCTTCTCCCCTCTCATTCACCTCATGCAGCACTAGCAGATGTTTCCGACCACAGGTCTTACATGGAGCTTTCAGTGTGCACTTCGCTGCCTGGTGATTGCGTCCGCAACGCCAGCACTTATTATTTGCTTTGATCCATGTCACCTTTTGTTCTTTGCTCAAGTCCTTAAAGTTAGAACAGTTGTTCAGAAAGTGCTTATCGTTGTCACAATAAGGACAGTAGGCTGTGGCTTTCTCCCCTCTCTTGGACTTGTTGGCTGGATGTTCAGGTGGAGATAGTGCTACTACGGCGCTTGATCCTGACGTCTTCTCAGTGCTCAGGAGGATAGTAGCAGACTTACTTGAAGGTTTAGGAGTGCGCTTGGTCTCAGGCTTCTTGTTAAACGACTCCTCTCTTTTAGGGGGCGTAATGCTGTCTTCCTGAACTTCTAGCTCATATTCTAGCCAGTCAGCAAAGTCAACAAGGGAAGGAATGGCCAGCCTCAGGGGGTGGATGAATCTCTTAAAGCTAGCATTGAGGTCGTAGGGAAGTTTACTTAACAGCCTCGAAACATGAGAGCCACAGGTTAACTCTACTTGGCCTGTCTGCCCCAATTGTTCTAACATGCCAACTAAAGACCGCACATTGAGGGCAAAGAGCCGGAAACTCTTAACATCACCACTGCGTATATTAGGACCATCCATTAGCTCAGCAATCCTTTGTACTGCAATCTTATGCGGCTGCCCATACATCTTGGTAAGAGCCTGCATGGTATCTGTGTAGGGCTGCCAAGAGTTACAATAGGAGTCTGCCACAAGTGAAGCTTCTTCACACTTGAGGTGGTCGGTGAGGATCTGATACTTGTATCTCTCAGTGGCATCATCCGGTAAAAGGTTCTCCAACGCAATTTTCATGCGTGCAAACTCTCTGGGGTTTGGTGATGTGAAGCAGGGAATGGTGGGCTTTGGGCCCCTGTATGTGGTCTCTCTACGTGGCTCATTAGAGTAGGGAGCTTGTAAAAATGAGGAATCTCTACCTGCATAGGAAGGCGCCCTCTGCGGAGGTGTGGCTGCATAGGATGGATCATAGGTTGGACGTCTGGATGTGTGAGAAATACTGAGTCGAGCAAAATCTGATGCCAGGTTTCCTCTGGAGCCGACTGCTGGATATTGTGGCTGTTGGTAAGATAGAGGATTGGTTGGGAATTGGGAGTGTCCATAACCACCGCTGTATATTCTTTGGGGTGAAGGAGGTGGAAGCAGAGGCTGGTGGACTGCGGGCTGGGGCTGTAAAGCAACCATCAGGCTCTGGAACTGTTTACGGAGTTCAGCATTCTCTAGACGCATCTCTTGGAGAGCAGCACTAAACTCAGAAACTTGGTGGGTCTGCTGCCCCCTGGTGGCTTGCGCTCTAGATTGATTAATCTCCTGTTCTTGCTCTTCAACATCCCCCAAGTTCACCACGTCAAAGCTCTGACTGACTGGTGGTGATGGCGATCTGGTGGTTGGATGCTCTGATGTTGCTGACTGTAGGTTCTGCATCTTAAAACAGCAATTTGCTATCCGGCTCGAAGGACCATTGAAAAGTAGTAACTGAGCTGGGTGGAATATTCAAATCACTGTTGTGAGTCCGGTTAGAACTCAAAGGAAGAGTCTCTTATACTTTAGCTCACTTTATTGAGCAGACTGGATTTTTTTACAGTTTGTCCTCTGTGCACTCTGATGACACTGTGTGGTTCTAGAACAGAAATAAAACAATATATCAACATCTAAATAATATACAGATAAGCAGCCTGCTTTACAGCATGAATGCATCAATATGCAGTTCCTAAATTAAACACAAGGCGGTGTCGGGAGCACACATTGACTGCCCATGTGAACAGCGCATGGCATCAATTAAGTGGAAAAAACAGGCAAATCAACTCAAATAATTTGTACAACTATCTTAAACATTACTTACTTTGACTTCACGCACAAACATCAAGGTGGGTTTGCAAACAAACTGTAAACAAAGCTTAAAGTCCCGAAATGAACTAAAACTGTAATGGACTTCTCCTGACGTCTCTCCTCCTTTCTCTCCACATGCAGGCTGCTCACCGTGCAGCGTTCTAGGCTCCGCCCCTTAAAGGGCCAGCATGACAGTCTTTCAGCCAGCCTTTTGTACAACTGGGTAAAATCGAAAGACATTAAATTAGCTGTTGTTTCACAGTTTATTTAAAATCTACAGTGTTCGTTTTATTTGCTGTCCAACAGATAAAGAACCGAACGTCCCCATGATTCAGAGAAATGGAGAAATGACCAAATAGTTTAATTTGTGATTTCCACAGACATTCATAAATGATCAATTCCTCATTAATTTGGTGTTAGTTTGTGTATAAATGTATGCTTAATATCTTGTTTTAAAAAGGTAATGGAAAGAATGTAATTGATTCGAGGAGACCAAGTGTCACAATAAAGTAAAGTAAGAATACATAAAAGGAAAATATATAACAAATGTGACACCTCCTGATCCCCAATTGCACCTTCAAGCTATGATTTAAATTAAATAGGATTCAGAATCAGATCAGGCTAGTGTGTTGATGATCCCCCCTCTCCGACCAGTGGTATCACCACGGCAACAGCATGCTATAGGGAAACACTGTATCTGTCTTTTTCTGTTCAATTTTTATTTTATTATAGAAGTATCGGATCGGGACTCGGTATCGGCCGATCCTCAAAATCTAATGACTCGGAATCGGGGCAAAAAAAAACCTGATCGGGACATCCCTATTTACAACCTTACTTTACCTCAGCCTCACTTTGGCTTTACTACAGTGTATTCTGCTCTGAATTCAGCACTCAATATGGCAGCAGTAAGGTGGAATGCCTAGGTGATGTCACCAACTACAAAGCATCAATTCTAAGGTTACAACTGAGACCAGTTAGATATGATATAAGATGCTGCAGACTAGGGTTGTCACGATACCAAATTTCTGTTTCGATACCGATACCATTTTGTATTTCGATACTTTTGATACTTTTTAAAAAGGTAAATCAAACTCAATATTTCTTTAATTTGTGTTATTGTTCTTGAAGTCTTTATTTTAAAATAATCAAATAAAGAAGTAAAATCTTCAATTTAAAACACAGAGAACCAGTAATATTTGCAATGCTAAATTAAAATAAAAATCATTCTATACATGAAACATTATATGGACATAACTAGAAAAATAAATTGTAAAACTATCTAAATGAATTACATATTGTAAGGCTTTTGGAATATTTTTTAAGGTGTTTCACAATGTTAATTTATTTAATGATGTCTCAATAGTTTATGATATGAAACATTAAATGGGTATGAGGTAATGTCTATAAAATCATGTTTGTGTGACTGACTTCATTATAACATCAGTCAAGTTTTATTAATAATTATAATATATATATATATATATATATATACTGTATTATCTTTTGTGTAAGAGACCAGTAAACGGTGGTTGACGAGCGGACAAGCTGCTAATGTAGCTACAAAAGCTAACACTGTTTGGTTAACTTCACGTCAGACGTCCGCTCCTTATATTCATCAGAGTCCAGCCGTTTTACTCCGCGGATCCTCTCTATCAACCATACCGTTATGTTTTTATCACGTTTTTCTCTGTTGGGACATTATTTTCCTTCACTTGCTCTTTCCTTTCCTGATTCCTGACTTTGACATTTGCCTCGTGAACGCGGTTACAGACAGGTCTAACTCTCGCGACAAACAAAAGTTGGGGATGAAAAGAGGTTTAAATGAGCTCATTAAATTTTCGTCCCACCCAACTATATTTAAAAATTCATTTGAAGATAATTTAAGAAGGAATGCGTATGTAAAACACTAGGTTATGACACCTTTAATAGTTATTACCTGAGTTTTTGCTTCAGCAAGTGAGGCGTCTAACGGTAAAAAGGATACTGTCTGACTTCGTCAGCTTTGGCAATGTCATGTTCAGTCATTTTATTATTTCTTTTACATATTTATTATTTTAGATTGACGTTTTTAGGTTGAGATTGAAGCATAACAAAATGTGGAGCATCTATAAGCAACACTTTTCCATTTACAGAATATAAGGTAGAAATTTCCTCACCATTTTCTTCCCACATGTGAAAGCATGTACAGTATGTGCATGTGATGTGGAATGACCACGAGTTTTTAACTATCATCAAAAGAGAGAATGCCTTCTGTTCATACATAAATGCTATCCTCTAAACAAAGTGTAGTGATGAGGACTTTCTCATACATTCTCTCTCGCAGATGCTCAACACTGATTCAGTTTTTAAGACTGCATTTGAGACTTGAGGCAGGGACAGTCTCACATCTTCTCTCCTAATCAGGTCAGCCTTGCCTGTTCAATTCTGTTAGGGATCAAAATTTTGTAAAATGAAACAAACTTTAATTCAAGCTGAAGTTCCTTTTGTTAGATGCACATGTACTTGGCAGGCTGCAACCCGGGTTCCAAGCTGGGACACTGAGTAAAAGAATACAAGCAAAGTGCAATGACTTGCAAATCCCACAAAACAATATCTTAGTTACAATGAAACATGGAGAATAACTGAATGCTGAAAGTGAGTCATTACATTATTTATATGAAGGCTTTTAGCTCATCTTGAATTTGACAGCAACATGTCTACAAAAAAGTTTGGGCAAGGGGCAACAAAAGGCTTAAAAGTAACTGATACTAAAAAGAAACTGTTGGAGAATTAGGTTGAGTGGCAACAGATCAGTTGGCCCAGAAAAACACACACACACACACACACATTAAAGAGACAGAGTCCCTCTGGAGTGATGGTCAGAGGTCCAGCAATCTGCAAAATCTGTGTACAAATTGATGTGGAATTGCAGAATAATGCTCCACCACTACAACTGTGAAGACTTGACAGTTACAATACAAAACATCACAAGATTCAGAGGATCTGGAGACAGCAAGGGGCATGTTTAAAAAACAATGTTCAATGCCCATGATATTTGGGTCCCTCAGGCAGCACTGCATGAAGAAAAAGTAGGATTTTGTCATGGAAATCACTTCACTGGCTCCATAACACTTGAAGAAATGACGATCTTGCCACACAGTTTGCTGTGTTCAAACAACTCTGGAGCAGAGCTCATTTGAAATGGGCCGAGGATCAGTGAAGAAACTGTTTTGCAGACAGAAAAATCATAATTTAAACATTCTTTTTGTAAATCATGGATGCCATGTCTTCTGGACGACAGTAGAGGGGGACCTACTGGCTTGTTTACAGTACTCAGTTCAAACATCTGCATTTATGAAGGCACGGGGTACATCAAGCCTCTTCAGTACTCAGACATTTATGGATTGTTGTTAAGAAGAGATTCTACCCAGTGATAAACATAGCCCTGGACCAACTTCTTTGAGAAGAAGTTGTATGTTGCCGTGATCACAATTCAATTTAACAGTTTTACAGCAAATTTTGTACTTTTAACATTTAGATTTTTTTTCTCTATCCTAAATTATAAATATAAAAATGGTGTATGAGTTTATATTTTATGTACATTTAGTTGAAGTAACCTTTTTGGAATTATATTCAGAGTATTTTTCATTGCGCATGGACATACATAAAGAAAAAAATGCTGTTTAACCCCACACGCAAGTGTTCCTCTTACTGTACATCTTATCTGAATGCAGCATCGATCACATAAACGGTCGGGATATTTGTAAAGGTTAGCACTGAGTCATGAAATCCTTACAAATAAAGACATGGTTTAAGTCCTTCTTATTTTTTAGGTCTTATTTGCACATTCTGCTGCAAGCAAGCCCTTAGCAAAATATCCCAGTGCCTATATAAGACTCAGGGTATTAGTAAAATCAATCTGTACATTTTATAAAGATCACAACATACCCTGCTTTCTTAGAAGAGATCAAATCTCTTGAGACATCAGCTTCTTAACTGTGATGTGACACAAATCAGGTTCATACTCAACTAAAAACGGTAGTACTACCATATGATGCTTTAAGGAAAAATCACGAACGTCTATGGGATGTAGTGCAATAAAGCTCATATGGTGATGAAAAAGAGAGGAAATTTGATGATTTGATCCTTAAGATGGAAATATACTGAGTGTGGGATATATAATGAAGAGGGAGAGGAAAAAAGGAGAAAGTTGGATCAGGCTAAGGTGGCATCTGCTAAAATAGTGGGTGGTAAGGACCACACGTGTTCCCCCAAGCACACAGGTGAACACACAAGCTGGTTCTTGACTGTCAATTTTCTATATGAAGTCATACACCAAGAACATTGCTAATCCATTGTGTGCAATCCCAAAATCATGCTTACAGACAGAAATGCACACAAATATAAACACCGTATGTTAAAACCTGTCACACACACCAAATTTTAAAAGCATTTTTAAAAAGTTCTTTCTTTCTTTTTTTTATCAGAAACTAGCTCAGAGACAGAAGGCAGATGAACATAGCTGACTATGGGCCGGATTTTTTAAAGGTTTGCGTGTATAAAAATGTCTCACCAGGAACTCTGCATTTATCTTTTGTAGTCTAGACTACTGAAACCCTGTCCATGTCTCCCTAAAGTCCTTCAGACGGTGGGCAGTTTAGTCCAAAATGCTGCTGATACGGTCCTCACAGGCTGACTTCACAACGGTCTTAATGTGAAGTTGAATTTCAGGTCTGAATCCTTGACTACTCACAGATTTGTGGCTTGGTTTTAGCCTTTAAGTTGTAAAACAACAGTTAATGTATTTTCTGCATATAGCAGAACAAAAGAATGAATTAATCTCTTGTTTTACAAAGGGATTAATTTAGGATTAATCTTTGGACAGCCCTAATTTTAACATTATCTGTTAATCCACAGGCTCAGGCTGTCATTATTACCTCCGCCAAGGAGGTAATGTTTTCGGTAGCGCTGGTTTGTCTGTCTGTCTGTCAGCAACTTTACGGAAAAAGTACTGGACAGATTGACCTGAAATTTTTAACAGCCGTGTTCCTCAGCCCAAGAACGAAACAAACCCATTAAATGTTGGTGGTGATCCGGATCACCTTCTGGATCCAGGAATGTTTTGAAGGATTCTTTATCATTGTGAGAAAGGCCACGTTGGAAAGGTTGTTGATGAGGCGTGAGTGCCTCCTTGTGGCAGAAGTGTTCAGCTGTACTACTGAGCTCATGATTGTCAGGACACAGAAATGAAACTTATGAGCAGCAGTGAGCACAAGGAGAGAAGACTGTTGGACAGACTTCTAGCCAGTTGAATATGGTGAACTGTTTTCGTCTGTTAAGAACTGTAAGAAACTACTGGTATTTCTGCCTGAACAGGATGTGTATTTAGCCTTTTATGTAATTTAGCTGTTTTGCTTATTCAGAAGTGTTCCTTCATTCACCATGTGCCTTTTTATGTAATTAAGCTAGCTGATCTGTTACATGCCAGTTAATGTAACTTAGCCTGGAACACATATGCATGCTTAGTCCTAACTGGAAAGGGTTTATTAGTAATAATTAATACCTTAAATGTGTTTATCTGCGAACGAATGTTCCTCATGGCTTTGTATTTCTGTGTTTATAGACCACACTCACTTACATCCAGGCATTCACCAACTAGTCCTGGAATTCCTCACCTGTAAGCCTCGCGTTTGTTGCATTACTGTGCTGTTGTGATCAAGAGTGACCAGTAAAGACAGTTAACTGTACAAGCGAGTCCTGTGTGTTCTGACCGACACCCCATGGTGAACATCAAACCTCCTTACCAATGCCTAAACAGTCTTACATGAATTTTTCCATATAACTCCATACAAATGGCCTGAGTGTTTGGTAAAAAAATACAAAAAAAGATCTCAATGACTCCCTGATGAAGGCCAGTGGGCTGAAACGCGTTGGATTTTAAGGTCATTATGACTATGCCATAAAAATAAAGGCTTTCTAATTTTTGTAAGGGAGAGTGCCTTGGAGTTCTTTCTGCTCATCGACTTCTATAATGTTTCAAAAGTAGATCCAGATCCCAAAAAAATTTGGGATACAATGATCCAGAACACATAAAAATAAGGGAATCGAGCTGCTTGTTGGAGGTCTTTGCTCTCTGAGTGCTTTTCTAGTTAGTATTTGTCTCTATGTATGTTTATACTAATTATTTACAGTAATGAAAATTATTTTTCCAACTATTCTATATATTCTCAACACTGTACCAACAATTAAATGATTTAAATTCTGTGATTTGTACAATTCTAATCATCAAAGGGAAATTATGATGGCCTTAGTATTAGTTATTTACTGTGAGAAAACTACTACCCCAGTTCCGAAAAAGTAAAAACGGCATGCAAGATGTACAGTAAATACAAACTGAGAGCAATGATTTCAAAATATCTTGAACCTTGTTTCTTTTTTCTCAATAGAACAAAAACAACAAAACAGATGTTTAAACTGAGACATTTGACCATTTCATCAAAATATTACTTCAATTTTAATTTGATGGCATATTTATTCAACAAAACAAATAAGCTCATAGACATCAGAATACATGAGTAATGTTGGAGGAAATGAGTTACAGTCTTGATATGGAAGCCAAGAAGTGTGCACTGAGGGAAATGTGCTTTAAGCTATTTTCATGTTACACCTGTTAGATGCCTTTTGCATCTGTCCATGAATGCCCAAGAGAGAGTGTTTAGGAATGTGAGTGTTTGTGAATCCAGCATATCCTCGTCTACTCATTATAGTGGGACTATCCCTGATGGCATTTACCTCTGACCTCTGCTCTGCTGCGCAATTACTGAAAGGCCAGACTCTTGAGCTAATGTCCATCATGTCCACTCTCTTCCTCTCTCTCATCTTTTCTTCCCACACCGCACTCACTGGCGGTGCTAATCTAAAGTGAAAAGGGAAAAAAGAGGAGTCATTTTTGACATGTGGTTAATAAGGTGAAGATCCATCTATTCATGCCTTCACACTTCCTTTCTTTTGAGGATTCTTGTTAATGAAGCACAGCTGTTTTATGTCAAATAATTTTCCTCTCATCTCCGATTCCAGTTCCTCTGCACTTTAAGTAGCATTTTAGGAAAAGTTTCCAAGTTCAGTGAATAAGATTTAAAAGAAAAGAAGGGAGCAAATGAACAAGGGATGCGGAGTATAGTATGTGAAGGGTAACCTGATTAGGGGCAGTAACGGGCCACCTTCCTGTCCCTCTCCCTGTCTATCCTTCCCCCTTCTCTTCCTCCCCCAGGTAACAGAGCTCTTCTCTAGAGAGGAAGGGATGAAGAGATTAAGGGGAAATTACAGAGTCCCTTTCTTTGAAAAGACAAGAGAAGTGTTGAGTTGAGACTTCAAACAACTTTGGAAAAGATGGAGCCAGAGGTCAGACAGAAAGGCTGACCAAGAGAGGGATAGACAGACACAAGAAAAAGACAGAAACAAGCCACCTGGGATTCAAAGTCATTGAAGATGAAGGAAGGAAACGGAGGGAGAAGTGTATTAAAGGGGTCACAGAATCTCTGTGTTGACCTTAGACAAAGGAGGTTATTGTGGTGGCAGTTAAGTGTTGTCACTCAAGTATAGGTCATGAAACACACACTACATTACAAGGAAATGTGACTTTATTTCTTTTACTTACTAATTGTCGAAAGAGGATCTGTCTGATTTTACAAAGGGGTAATAGTGAACCAGTAAAAGGTCCAAATCATAATCGCAAAGTTGAGCCAATTATAAACCAAAATGTTTGCAAATTTTACCAAAAAGGATTTAAAATGTATTATTTTCAATAATACTCATTCCAAGTGTCCACATATTTAGTAGTGTTCTATTTGAAGCAAAGCTTTTCTATACCTTGGTTTGCTTATTTGTGACTGAGATGACTTACAAATAAGTATGTTTTTTTTTACAATTTAATTAAAATCTGAATATATTTTATACAAAATACAGACTGTAGACAACAGCAGGATGAAACGGGAAGACTTCAGAAAGCATTACATGTAAAGGTCAGTCAGAATGAGGTTGTTTAATTGTCAAATTGGGTTTTTCCTCCCTATTTCTTTGGTCAATAACTATAATTTTTTCCGCTTATTTCTTTACCTAATTGTAGCAGCTGACAGGCTGCCAGTGGTAGTTATTTCTAAAATAGATGTAGCATGTGCTGTGTTTTTCCTTTTAGAAAAAATTTGGGAGGCTTTGTAGTCTACATTGTCTTTTGTCCATAGATCTTGAGGCTGTTCACTTTGATCTTGAATGTGTGGAATAACTACTCACTGAATTAACAGATGGTCTTCAGATGGATGGATGGATGGTTTATAGCAGAATATTTTAGAGATCAAATAGTCAAACGGGTTATAGAAGTAAATCTATGCTCATTCTTTGATCTTTAATTGTCTAACATATGCTGAAAAATAACATCTTTAGCTTCCCACATTTTGTTTTAGGCTCCTCTTTAATTTTTCACACACACTATTTTCTAGCATTAAAACCAAGACAACTGAAATATATCATTCTATTGTTGTGTTTTTTAAAATTAAAAACTGAAGTCTGATGCAATATTCAGGGTATCACTTTTCCAACAAGAAAACAGGCAACACACACGCCAAAAAAAAAAAAAAAAAAAAAAATCTTGGAAAAAGGATTGACTGACCTATGTGGAATAAAGCCCATTAGGGCTTAACTGAAAATGGATAATAAACTGGCCTCCCCATCTACCTGGTTGAACTTAATGATTTTTGCCAGGAAGAATGGAATAAATCTTCAAAGTGACAGCATGCCAATTTTGCAAGATAATTAAAAAACAAAATGCTAAAAATGATAGCGCTAAAAGCAAAGAGAACTAGATTTTAACAAAATGTACAAAAATGCACAGAGTAAAAGAAGGGAGCAGCAGAAGTGGTGATCAGGACTTGCATAGAAGTGTCCCTTTATGATGGAAAAACTGCCAAATCAAAATATCTGTATGTATTTTAACATACATTTTGTGTTGTTCAATATTAATGACCTGCATTAAAGATTTTAAATGTTTAGGCTATATGAGGACCTCACACACTGCTGTCCTGATTAGAACAAACCCCACACACACACAGTCATTAGTAGTTCTTGTTTAACTTTAATTTTTGACAAATCTCATTTCACGCCTCAGCCCTAACATCAAACCAAAACTCCAGGAATTAGATTCTGCTTCATTAGTGCTGGACTTTGGTTCCTTTGAGGACTGCTGGTCCCAACAAGGTCATTAATTATACCAGAAATGGTCACAGTAAGGTAACAAAAACAAGCGCACATACAGTTCCTACACAGAAACACTGTTTATAGCCCTATTCTGACTGGATTAGTTTTATATAGGGACCACATGTAATTTGTAATAATTACAGAGGTTGTCTGTGATTTTAATCCAGTGTGAATCGATCATGTCTGTGATTTGCGATGTAATAATCCTCCTGCAAATTACGTACTATAATTTGCTAAACTCAGAGGTCCTCTGATAGTACTAATCCAGTGCGAATGGACATCTCTGTGATTTGGACAGAAATGACCCGTAATTTGGCAGTATTTGTTTCCTGGACGCATTTCATTTACTTTTTGGCGAAAAATGGAGGCTTCAAAAGAATTTTTCCTCCAAAGTATCATGTTTACGATAATATAGGCTAAAGCATTAACTTTGGAATCGGAGTGATCAGTGGAGTTTCACTAGTCCCGTTCCCACAGCGAGAAACGTTTAGGTTTGGACAACATGCTGACATGCTACAAGTTCTTAAAGCGTTTGTTACGACTGTCCGTGTGTTATTTAAGACATTTGTTTCTGAATGATCATCTACTCCCGATGGAAACACAGCTCGTAAGAGCAGATGTTACGCAATATGCAGCACGTTGACATCATATCTGCTGGATGTCTGTGAATTTCAGTCAAATCTCAGACTTCAGCTATCCAGTGTGAATGCGCCATATAAAAAACAGACGTCGGGGGGTAATTTATTTATTACATGTGGTCCCTAGATAATACTAATCCCGTCAGAATAGGGCTTATGACATAATCAGTCCACAATGCAATTTCCCTCTTCATTCACATAGATAAACTTTTTACATGAAAATGAAAAGTTCAAGACAAACAAGCATTGATGTATCTAGAGCATTTCAGAGAAAACTTAAAGTTGACGCACATCAGACCCTCTAAAATCTCAGCTGAGATTCTGGTGAGTGAGAACAAATCTGGCTGACTAGTAAGAATGGCATAGACAAGAAAATTTAAAGGAAAAGTAAATTGTACATGTGTGACAAAATAATGTAATCTTCTCTTGTTTAACCCATGAGCTGAGGGGTCTCAGGTTCAAATAATGTAGTAAATTAGTTTTACAAACCCAGATAATTATAATGACTTGCCTTTTTTGCATTTTTACACTTTTTGGGGGGGAATTTTAAAATGCTCCTAATAGGTGTGAGCTTATTTTTATTTATCATTAATGTACACTCAGCACCTCATCCTGACATAAAAAAACAGAAATGTAGAAATTTTTGCTAATTTATTAAAAAAGAAAAACTGAAATATCAAATGGCCATACGTATTCAGACCCTTTGTTCAGTACTGAACAGGGGTCGCGTTAACCGAATATTTTCCGTCATTGACCGTTTTTTAAACGGTGACAGAAAAATCTGAAGGCCGTCAGTCATTTTGACAGATTGCAATTTACACTCCCTGACCACTAGATGGCGAGTTAGCATATTGTCTCTCTTGATGCATGGCCTGTTGGGTTCACTCGGATAAATGTCATGGCAGCTGAGTGTCCGAAGCTTCTTCAAAAGCCTAATAATGAAGATAGTGTTGACAAAAGAGGTGAAAAAGGAAGACTGATGCAGTGGAAGATGAGGGACAAAAAAGTAATCATTCTTCGGCACCAACTGAGCAACCAAGCATTTAATGGAAAAATGCGACCGAATATGTCATTATTATATGTATATATTTTAATTAAAGTGACGGGTAAGAAATAGATTATGACTGGATTTTTATGACCCTGTCAGTCAAAATGACGGACAACGAAAAAGTCTGGCGCAACCTCTGGTACTGAAGCACCCTTTTGAGCTTCTACAGCCATGAGTCTTCTTGGGAATGATGCAACAAGTTTTCACACATGTATTTGGGATCTTCTGCCATTCTTCCTTGCGGCTTCTCTCCAGTTCTGTCAAGTTGGATGGTGAACGGTGGTGGACAGCCATTTTCAGGTCTCTCCAGAGATGCTCAATTGGGTTTAAGTCAGAGCTCTGGCTGGGCCAGTCAAGAATGGTCAGAGTTAGGGATGTAACGATTACCGATAAAATGGTTAACCGTGATAAAATTCCCAACGATTAGTAATACCGTTTCAAATCTGAATTATCGTGAAAACAGTGATTGATTTTTGCACTTTGAAAAACGCATCATGATGCTGCTTTTTGGCAGGAAAAGCAGCAGCAGTCCCAGTTTGCATTATTTAATTTAGGAAAACACTGTGGAAAGCAACAAAGGCACCCATGTGGACAGTGCTCTTCAGATTCCTCATTTAAAAAGGACAAAGTAGACATGTAGACCCATTTTGGATGTTTTTAAAGATGCTAGTGGGGTATTTCAGTAATACGGCCATTATAATGATAACCGTGATAATTTTGGTCACAATTAACTGTGATATGAAATTTTCATATCGTTACCTCCCTAGTCAGAGTTGTTCCAAAGCCACTTCTTTGTTATTTTAGCTGTGTGCTTCGGGTCGTTGTCTTGTTGGAAGGTGAACCTTCAACCCAGTCTGAGGTCCTGAGCGCTCTGGAAGAAGTTGTCATCCAGGATCTCTCTGTACTCGGCCACATTCATCTTCCATTCATCTGCAACCAGATGTCCTGTCCCTGCAGCTGAAAAACACCCCCATAGCATGATGCTGCCACCACCATGTGTCACTGTTTGGATCATATTGGGCAGGTGGTGAGCAGTGCCTGGTTTTCTCCACACATACCGCTTATAATTAACGCCAAAAAGTTCAATCTTGGTCTCATCAGACCAGAGTATCTTATTTCTCTCACAGTCTGGGAGTCCTTCATGTGTTTTTTTTGGCAAACTGTATGCTTTCAAATGTCTTGCACTAAGGAGAGGCTTCCATCAGGCCACTCTGCCATAAAGCCCCAACTGGTGGAGAGCTGCAATGATAACGACTTTGTGGAACTGCATCTCTGGAGCTCAGCCACATGATTTTTGGGTTCTTCTTTACTTCTCTCACCAAGGCTCTTCTCCCATGATTGTTCAGTTTGGCTGGACGGCCGGGTCTAGGAAGAGTTCTGGTTGTCCCAAACTTCTCCCATTTAAGGATTATGGAGGCCACAGTGCTCTTAAGAACCTTTAGTGCTGCAGAAGTTCTTTTGTAACCTTGTCCAGATCTGTGCCTCGCCACAATTTTGGACAGTTCCTTCTACCTCATGATTCTCATTTGCTCTGACATGCAATGTGAGCTATAAGGTCTTATATAGACAGGTGTGTGCCTTTCTTAATCAAGTCCAATCACTTTAATTAAACACAGCTGGACTCCAGCAAAGGATTAGAACCATCTCAAGGAGGATCAGAGGGAATGGACAGCTTGTGAGTTAAATATGAGTGTCACTGCAAAGGATCTGAGTACTTTTGACCGTGTAATATTTCAGTTTTTCTTTTCTAATAAATTTGCAAAAATTTCTACATTTCTGTTTTTTTCTGTCAAGATGGAGTGCTGAGAGTATATTTATGAGAAATACGTAGAATGGACTTTTTTCTATTTAAGTCAATAGCTGCAATGAAACAAAGAATAAAAAGTTTAAAGGGGTCTGAATATTTCCACTGTATATAATATTACATTTCTGATAAAAATCTGACCAGTCATTTGATTGGGTAAAGACAGTTTACCACAGGGGGAGAGAGGATGGGCCTTTGGAGGGAGGTGGGTGTTTGTGATCTGCAACTTGCAAGATCAGTAAGAATAACTTTAAGTAAGTGATAAAGCATATTGTGGTATTTCTAGTTTGCTATAGTGAACTTTCTCTAACTCTCCCACCCACACACGCTCAAAACACAATTATTTGTGATGTAAAACTGTAAGAGCACACAAGTATTTCAGGATCAATGGCTGAAAATACTGAAGAAAGACATTCGGTACCTGTAATCCACAATGTATACTTTAAATCGACAGTTTATGAATGAAAAATGCCATCCAGGACAACAGATCATCCTTTATGTCCCTCATTTTCCCAAGATAAAGGCCAGCTGTAGTTTCTTGCTCATTAGTTTTCTTCTCCTTTTGTGTTTGTGTCCTTCAGCTTCATTCTTCTACCAATAAACAGTCTGTGCACATAAATCCCTCGGCTGTAAAGTCCACAATTAAAAGGCAGGCCGATTTGCATCTGCTTCTTGAAGGCTTATCCCAATCTTTAACATAATTATTTCTATCAAAGAATGATCAAGAAGTAATGAGATTTAGGAAAACAAGTCCATGCATCCTTAATATACTGTAGCTTAACTATTTTCAACTTATGAATTTACTTGATAGATAAAGGACATTATTGGGAAAATTTTGAGTCATTAAATATCACAAGCGTTCACAAATGGTTGTGTGCTTTGATTATATCACAGTAAAAAAGGGAATGACTATAGCCTAGCCCCCCAGCCGTAAAATGTCCGGCCCCTGCAGACCCAGTGAGACAATGTAATAAACTTCAAAAAGGTGAAATAAAGCATGTTTGGTTTTATTTCAGTGTTTCCAACCATTACAAAGGCAGGGCTACCCCTCCCTACCTGACCTGGTTTACCTGGTGACCATGACAGCATCATAGCTGCTCTGTGTTCCTCTCAGAGTTTCTCCGCTACCCCCCCCCCCTGCATCCTCACATGAGGCTCCAGCACCGTGGACAGAGCTCGTGTCAGAAAACACCTCAACCACTTCAAATCAGACACTAATATCAGTGTTTTTAAACTCTACCAGGGACGAATATGTTGTTAGGCCTGTTTTAGAGGAACTGGAGCCCCTGAAACATTCTTAACTCCCCTAAAATATCTTAGATTTAATTTATTTCATAATTGGCTTTGTAATGAAGCCCACATGTACTTTTAATAGTTTTATCTTTGTTGGGCTGATGATGATTGCATTATTTCCCAGCTGTCTTGAACGCAGCACAACTGTGAACTACATCTTAGGTTTTGTTTCTCTGTCCTGTTAGTGGCTGCTGGCCAGTTTAAATTGTCTTCTCTGGTATAAGAACCAACAGCAGTTTATGGAGGTCTATAGGTCTATTTTAGTTTAATTAGTGAGATGGAGGAGGAACAAATCACTCCAGTGACGAGCAGCTGGAGTTTTTCCTCCTGCAGATGGAGAATGCACATCGCGGTAGTAGCTTAAAATGGATCAGCTGTGGGTGTGTATTCCAGCATATTATCTGAAATGTGAACTTTAAGGATATTTAACGCGTCTCCACTGCATGAAACGGTTTTATTAGGACTTTAAACAAAAATTAACCTTTTTTTGGACATCAGTGGGGTTTTTTAATCACCACGTTTCAGTCATTTATTGATGATTATTCTTGATTATTCTGTTATGAAGTTCAGAAATGTAACGTGCCTTCACAGCTGTCACATGATGATTAATATTATTTGTTATATCATGTGCCATATAAACACTGATGCTGATAGTGGGGGGTCTGTTACACAGTTCATGATCACATCATCAAGCAGAGCTGATTTTAAGGTTGTAAGTGCAGTGTAGCCTGGATGGAAGATAAAAGTATTAAAGTATTATACTATTACATAATATAAATTTTACATTTCATTAATCATCAATATATGTTTTATTTTACTTATTACAAAGCCATGTCACAGGAGTTACCACAGGTATTAATCCCCCCTCATCTTAAAGAAAGATAAATATCTTATAGTTTATAGGTAGGATGTTATATGTCTTATAATCTACACTTAAAGGGACTAGAGGCAGGAATTAAAAAACAAACAAACATGCATGTCCTTTTTTTTTATACTAATGGGTGATTAAGTGCTAAATACCAAAAATAACGTTTCCACCCACGTCTCTCTCCGTTGCCTTAAACAGTCTGTGTGCTGCAAAATCCGCTGTAATTCGGTGTCCAAATTTCCCACGCTGCCCTGTGGACGTGGCGTCAAATGACGCTACATCCGCAGTTTTGATGCAGGAAGGCGACGGTTGCGGTAAATTCAAACACTGTAAGCGATAGTTATGGATTCTTCTGCAGTCAGCAAACGATCCAGATCAACTGAAAGACAGTAAAAAGTGTAACTACGAAGAAAAAGGTTAGTAAACAACATTATAGCTTCAGTTTGTGCATGCCCCCGTGACGGCTTGACTCGTGGCTGCAGTTACCTGAAGCGCCAGTCGCAGCAGTCGCGAGCTTCGTTTCTTAATCTTGCCTCAAGTCCCTTTAAAAAAAGAACCTGCTGGATTTACTTAAATCAGTAGTGGACAGTGGTTGCAGTCAATTTGATTCGGCAGCAACTTTAAAAATTTAGTTAAATTCGCACAAATTATTCATATTCAGTATACCTGTGTATTTCATGTTGGTACTTTGAGTTAACCTATGTTTTAATTAAATAATCTGATTTTTTGTAATATTTTAAACCTTCACAATTTCATCACTTTATCCCAGATTATCCAATAACTTTTACTCCAACACCATTTGGTTACTTGCACTCTACGCATTATTTTTACATTATATCAACAGGGTTCATCGCCACTTGAGGGCCACAATCCTGCAGATTTTCTAGCCTCCTTTCCACAACACACCTGATTAGTGAGTCATTGTGCAGAACTTCATAGGCTGATTGGTCAATGGCCTTGAGAGACTGATGCTGGACACCCCTCCATTACATGAAAATATAATCTATCCAACACATCAATCCCACATGACATTACCCTCATGGGTTGATGTGCAGGGACGATATTGTCCACAATGCTAGTAAATTACCAGCAGACACACATACAGTATTGTGGGTATCAGTGACTATATTGAACAATATCAGATGGGGATGCATTGATGGGACTAGATGGACATTTAAGTCATGGTGAAGTGAAGAACAGAGGGTGTTGCAAGGCATGATGGGAAATATGTAAACAAGCCCATCTACCAGGAACCAATCACAGCAACCGCCATAATACCAACTTGAAAAATGATATGTGATTGTTTGTTGTCCTTCCGACTCTGGCTTTATTGTTATTTTGCCATAATGCTGTTTTTAGGTAGCATCTTATTTGCTCTGATGGAAAATAATGCATTTATTTAAATATTGAACAATATTTAAAATAACTCTGCTTTACATTTATTTAGGTTTTACCCTTAAAATCCCTGTTTGGGCCGAAGCTCACTGGCATGTTTTCACTTTGACCCTTGAAGGCAGAAGTTTAGGCACCTCTACCATAGAAAATAATCATGTTCATAAACATGAACAAACATGCAGTTTCACTTTTTCCAGTGAGCACTATCACCACCAGTCTGGACCAATAATAGCATTTTGGGGCTAAGTGTGGCTTATCACAAAGCAGATGGGATACAAGGACAGTTTAGGCAGGGTTTGAATAAAAAAAAAAAAATAAGATCCGTATTTTTTTTTAACCGGGATTATCGGCTTTGCAACAAAAAAACCCCCCCCCCCCCAGAAACATGCATACTAACCAGTCAGCCACAGGGAAATCTTTGTGACCATCTAGCTCGGGCGCAAAATCACTTGGAGTTTAGGTAGCGCACAAACACAATTAAATTATGTTCATTTTTTCAATTGAAACCCTTTCAGTCAGCATAATTATATCAAGTAAATGCAGAATTCTTCCTAAACATGTAAAATAAATGTGATGAATTCGTCTTTACAGAGGGAATGTAGAGTAATTGTGTAAACTGAGAACTCAAACTTTGTTATTACACTGGATTCAATAGACATTATCAGGCATGATGAGGATAATGATTATAATTATTATTATATATTATAAAATATTAAAATGGAAATCTTACAGGATTTTTTTCAAATGACTTTATTTGTATGATGTAATAATGAGTTTTTATGGTGTAGTCATCTGTCATTTTACAAGAGAATCAGTGCTCTACGAGCTATGTATCAAATCTGGAACTAAATATTGCCTTGGTTGCTGAACATATTGCCCACAACCACCATCTGCTAGAACATAGGGTCACAGCACACCTCCGCTTAGGTAAGCTCCCAAGGTGATGCATAGTGTGAAATGTTCATGTGAGTATTAGTGTTTGTGTGCTTTCTTATACAATGTGTCTGTCTGATAAACAGTGTTCACTTTTAAAGATGATTTTAAAATAAACTGATACTAAAATATTTGAGTCAGTTGATAAGTAACAATGACTGCAATAGCTTGCACCAACATATCTTAAATACGATTGTCCCAATGTAATGTGCACATAAAGGGTTTGTTTGGTCTATATGTATGCAGCACAAAGGCATATTGCAGGTTTGAAAGTTTTTACCAGCCCATGCTACGCCTATCAGAGGGTTACACGACAATGCTGGTAAAATGCCTCAGACTTCATGTACAAATTAGTTGTAAAGTTTAGTGTTTTGACTAAACTCATCTCTTCCCATTGCTTAGGAAAACAAGTTGAAAGGAAGGCAATATTAAGTAAAAGACTATGAAAAACATGACATTTATAGAATGAAAATAAAATGCAGGGAAAAACCACATTGCGAAATTAACCAGGCGATGATGCAAGCTGGAAAATGACCAGCTTATGTGACATCCTTTACAAGTCGAGCATGAAGACAGCTGCAGAGGTGCGAGTGTGTGTTTTTGAGTCCGCATTTGCACATTTGAGCACCTGTTTATGCAGCACATTGATGTCACGACTCAAACTGTGACATGAGAGTTGCCATCAAGCTCAACAGGGTTTTTTTTTTTTCCTGAGGTGACTCGAGACCCGGCTGCTTAAATATAAAACCTGTGTTTTATAGGCATCAAATACTTACAGCTCTTTGATGGTGGAGCCACAGCTGCATGAAAACATATGCACACTCATGCAAAGCAGCACAGAACTCTACACATTACCACAAACACACACACACATACTGTGCTCATCTGATGGAGCTTTTGCAGCTGCAGTTGAGTTTGCAGTCAGTGGGAGAATAAGTGCAGGGAAAACTTTAGGTTATGTAAGTTGTTTGTGCGGATACACATGCATACAAGCAACTGAAGTGCACTTGAAATGCATGACATGCTCTTAGGATGCTGACAAAGTTAACAAACAAATAATATAGCCGATTCAGTTCGAAACAAATTGAGGAACTTCGGGGTTGAAAGTTTTTGATTTTCTAATTCACCTTGTAATGGCTCTGTAATACTGAATGTGATATGCACTCATGCTGAGCCACAAAATTAAGTACGTAAAAACACATACAAAACAAAATTTCAAGTTGTTCACCTCTTCCCTCTAACCTTTCCAGTGTTGCAAAGAAAATCTGTTGAGTTGAACAGCAGTTTCACTCATTTAGTAATTAATGTTTTATGTGAAAATGATCCCTGACTGCTTCTATGGTCTTTTGGCTTGTGTTGCATAAAGCTACCTCCACTGAAAACTTTTAATTTGCTTCAGTACAGCTCTCTTTAAATATAACAAAGTAGGCCACTGTTTCCTGATCTGTGACGCAGAATTTTAGCTACATCAGCCTCTGGCTCCCCTTCCACTTCTCACAAAGTTTGGTACTGTTTCTGTATATGCCTCCAGATGCCTAAAGCAGCATTTAAAGTTTCTTAGAGAGGAAAAAATTGTAACTATAATAAAATGTTTAAAAAGAAATCTCAATGTGAATTCATCCAACTGTACCAAACCAATCTCTTTTCAGAATATCTTCTTTAGACATGCACATCATTTTTATTTCCATTTGATTTTACCACAACACCCTCTTTGTTGCTCTTCATCCTGCTTTTGATTCTACTTTTGTCTTTCTTTAGCCTTTTATTCTTTAAGTTGAACACAAAATTTGATTGTCCATGTTCCCAGAACTGCTTTCACGGTATTACCAAAGCGACGTAGCCTGACTTCAGTGTTAAATCCAGCTGAAAAGGAGCCTAATCATATCAGTGCTGTGCAGCAAAGAGGGTTATTTGACAGCAGAAAGAGAGACTGAAGGGGACAAGAGCCAACCTCATTGCTGCTACAGGGAGAAGCTAATTCTGCTCTTTCAAAGAGCATGAAAAGAACAGCACAGGAGAAGAGAGGAGAGTCAGAGCAGATCTGTTCAATTCCATCTTACATCCTACACTGGACATGTGCAACAGGGATTAACAAGGGCAAAGAAAGGTTTTAATGCTGGAAATTTAAGAGAGAATTTGTAAGGCTGAACGCATCACAGAGAAGACAAAACAGAGAGGAAACAGAAGAACAGACACAGGCCAAGGCAAACTGTATATCACAAAGTGTAAGACTATCCAGAGCCGTCCTCTCTTTAAAACGCTTGAAGGGGAAGCGCTCTATGTTGGAGAGAAGTGGCTATTCTTCACTTGGGTGCAGCCTCAACAAAATGACCCTAAGTGTGTCTCTTGGAGACTACATCTACAACTGCTGGCATCTATAACTTCTGGCATAATTAATACCCAGTTGTACTGAAATAAGGAAAGCGGTTCATGGAAGGTAAGTACAGTAGAATGAAGTGAAATACAGGAGGCAGACTGAGTACAGTGGGTCCCCACGGCCAATTCACATAAGGACAAGCACTAACAAGCTACATTATAACAAGCTATCACCTTCTTTTTGCTCTGAAAATATAAATCCGTCACTGATAATGGTCACTGACCCTAAAAAAGTAAAAGCTGTCCATCACACATCTTTTAGAAAATATCAAAAATATCCAACTACCATGAAAATTTTGTCTGGAGGATCACGGTTAGATGGACTTTTTGGTATTTGAAGATGAATTTGGGTTGACTTTGGTACAGTATCCTTTAAAACTGTTAGGAAAAAAATATATCCATTGACATTGACTGTGCAACCTGCTGTCCTTAAGATGGAGAGACCACATAATTGCCAACACACAAGTCTGAAGCTGTGATGTGATTTTTAAGACTTAATAAATTTGAAAAGGTTAAGTGAAGCTGTCGTGTTGACTTGGCAGTCATTAATATTCTACGCAGCCAGGCAAAACCTCTGAGACCTTAAGCACAGGTACATTAGGTGATGGAATATTCTCAGATGAGAAAGATGTGTTGTGTGGTGTAAGTTAAAATACTGACATTTTACTGCAATATACAAGCCAACCTTTTACAGCAGGAAAAATATTTGATCACTTTATCCTTTGTTTTAGGAGGTGCAGCGATGTTCCCTCTGTGATATCAGTATATACTGGAGGCACACTTTCTGTAAATCTAATTTATAATTTCCTGGCCCTGAAAGAGCGCAATGTATGTTTTATTAACAAACAAGACAATATAAATGTGCACATCTGCGAGTGAATGAATTAGAATGTAAACTGCCTTTTCTCTTCATTGGTCCATATCTGTTGTTACTACAGTGGCTTTCTGTGCTTTAATGTTTACTCAGTGTTGATGCCTAATACTATATCTCTCCTCCTCTTAATACTGACACAGTTGTGTAAATCAGCACCCCTAAATCTGTTGGACTGCTGCCAAAAGGTGTTAACTCCAAGTATCAATAGAAATAACTTGTGGTACAACAGTACAACAAGCTCCACACCTGCTTCTCCCACAGCTTGAAATGCAATTACTGTACTACAGTGGTCAACCAACAATGATCTATCAGTGTATGTTTTCCCTCAGGAACACACACAAGTGTGGTGCGTTTAACCTTCTATGATGGTTGAAGGATAAAAGATCCATATGCAGGGAAAAGGATTTTTAAAATATCATAGGGGAACATCTTTATTATAGGTTTCTAGAGTCAATGTAAACAATGGCTGGTATTGAGTGTTTGGTCCAAGTCATATTTTACAGCAGTTTATATTTGATAATGTTATCAGCCTGTAAACATAACTCTCACCAAGTGTATCTATCTGCGGCAGTGGGCGTGTCGTATAGTGGGCGTGTCCTATAGTGGGCGTGTCGCATTGTGGGTGGGTCTGGTTAGGTTTAGGGGAAGGGTCAGGGGTAGGGCTAGATTTTACCGTGCTCTCACTGGCCTGGTGGGCGTGCTGCGAGTAACGTCACACTACGACACGCCCACTCTACGACACGCCCCTGTCTTGCGAGCCGCAGATAGACCCTTCTCACTCTCACAGATCTTCCAGAAAACCGCATGAACTATTCCCTTTGTGTCAAAGTTTGTCAAGTACTGTCCTACCCTGTTTTATTGTCTCTCTTGATTTAAAGGTAGAGTCCGGATCCCCCCCCCCCCATTTCTGTTTGTACACACTATTCAAACTAAGTGCACCTCTCCTTGGGCTAATGGCCACATCGCTCTTCAGCCTATTCAGCTTCAAGCCTCTCCTTGAAAGCTCGGAAGCAGGTAAAAGCCAAACCAATTTTAACCCTGGTTTTCCAACGTGCACAATCTCGAAGCTCATTTACCACAAAGTTCTTTTCTTTGCAGCATCCGTCTTTTTTTTTTTTTTTTTTTCCCCAAGAGTTTGAGTGACTGGCGTCTGCTCCAGTCATGAGCTTATCCCCACAGCGTCATGCCCTTACCTCTGTCATTGGCTGACTATACAGAAATCTCTGCCCAGAAACGTGCCAAACAGACCAAGACAAAGGGAAAAAGTGAATTACAGACAGGGGGAGAGGGAGTTGCAAACAAACTTACCACCACATGAGACTATAGGCCCAAAAGTGGGGATTGAGATGAATTTCACTCCAACACAAGTCTAGCGTTTATTTTCAGGGTGGGGAACTCCAGACTCTACCTTTAAAATACATAACTGTCAGTATCAAATTAGGTAAAGGACACCATAAGTTAAATTAGAAAAACCACAAATATCTGTAAAATCTTTCCATGTACTAAACTGAATCCAGTTTATTTTGAAATTTATTTCTTCTCATATATTTAACATATTTTTAGAAATTGTTTTAATTTGCTCATCTACAATATAGTGTGTCAAAATCTAGGTTTATAAAGTATTATCATCTTGCCAGGTGCATCTGAAAATACACTGTTAAATAAATTAAAATGTAGGAATAACAAAACAAAGCAGTGATCCAGGCTTGACCAACCATATTTCTATTTCCTAACACTTCTGTTTTTGCCTTTTTCATTTGTAATGTCTTTCTATTTACACTTTTGTGAGTTATCACAGCAGTTTTTCTTTATTAGTACCCAAAGAGCAAGGAAATGTTTGGCCTTATAGTGTTGACTCTGCGTGACTGTGACTGACAAAACTCACCACTTCACCACCACATAAGGTGTTGAAGGAAATTATGATTATCTATTGTATGTCCAGGCCTGCTCCTCATGGTTGAACCACTTCTGGCAAACAAAACACTTGTCATAACCAACATGACATCTGGACCACATCTGGCGACCACAATAACTTGCCAGTGCCATAACTGAACCATAAGTCCCAAAAGTGGCCTGGATCAGGTTCAAAGATGTCTGCTATCTGGGGCATAATTTACTTGTGAAACAAAGGGGAAAAAAAAAAACAGGAAAAAAAAAGGTTTTCCACAACTGAGGAAGAAATTTGAAATGAAAGTTTGTTTCCTAAATTAATCTGAAACAAAAGGCCAACTAATGCATTTTTTAAGAGGGTCAACAATTGGATCTAATTTCAGTAGTCATTTTTCTTATACATCTCTGACGCTGAATCAGACGGAGCAGAGCCTGAGCCCATTACGGGGCAATGTCAGAAGTCTAAGATAGAAGTTAATGACTTGCTGCTTGGAAAAATAGACGAGTTTGTCAAAGCTCAAGAAAGAGACTGAGAGTGAAGGAGAGGGATGATTAGAAAGGGCAGACTGAAAAATACAAACAAAAGGGCAAGAAGAAACTAAACAGGGACTGAAAAAAAGCAAAAAGAGAAGATATAAACGTTAGGAAAGGCTAAATCAGATTGTGCAGCAAAGTCCTACAGAGTATATATACACGCTTACAGTATATAGAGTAAGCATATGAGGGATGGGCGTTAAAGCAGATCAGGCAAACTAAAACAATTAGTGGGTAGTTGTGACATAATTATTAATGTCTGCCATTACACACAAGTTTATTTTGTTTTGCTTTGTTTTTTTCCTTTACTTTGCAAAGAGTATTGAGGGTTGCAAAGTTTGTGTTACATCTGTGCACATCAAGGTGACATCTTTTTGGTGTGCACACTTATTAGAGTGACTAAAATTGCTGCGCTGGCTCCCTGTGTGTTCTAGGATTGATTTTAAAAGTGCTATACCTGATTTTGCACATTTTCGTACCATGAGTGAGGTGAACAGTTTAGTTTGGACTGTAAGCCACACCCCTAACTATTTTTCCCGGTGAGAAACGCTCCTACTCTCCTTCAAGAGCCCTTATGATAGAATGTGGTTTTTACTGCGCTCACCGCGGGGTAGGGGCAGAGCATTTAAAAATATAGTCCGTCATTTTCTGTACCACTTATCCAGTTCAGGGTCGTGGGGGTTGCTGGAGCCTATCCCAGCTATTTTTAGGCGAGAGGCGGGGTACACCCTGGACAGGTTGCCAGTCTGTCGCAGGCCAGCACAGAGAGACAGACAACCATTCACACTCACATTCATTCCTAGCAGTGTTGTTTTTGACAGCTATCTGAGTTTTAGTCTTAGTCTTAGTCTTTCTGACAAAAATGCTTATTAGTTTTAGTCATATTTTAGTAATTTCTGTATCTGATAGTTTTAGTGTAGTTTTAGTCGACGAATATCAAAAAGGTTTTAGTCTAGTTTTGTCGACGAAATTAAAAAACGTTTTAGTCTAGTTTTTGTCAGGTAGGCTATTTTTTTTTTTTTAAAAAAAGAAAAACTGGCCACTAAGAAGACCATGCTGCCGGTTACATTTGAGCATATAGGTTTGTATATGAAAACAGAAAGAAAGACTATGTTCCATTGCAAGTGAAGACAGCAGTTAATGGTGAGGGGAGTGCATTGCGTTGTCTTGTATTATAATCATGTGGCACCTGAAAGTTTAATTTTGTTGTTTTATTGTACTGTGTATTTTTTCTTTACCTGCCAAGGGACTGCTGATGCTAATTAGCTTTCTAATGACAATCCAACATGTTGCTATATGTTCATTAATATGCACACTGTCCCTGTCAAATAAACAAAAAGTTTGAAGATAGAATAAATTTTAAAGCTGCTCATAAAAATACTAAATGCAAAAAAGTTTTTAACACACAAACCATCAATTTATTGCAAAATTAAGGTAAAACATAGGGCTGCAAATATCTCAAATTACAAACCATTTGGGAGTCTAAACAGCCGGCTCTTTAGGAACCGACTCAAAAGAGCCGGCTTGTTGGGAACCGAATCATAAAGGCCAGCTCTCTGAAAAGAGACGAACTTCCCACTGTTTCTGATCAGCGCAGCCAAGCAGCTGCGTGTCTGACCGCAGGTGTTCACCAGAGTCCCGCAGCAGTTCAGATACCCGACGGTAACACGCAAAAACGCTGTTTAGCAGATAGAAATGACAAAGATTAACATCATGGTTAAGGTCTGGGCGAATATTTATGTAGTTCGGGCGGGTGGCGGTGAGAGTGTTTCTTTTTCGTTGGACAAGACGCGTTTTAAACATCAAACGTTGGGATCGTTTCCAGATCAGGCAGAGACAGAGGCACTGCTGGTGATGGGAACAGCGAACACTGTAACAACCAGGGATGATGATCTTTTATGCTGGAATCTCTGAATCAAATAGATAAAGCCCCTACGTGGCAAAATGACAGAGACTGCTGTATTTATGTGCGACGTGCGGGTCAGGTTTGACAGGAAGAGCCGCGGTTCGCGGGTCTCGGTTCGGGCGGGTGCGAGTAAGGATGCAACTCCTTTTTAACTTTTGACAGACAGATTAATGCAGAATAGGTAGACATTTCCTGCATTATGAACGTCTGACAGACCAGAGATTCACATTTTCGTCCAGTCTCGTCAACGAAAATTTACACACGTCCCGTCATGTTTTAGTCATCAAAGAGACACGTTTAGCTCGTCATTGTTTCGTCATCGTCATGAAAAAAAGGGGCGTCAACGAAATGATTTCGTGATTGTCATCGTTAACAAAAACAACACTGGTTGAAATCACCTGAAGGTTGTCGATGAGGAAAGATAGAGAAATAAAATGGAAGGGTTGGGCACTTGTGACCTGTATAGAGAACCTACTGCTGTCTTTAAACCATTAAACACTGCCAAGTCCCTGGGCAATCTGCATTCAGCGATATTTACATCTATCTGGTTCGGAATCCATCGCCGGACACTACTGCCAGAATAAAGGCATACAAGAGCGCAGTTCTCAACTGTGCTCTTATAACAACTGCCTCAAACAGCTGCTATTAAAACAGAAATTACAGAAATAGAATACTATACTTTCCTCTCATTTGACTTATTACAACCTTAGGTTTAGAATGGATAAGGCGCAGTGAAGACATGGGTAAAAAAAAAGGCAATAGGACAGGTATGTATGAAAATCAAAGATTATTCTAAATATAAGTGCAACACCTTGTCTTTGTGCTTTTCAGCTGAATATATTTGTAACAGGATTTCCACATCACTCCTAGGAGTTTGCAGTATTTGGGTTAACACATTCCTCTGTTTTAGCTAATAGCTAACGTCAACACATTAGGATCACCGTGGGTGGCTGGTCGCCTCGATATGATAACAAACCACATCAAAACGTATAAGGTTTTATTTATGGCTAAAACTGTGCTAACTAATATACAGACACACACACATATATATGTGTGTGTGTGTGTTCAGATGCTTGGGCATTACTTACTGTTGGTGAAGAGTTTGCTGCTAATACGTGTATTTGGAGGGGCTGCCATGGTTTGGGCACCAAAATGCGTCTGATAGTGCTGATTCACATATTTTTCTTCCTAGGGTGTTTTTCTAGGACAGAATGTGGTAAAAGAAACAAAACAAAAAAAAAAAACACAAGCCCAGCTTTTTTCCGGCTTGTACACCCGACTGCTACACAACTGTCTGGTGTTTTAGAGGAGCGCTGTGCGTTTTTCTGGCTTGCTCTAAGCATGCAGGCGGCAGGCAAAAGTGCTTTTTGCCCATCAAGGGGGCGTCTACAGGCCGTGACATCACATAACAACTATCTATGAACTCATTGTAATCATTGTCAAAGCCTTCATGGAAGGCACACATGCTGCCTGCTGCATTCGTGTGACAGTGAGGATTTGATGATAGCTCGTAAAAATGGTAATATTTTACACAAAAAGATTTAATAGGGATAATTCAAGCTTCTATTGATTACATAAAATGTAAATAAAACACTTGTGTGGGGACTTGGCTCATGCATGTTGTCTTAAATTTGTGGCCAGGGAGGGTGTTGTGAATAAGGTGGTGGTCTTGCACATGCGCTTTATTCAAAAACTCACTGTCTCTGCCTTCTGAATTGCCACAAACATCTCCTATACCACCTTTAAAACAAGTGAAGGGGTAAATAGCACAACAGTAGTAGTTCACTGAAGAGTGAAATAAAGCCATGTGATCTCATGACTTGCCTTCTCTCTGTAAGCAGACAAACTCATGTGGTGCAGACCAAAAGCACTTTGCTGTACAGACCTTAAGGCTCTTTTCTGACAGTGAAGAGATCTGGTGGTCTTATGGTGTAGAGAATATTTTCTCAGCATGACTTCAGTCAGTTGGACCCCCACAAAGGTAAGTTAAATGTTAACAGATAAAGAAGAAAAATTGTGTGGAATCGTGAGGAATTCGAGAACAGAAGTCTCCTTAAGATGCTTGAGCCTGGAAATGCAGTGTAGGATGTGTGTGTGTGTTCCTGTACTTGCTACACTGTGAGGACCATTTTGCGTGTTTAACCAGCAAAGTGAGGATATTTTTGCAAAGTGAAGACATTTTGGCCAGTCCTCACTAAAAAAGCCAAAGAAAAATCAATTTTTGAGGGTCAAGATTTGGTTTTAGAGTTTAGGTTACAATTAGGTTTAGGTTAGGGTTAGGGCAAGGGTTAGGTTTAGGCAATCAGTTGTGGTGGTTAAGGTTAGGGTAAGGGGCTAGGGAATGCATTATGTCAATGAATGTCCTCACAAAGATAGAAGTACAAGGATGTGTGTGTGTGTGCGCATAACTAGTTAAATTAAAAACCACAATGCAATAACCACATCATAAAAGAGAGCAAGATGGAGATGATGAAATTCAATAAATCACATTTAACATTTCAAATGCAGCAGAGGTTAAAATGAGACAGCTTGAGGTAGATGTAGTTTTCTCCAGTGATGGGCCCAAATGAGAAATTTCATCTTTTGCCCCGAATCCCAGGCTCATTAAAACATATCACTACTCTTGTTATGTGGCCATCCAGCAGGAGCACGTCTGTGACCCATTCTGGTTAGCAACCATTAAAAAATATTAAGCTAGAAGTAACAGGAGGATGAAGATAAGAGGAGGATAGAGAGGACAGATGAGGTAAAGGGGGTGTTGAGGCGGACATGCAGCCGGGAAACAAAGGAGTCTTAATTTTACTGTCTTCACCTTTCAGCCTCTCTTAGCCTCCTCGTCTCTTCTCCTCGTTTTCTGCTGTATGAGTTAATGTAGCATAAAATATGTACTTAGAACCAAGCTCAGGTGCTGCCATAAAATCTCTGTTTGACCATTTGGGCATGTAGCATGTACTCTATTTCCTTATATATTTTGCATAAAACCGGTGTGGTAGTGATTCACTGTTGATTAATTCAGCTGTGAATAACAGCACAGTTCTGTGTCGTGTCTGTACTTTATACAATAAATGCATGTTTGTGTGTGAGTCTATATGAGACTTGTGGTTCCCACTGTCTTTAGTTCCCATATTGCTGTGTAGAGACTACATCCCCATGTTACACAGAGGTGTGAAAATATTAATATAAACTAAAACACATTCACTTAGGTGTAAAGCTACTGATTTTATAACATGTAGCACAGTACTTATTCAAAATGTGCTTGTCTGTGACACAACTTCGAAGTGTGAAGAAGATTGGCTGAATGATTTTCAAGGACAATGAGGAAAATATGAAGAGCAGATAAAGATACTGTATACACATTCAGATGCCGGGATATGACAGTTGTTTCAAAAACACAAACATTTTAACCCATTTCTTATGTGCACCCCTCATTCATCCCCAAATAAGAACACAGTAGAAAACAAAAAACTTCAGAGAAAAGAGGAAGAAAAAAAAATGGAAGGACACCTGATATGAATGTCAAGAATACAAATAAACAAGGTTATTATGTAAAACAAGTCGTTATCATGCTACCAAAGCTGTGGCTTATTAGGGAACAGGTAAGAAAATAACTGTACATATTTCAAACCTTTATTTATTGTAAAACTGTAAAGCTGAAGGCTGTGGATCAATGCAACTACAACTATCTCTGTTGAGAATAGGTTGTTTTGTCTCTTGCTTGCAGTGCTATTTATCGAT
Organism: Atherinomorus stipes; assembly: GCA_023101725.1. Lineage (NCBI taxonomy): Eukaryota > Metazoa > Chordata > Actinopteri > Atheriniformes > Atherinidae > Atherinomorus > Atherinomorus stipes. The sequence goes on from JALJCO010009044.1 coordinate 84,477, forward strand.
TACTTTGAGTTTTCAAGTTTTTGACTATAGAGACGTCTGCCCAGTCAAATTAGATTAAATTAATTAACTCCTTGTTGTGACAAACCTCTCTCTACAAACCATTTTCTTTCTGTTGAACTAATATAGTTTGTGCTATTGCTGCTGAGTGCAGTGTCCTCCAAGGCTATGCTTTCAACAGAATGTTTAAACATGATGCTCAAAATGCATGGAAACATTTTTATTGTCATTTAATGGATTGTATATATAGTGATTAATACAATCTTAGTTACAGTCACAGTCACAGTTTCTCATATTTTTTCATCATTTTAATTGCTTTTCCATTCTTGGAAATATGCTAATTTGGTGATTTACCAGAAGACCCATGAACACAACGACGTGCACTAGATGAAAGAAATGTAAAGCATTTTGATTGTTTAGTTGTTTGGTTAAAAGGAAGGTCAATTTCAAAAGAAACCCCTTAGCATAAAACCATAGAGTACAAGTTTGGTAAAAAAAAAAACAAAAAAACAAATAAAACAAGCAAACAAACAAACATAACATCTGAAACTATTACAACATATTTTGTATTATACCCTGCATAACAAAAGAGCATTAAAATGTGGTCCTGCTCAAATTTCAACATCACCAGTGAGGTAATTTTGAAAGAAATCACATCTTTAAAAAAAAAAAAAACATTTTTAAATGGTTTGGTTGCAACTTTTTTTTTTCATCTTTATCTCTTGTAGTTTGTTTTCATATTGTTGCAAATTTAGTGTTGTTGTTTTTTATTCATGTGTGGCATTCCATGTACAACAAGCCAAGATAAATATCCCCTCTGGGACAATAAAGCGTATCGTATCGTATCGTATCGTATTGTATGGTATCGTAACACTAGTTGGAACAAAGAAGAAAAGTGAGTTATAGCAAAAGTAAACAGAAAAGTTACTGTATGCCATCCACCACCCCAACCTGCTGCCTATGAGGGCACTTTTCGTTGTTAAAAATGGCAGCTGATGACATCATCACATTGTAATGAACGTATGGAAATCATCATCATTGTTACAGGTGCTGTATTTCACCAGAATGGCATAAGCAAGTTTTTGAGTCTTTATATGAAGTGTTATGCACTATATGGACCAACATAAACCTTGTCATAAAGGTTGTGTTGACCACTTGGTATGTATATCACTTCTCCCACCTAAAACATATTTTATGAACTTATCTTATGTGGAAGATGAGGCTGACAAATAAATGCAAAAACCTCACATATGCACCATTAAAAAAATAAAAAATAAAAAAAGATCATTTGATACATGAAGCTCTGTTTCCCTACTAATCACCCCCTATTTTGTCCTCCTCCCGCAGCCAATTCCAGGAATGTCCTCCTTTTAATCGACCACCGACGTTTATCTTTCTGGTTATCCGTCCATCCACTTATTCATCCAGTCCTGCACTCCCTCCCAGCCCCTTGTCTGATTTCAAGAAAGCCTGCCTTCTAGTTTTTTTTTTCTTTCTTTTTTCAGACTTTGCTCATTCCAGCTAGAAAGAGAAAACTCCAAATCACTATTGATTTCATTCTCATGAAAAATACATTTTGAGCATTAGGATTCTGACTCAGCCCTCTTTCTGTATCTTCATTGCATCTGGTCACATGCTAATCTCTCCTTGCCATTCCTCTGTGCTTCCCCCTGTCCTATTCACAACAGGTGAGGGGTACTTTATATTTTCCTTCAATTCTTTTGCCAAGACTTCTATATTCAGATCGATCTCATGCTTCAAGTCTCCAGGTCCATTAGTACGAGTGTTTATGCTAAAAATATCAATACTTTAGCTCTCTGTCTATCCTCCCATCTTTTTATAAATCAGTCTCCTTTGAGCTTCCTAACCTCCCAGGTTATCTATCACAATCAGGGTTGTGTTTCCTCATTTTTACATTCAGAAGTTTGTTTTTTCTAAAACTGGTTTGCCTGCATTTCTCTATTACTTCCTAATATTACTTTGTTTTCGCTCTTGGTCCTCTCATTCAGCTTAAATTGCCAAAAACTATAAGTGCTAAAATTGCTTTCTGCCACATGGGGCTGATAGAATATAAAGTGCAGTATTGTCACAAACTTTTTATGATTCTTACAAAATCAATGTCTTTCCATTTTCTTATTTGTTATTCAACACTTGCACAAGCACATTCACAAAGATGCAAAAGTCAAATATAGATTTCAATTTACCTTTGTCATTGCTTTAAGCCATAAGAAAATTCTGCATGTCCTCACTGATGGCATAACAGATAGAGGAAGCCTGTGTCCCAACAGCTGTTTACAATCTATTCAGCCTGACATTTTCATTGGACAAGCCTGTTTTGCCTTGGCTGGCTTTCTATTTTTATGCTAGCCAATTTGCAGCAGCTTTTGGTGGCCACATCCCGTCTCTATTAATATCCTTATGACACTTCAATTTGCTGTTCTCCTGCTCTCTCAAACCTCCTTCCAAACTAGTGTCATACTGGCTGCTTCCTCAATCTGTGCCGCCTGCCTGGCCAGCTACGATCAGGAAAATAATATCTTGAAAATTAAAGACAAAAAAGGAACACCTGTACATGTAGGAAAAAAGAATAAATAAATAAAAAAACAGACAAATGGAAGATTGTGCAGAAATTTCTGCAATTGCGCACATACAATTGCTATCAATCTCCCCTCCATTTTTCATTCCCAACGTTTCCAGATAAGAAAAGTTACAGATTATTTCAGAGTACAAAATAGTTCAGAGTAAATATTGCTGGCTAAAGCGGAAAAAGTCAACAAAAGGCAAAAAAAAAACCTTTGCTTTTTTTGCTTTAAGATAGTAGATCTTACACAGTTCCATGAGATGGATTCAGAATTAAAATGTGATGCAACACCTGTTTGTCTCACAAAGAAAGTTTTGTTTTGCTTGTTAATTCATTGTCCTTTCTTTTATTTAACAAGGTTATGATTAAGGTTAAAAAAGTGGTTGAACTAGAACAAAATTATTCATAATTTACTTTATTAGATCCATTATAATAGAGTAATAGATTGGTTATTATCATGGGCTACTGGGACACTGAATCATATAAACTTGACATAAAATCAAATGAAAAACCTAATCTAAGGCAATTTTTGTTTGTTTTTAGTTTTTAGCCATGAAAATGCAAGCATTTTGTAACAAACGAGAGCAAAAAGAAAAGATGGTGTTAATAGAGTTTAATATTCCAATACATCGCCCCATCCCAGTAAATTTGTCCTGCATCTACCACAGATGGTTTCGACATGCACGTTTCCCCCTAACACACAGGGACAATGGCCAACACCACTTACGTCCGTCAGGTTTTTTGATTGCAGTATTCATCATCTAATCACAGAGAACATCAGGAAGTGACAGGTTTAATGACACAGCAAAATCCTTCTTTTTTTCTTTTTTTTTAATTTCAGCCGTGGCATATTTAGAAATTACTCTTGGCAAGTGGTCACATTTGCACAAAAGTGCATTTTTCAAGCCAAGCGAGCGTATGCACTAATAATTTGTTAATGAAATGGATCAGATCTCAGAAATCACACGTCCCAATCCAGTTATAAGATTGAACATAAACCAATAAACTCCAGGCTAATGAAAACAATGGACATCCAGCCTTTTCATGATCTATCTATCTGCCTCAGTCTGTTTCCAGGACTTATCAGGCTCCCACATCCACTGCTATCTAAACCAGTTTACCATACAGAGATATGATCAAGTCTTGTTTTTGTGTGTGCATGCACTTTTGTGAGGGCATTTTCTTCTTTTATTGCTTCCACCACATTACAACCCTTCCCATGTCAGACTCATTCTGTAAAGGCCCTTATCACTGGGTGGAAATACCAACTCTACAGCCTTTACAGCCCCTGGATTAATAGAAAGACAGAGAGAGAGAGAGAGAGAGATAGAGAGAGAGAGAGAGAGAGAGAGAGAGAGAGAGAGGAGAGAGATGTAGACAGAAAAAGGTTTGGAGAAGTGAGAGATAGCGAAAGGAAGAAAGGTGAGAACAAAAATGTATTAAAAATAAATAATTAAAAGTGAATTGATAAAAAGATGGAGGAATCAGCGCATTTCCTGTATTTTTTTCTCCTGCCCTTCCATCGCTTAATTTGTTTGCAGACAGTATCTCTTGGACATTTGACCCCCTCATGTAAAAGCATGCAGGCAAATGTACAATCCACCGTTAGACATGAATAAGGGAAATATTACAATTATTTCTTCTAAAACTCATTTACCATTGTGATATTGCAGTAAACTGACAAGGACGAATGCACCTGGCCGCTTCTTTCATTACATTTTCATTCAATTCATAAAATTAATTTTCTGCCAATTCATATGAACATTTTTCTTTCCCCCCTCTTTTTCTTAGACTCACTTATCATTTTCATTTGTCACTTATTTCCTCCTCCTCTTGTATGTTTATCTTTATTCATCAACCTTTCCCCATCTTTTCCCCCTGTTTTCTTTGCCTCTACCGTCATGTTTCCCTCGCCATCTTCTTCTCCTTCCCTAGAATCAGCTCCCAATCTCCGTATCCACACCCCTTATGTTTTCCTGGTCTATGTGGCATAACAAGCCTCTTTGGTCAGGGTTGGCTTGGCTTTGGTGCTCTGCTTCTTGTTTCTTCTCCTCCTTCTCCCACTGCCTGGGTTTTGTTCCCTCAGCCTCTAATCGGCTTTTCTGGGTTTGGGTTAGTCTCTTCCTAAATTTACCCCCTCTCGATGCTACAGGATTAATCCTGTCAAAGTGGATTGAAGTCCTGTCTTGACGAGGGAATTTATTTATTTATTTGTGTCTCTCTGTGCACATGTTCCCACACACACACACACGGCTTCATTTTGTTGATGGTTGGGAGGTTTGTGTTGCTTTTAAACCCAACTTCCCTATGAGACAATCCTATGATAACTCTGAGAGTGTGTAACAAATATTTGTTAACCCTTTTCATAGCTCCATTTTTTTTTAACATAAAGAAAAGTGTAATATGTCCACACAAAAAATCTGTAAGACAGTTCTGCTACTGGTGGTGTCTTGAGCTGAAACCCAACAGAATGCCTATAGTAAACATTCAAAATCCAGAAGAGAACAGCAGCAGACACAGAGAAACTGCTTTTACACTTTAACCAGAAAAACTTTTCATCTGATCCATCATTTCTCATGTCTGTTCCTTCTATTTTCTCTCTTCCTTAAACACAAAGTGGAATGAAAGCTGCTGTAATATTAATCCCTGTGATAGAGTATACATTTTCTTTTTATTGACCAATTACAGTATTTGAAGTACTAACTGTGTCTACACTTTCTTCCTTTTTTTTTCTTGTCCTGTCCAGCATTGTAGTTAGCAGAATGGGGATCTTGCTGCTTTATTTTGTTGAACAGATTTGCGTCTACACTTTCTGACTCCTGCTAACTCACCGCATGGATTTTGTGGTGTTGAGGAGTTTCATGGTTGGTATTCACATTTAAAGGAGCTCAAAGATTTATAATGTGCCTTATGTGAGCCAGTCAGGGTCATGATGCCACGCCCGATTTTTTTTGTGCCAGCCCGCCCGCGGTAAGAGCTTTAGATAGTGTATGTTGGAAAACCAGGGTTTAAGACTGGTTTGCCTTTTACCCGTTTCTGAGCCCTGAAGGAGTCGTTGAAGATGCAGACTGAAGAACGAGGCGGCCATTAGCGAGAGGGAGGGCCGCTCAGTTTGAATACTGTTGTTTGCAAACAGAAACAGTGGGGGGACTTCGGACTTTACTTTTAAAGGCATTACAGTAGATGTTTCTTTGGCCATTTTTTGCAATATTCAATGAAATTGGGTTCACTACCCCATATGATTAATTAAAAACTTAAAATATATAAATATTATTATACATCAGCTGTGAAAGTAATGGGGCTGAAAAAAACACCCACCAATCATTTCTGCATTCCTTACATTTTTATTTGTCTGTTGGCCCGTCAATTACTTTTACTACTGTAGTAGGAGTGTTTGACGGTCGGTTCAGCAGGTATTAGGCAAGACTGATCAATAAGAGTGATTGATTGGTAAGAGTAATACTACATGCCGGAAGCGGTTACTCTCGTCTGATGTTTACAGCAGGTAGCTAACAATCATTCTGGTAGCAGTTAGCAACATTCAGCAACAACATCTGTTTTACTTGTGTTTGTGACATGATAGAAAATCTGTACCTGCTGTCTGCTCAACATGGAGTGGCTCATGAACGTTGTGCTGTGGTCGGGGGAGGGAGCTGTGAATCTAGTATGTTGGTCATGCGCATTATTAAAAAACTCGCTAACAGTCTCTGCTTTCTGAAATGCTGAAAACATCTTCTATAGCGCCTTTTAAACAGACTTTATTTACTTCAGCGGGACTTTTCCAAAGATGAACTTTTTCCTGTTCTCTTTATTTTTGGTAAAGTATTTAACCAGTTTGCCATGAGAATTGAAAATGTGGCATTTATACACAGTTGACTGTATTGACTGTACTGTCAAATTCTATTTAAATTATTTTGTCATTGCCACATGTTCACACTGTAATAATGTAAAGGGTAGGCTACCTGTTAAAACTACAGAGTTTTTTGTGAATATGTGACTCAGCAGTGCTGGTTTTAGGTTGCTTATTGTAGGTTGTATCCCCTGTTTATCAAACCTGATGTAAATGATATGTATGCGACTTCTCAATGAGTGAAAGCAGACTAGTTATGATGTAGAAAGGGAAATTTTCAGTTTATGTATTTCAGCAGAAGTAGGGGGATCAACTGTCCTTTTGCCATGTTATATTAGATTGTGTGACACTTTCCAAAATGCTCTCTTTGTTTAGAACCTGCAATAACTTCTTCACTGATTGTGCTTGTTCATGAGTCACTATTACCCTTAAAGGATTAGTACACCCACAGAATGATGTGTGTTCATTTTCTGCTCACCCTCATGCTGAGCAAGACTCTGAGCACTTTTTTAATATCTGAAATGCAGCTGGAGATCGGACAGGTTTTTCGTCCCCCCCCCCCCCCAGCTTTCATATAATGGAGGTGACCGGGGCTCAAACCAATTAGGTCCTCAAAAGTCCACAAAAACTTGTGAATATTCCTCCATACTGCTCGTCCAATGTAATCCCGCGGCCTCTGTTGTGTCATGAACTCGCATTGGCGTGGAAGCTGATGAAATTTGCTGTTTACATTGTGCTAAGAGCACCAGAGTTGGGGACAAACCGGGACAAACACAAGAGGGGTTGGCTATTGATTTGAAACAAAAAAAGAAAGAATGCTCAATCTCATCTGCTGCGGCTTCCATAGTGTCGTGAACTCGCATTGCCGTGCTTCGTGGAAGTAAGATGTACTACTGTTTAGGCTATAAAGATATACTAAATGATGTTGTTTTGAGTAAATCATGGACACTACCCACTCAGAACACTTGAATTACTGTACATTGGAAGAGCAGTATGGAGGAATAATGCCAAGTTTTTGTGGACTTTTATGGACCTTTTTGAGTTACGTGCTGGTGAACTCTTATATGAAAGTCGGCCAATGGCAAAAAAACCTTCCGATCTCTGGCTGCATTTGAGATATTAAAAAAAGTGCTCCAGAGTCATTGTCATCATGAAGGTGAGTGGAAAATGAAGGCACATCATTCTGTGGGTGTGCTATTCCTTTAACAAGACTCTTAACCCAAAATCCTCATGGGATGCTTTCCCATGAGAAACCTCTCGCTCATTCTGAAATATTACAGCCTATTTGGGCTCATGATAGGAACTAAATTAATTTAGTTGTACCTGAAGAAATAAATGAGTTGAAATAATCATGCCTGGCACTCTTAAAAAATTTTATCTGGCGTGGAGGGTGTAATGTGGTCACAAGAACATTCTCGCGTTAATGAGAAATGTTACATTTGGAGAATAAACTGCATTTCACTGAAAAAGAACCATCTGTACTGTAAAACATGGGAGCAGTTGTGTTAAGGTTTTGGCCAGCATACAGAATTGAATTCTGAATTATACCTGGAGATATTCAGAGCAAAATGTCAGGATGTCTCTTAACTGAACCTCAAGACGATGTGAGTTATAAACCAGGACAATGACCCTGAGCACAAGTTCTTCTACCTGGGAATGGGCAAGTGAAGTGAAAGATAAGTGAAGTTATTAAAGTCTAAGTCCTTACCTTAATGCAATCAATGTGTTGTGGAAGGACTTGAAGTGAAAAATTAAGAGAGGGAATCCACCAATACACTGGAGTCAGAGCTGTTACATATGGAAGAGCTGTCAAAACTTACTTCACACGGGGTTCACATAATGAAATTCATAATGGAAAAAAGGTTCTCATACTTTGGCCATTTGGAGATTGTAATAGGATAATCATTCCCCCATAATATAACCATCATAATCGCAAACTAGCATGACTGCAAAGCAACTCAATGAAGAGATTTAAACTTTGACCTGGACATGGATATAAATAGTAGATAAATTGCCAGAAATGATGCTCAGTAAACATTAAATAGTAGCATTACTGTAGTGAGTACACCAAAATGACTAGTTTTATTCGGAGTAAGCATACAAACGGGTAGTTAAATTAATCCTAGCAGTATGATCCATGCTACTGATCAAACACATGGTGCTGCAACACTGACCAGGAAGAAAACAGAAGGTTGGAAGCAATTTGGGAACTGGCATTTAGTGTGGGAGCGATCCTCCTTTTGCATCTCTCTTTTAGCTCATTTCCATCCTTCCATTCCCCCCTTTTTTTATTTAACTGGCTCTTTGTAAAGGTCCTGCTGTCAGCATCCACCTGTCCCTGTCACCATAAACAAAGACAACCAGGAGACACAGCACTCTCCCTGTCCTTTCTTGTGTCTGCTTTCTATTCTCCCCTGCCTTCTTCTTTTACTCTCCTTTGTTTTGTCTCATCTTGATTTTCTCCTGTCTTCATCTTTCTGCCCTGGCATTTCTTCCATTCAGGTTTTCACCCCTCTTTTCTCTCCTCTTTCTTTCAGGCATTTTTGTTCCTGTTTTATGCTGTCATTGTCTTTATTTTCTTGTATTTGACATTTTTGGCCTTGTAACGAAACTAAACCAGAAAAAGTGTTTGTTTTGTATCTAGATTTAGCTTTTTTTTTTTTTTTTCTAACCTGATAATTTATTAAATTCGCGATGGTGACTAAAATTATGCTTTTAGTGGAAAAAAAAAGGGTGTTAGAGTTATAAACAGTGCATCCATTTTAGTGCTGCTCCTCTGTACTATTAAGTCCAGATTTTTATATTCTGGCCCGGTTTACCACGCACAGAGCCTCAGCAGACTACGAATGCCCCCATTATGCAAAACACTTCCTGCCCGCACAAACAAGCCGGGACCAATCAATGTCAATCCCCATTCCCTTGGCCAATCAATGTCATTCCCTTTCCACCAAAACTGAGCCTAATCGAAAGGCATTGTTCCTCAGGCCATGCATGCTAAATCAGTGTGGCTGGAATGTTTAAAATTCCCACATCCCACACTGTACCAAAAAACTTCAGGAATCATCAGTGTACAACAGGACGGGATGAGAGTGGACATGATGACTTAGCTAAACTAGAGAAAGTAGATAACTATGCAGTTTGTGAACTTTGGTTTACAACTTCTTAAAACTACGATAAGAGGTCAATAAAGGGCAGTTACTTGTATGCAAATGCTTTTGTGACAAGTGTCTTAGGTTGTTATATTCTGCTAATGTGGTTAAGACTTCTCCTTGGCACCTCTGCGAAAGCTTATTTCACCCACTTGCCCAAATAAGCCCTGCTTATAACTCCTTGTGAAGTACACTAACATTAATTCTGCATCAGGCCTGAAACTGCCTTAGGGCTGTAAGATGCTGTTCAAAGTTTTCTTTTCAAACCCAACACCAGACTTTTATTTTAAGGTACATGTACAGATCCACAACTTAATAACAACACTCTGATTATGACATGCTTAGCATAAAAATTCCAGTTAAAACAACAACCCTGCCAGAAATAGTGGTGGACAGCGAAGAGACCCAAACAAAGCTTTTGGGATGAAATAAGGAAAGAATTTAAATATATAAGCAGGACACAGGAAATCTGATTGTTCCTACTTTGGAAGAGAGTTCAGAAAAAAAAAGGATGCATGGTTTTTGCAGACTTAACCCTTATGTTGTGTGCAATTTTGACCTTTTTTCAACTTTAGGCATGTAAAAAAAAAAAAAAAAAGTTAAAAAGTGCCACGTAAAAAGTGATGTTTAAAAGTCAGGTTGACATTTATTTACATTCCACAGTCCATTCCACCTTCCATTTTGCCCTGTTAGGACACAGCTGATTCAAATTAAATGGATCTCTGATGAGCTCAGCACCCATCTGCTACTGACCCATTAATGTGAGTCAGCTGTGTTTCAGCATGGAAAGTTTTCGGGATAGTGTGCCTTGACGACCAGGGTTGGGAATCACTGCTTTAAATAATATTCCTTTTTTTCTAAACCCAGTAATTAAGCACACTGAGCACAGTAGAACAATGGTTTGCCTCATGCCATCAACAACACCTGAGTGACAGAACAGATGATGACCTCAAATAACCTCAGGCACTCATTACCTCGGGCTGAACACAACAGATTTAACAACCCCCTGGTTGGGAAGATGCTTAACAAAAATAAAACACGGCTCCTACAAGTATTTTAGGTAAAGTTAAATTCTGGGTCAAATTTGACCCACCGACACTAAAGACTTCGTCAGCTTTTGAACACATTAACTTTGCTGTTGAAATTGTAAGTAATATCCAATTAGTTCCCTGGTTTAGTGTTGTGTTGCTTTTCCAATGCTTGGCTCTATCTGTAAAATTGGTGATGTGCAGATGTAGAATCAATGAGGACTACAATCTTTTATCCCATTTATTTGCATAGTCAGTGAGTCAGGGGAGGTTGAAACCATAACTAAATTCTAAAATAAAATTAAAATAAAACTACTGAAAACTTAATGTTTTAAGCTGCTGTCTTGGCAAGGCTTCCCTTGAAAAAGAGATCATTGCATCTCAATGGGACCGACCTGGTTATATAAAGGTTAAAGATTTACTTCGATCGTCATTTCATTAATATTGCTGTGTTCTCCATTATTATTGAATGCATTATGCATAGTTTCTGTTTAAAAAAACCTTCTGGTTGCTTTGTTTCCAGCTGCATTTGTATGCTACAACAGTGGCTTGTGGTCCAACGACAGGTTTGTTTTCTGTGTCCTTTATATGAATTTCCGTCTGATTGGCTCCCTCCCATGAATGTATGAAGGAAGCTCCTCCCCCCGCTCTGTGTGTATAACTGTAACGGAGCACACGAACGAGTTTGTTCCGCCATGCTAGCAAACAGTTAGCTAATTAGCTTCTCAACTCCGCAGCTACAGTCACGCTGTTTTCACTTCTTGTGCGGAGGGGACGGTTTTCTGCCTGCCCATGGGTGGGTATAAACCCATGTGGGCAACGCCATTTTCGATGTGACGTAGAAGCGAAAGGCTTTTCCTGATTTGCTACCTTCTCTGTATTGTTTCTATGAATAGGAAACACAGCCAGTGGAGGTGACGCACCACTTGCAAGCGCAGCATGTGTATGTAACCAGGGGTGACCTTCTGTATTTCAAAAGGAGCAAGTTAACTGGTTTTCAGTGGAAGAGATGTTTAAATAAAATAAATAAAAACATGTGTACCAGGGCCTGAAATTCACTGCGGGATTGCGGGAATCGCGCATAATACCATCAATTCCCGCAAACTTCGCTCTTATAATGCGGGAAATTCCCGCTTGCAATTGCAGCGACGTAATATGCAGTGAACGTTTGCATCGGAGCCATAAAATAGCGAAGCATAAAGGGCTCAACACATTGAGGCGACATCGCTCCCTCTTCTTTCATTCAGAAGGAGTGACGTCGCCTCCCGCGTCGGCCCTCTAATAAAGCGCGCGCTCCCTTTCTCTCACCCTCTCTGACCTGTCAGATGTCGCAGCTTCCCTCATGTTGATAAACCAGCCATTGTTGGCGGATTTCCCGCCGGTAAGACGATACTTTCACGGAGTCTTATAATGTAAATCTAACTTCGGGTCACCTGAAGGGAAGCTGGTCTGGACCAACACCAGTCGCTGTGGCAGCGCCGGTGTCGGTCTCGTTTACGACCCAAATCCTCCGGATCCTCAGGTAGCGCCTGTGCTGGTTACGTCACCAAGCAGCCCAAAGAAAAGTTTCAGCCTAACTGGCTCAGAATATCCATGTTTGATCATAATGACAAAGGCACGAGCTGCTCAGTTTAATGTTGGTGTGATGAAACCAACATCAGCGCTGTGTCACCGTTTCTCACTGCAGCTAAATGTGAGATCGATTCATAGATAAAGATAATATTGATAAATAATAGTTTGATATTAGGAATACATTTTATATTTTGACGTATAGGCTTAAGAGCATTAAATATTTCATATTAAAAATCTAAATTTTGTATTATTTTGGAGAAAGAAGCTGATTTTGGGGATGTTTCCTCATCATTTTCTCACATTGCACTGCTCTTCACTTGTTCTTGTTTATCTTAGCTTCTTTATTGTTTTCTCTGTGTTTCCATTTTCTTTCCTATTAAGTATCTTTTGGTATTCTTAAAGGTGTTCTTAAATGTGTTATTATATTAATTAAGTTTCTGACAGTTTGCTAGCCTTGCAGGTAGAAGATGCTGTCCTCCCCAAGACCAGTTTTATTTTAACAGAACTTTTATCAAATGCAAGAGATTATGTAGAGAAGAGAGAACAGAACAGAGCTGGAAGAAAGAACCACCAGAACCACTAATTATAATTATGCAGTTGAAAGATCCAACAGATTACTGCAATGTGTACTTTTTATATTAAGTTGGTAAAAACTGATGATGGCTGATAAAGAGAATGGAGACGGGACAAGAGAGCTGTCCAAGATGGAAACTAAGAAGGACAAAAAAGACAAATTAATGTTCCTTATTAATCTGAGGTACGGGTAGGACGCTGTAAGACCTGTGGTAAAGCGCCCTGTAAATATCCCCCCGAAGTATACAAATCCCCCTTGGTGAAGCATGTAAGGGGGAATTCCCCCCATTTTGAGAAGTGAATTTCAAGCCCTGTGTACATCACTGAAACATTTACATAATCCCTCTGTTTTGCAATTATTGGGAAATACAGGGCATTACATCAGCAGCAGGGTCATCCCATTTATCAGATAGAAATATACAGACTCAGGTGTAACGATTCGGTTAACAACGATTGGATTCATGTCACAATTCATGGTTTCTGATTCAATTCATAAATGATATTGGTTTATTTAAGAACAATGCAATCCGATTCATTTCAGTGACTTGAAATTGAATCAGAAATTATGAATCGTGATATGAATCCAATCGTTGTTAAGCCGAATTGTTACACCCCTAATTATGACCTTATCGTTGTTTCTGCCTCACCGGTTTGCAGCAATGATATGCGGCTCTACCCAGAGACCAAGTTGACGTCATTTTGATTGGCTACAATCTTATTTTGCAATAATTTTATTTAGAGAAACTACGTCAACCTGCCAGTAGCTAGCAGTCTTAGTTTGCTAAAGGTTATCTGTTAGCATCATGGGCACTTCAGACAGTGAACTACTGTAGGTTTATCAGGCAAGACAGCATTTAAAAAATGAATAAACTTACGGGTAATGGTAAAGCTGTGATGGGGGCGTCCTGACTGGCATGCCAGGGAGGGTGGGGGGCAAGGGGGCGGCATCCCTTTCTGGCCCAGTATTGGTGGATTATCCGGCCCATACTGTACTCATGGGATTATTTTTATTATTATTATTATTATTATTATTACTACGGTGGTAGTAATAATAATAATTATTATTATTATATTATTATATTATTACTACGGTGGTAGTAATAATAATAATTATAAAAAGCATAAGATTGACCATCATTTACTAATACCACTGCTGCCACTACTACTATCATTACTGTCATTACTAATTATTAATACTAATACGATAGTTATTAGCAATTATAAAACGGGTGTTTCTCTTTCTTAAATATAATCGGCTGAGCTGCGTTCCAAGTCCGGTGTAAAACAGGGTCGCGGGGGTAAGCTAGGTTGCTGGAGCCTATCCCAGCTATTATCAGGCGAGAGGCGGGGTACACCCTGAACAGTTCGCCAGTCTGTCGCAGGGCCAACACAGAGAGACAGACACCCACTCACACTCACATTCATTCCTAGGGACAATTTAGAGTGATCAATTGACCTAACATGCATGTCTTTGGATGGTGGGAGGAAGCCGGAGTACCCGGAGAGAACCCACACATACACGGGGAGAACATGCAAACTCCACACAGGAAGGCCACAGTTGGAATTGTTCGAAGCCCTCCCCAGCCGGGAATTGAACCAGCGGCCTTCTTACTGTGAGACTGCGGTGCTAACGACCACGCCACCGTGCAGCCCCGGTGATGATGTCTGTGACGGGACATGAGTGTGAGACATCTCTCCGGTCGTTTTGGCATTTAATGACAGGAGGCTGTGGAGACCAGCCGACATCATAAGTTTGCATAAAAACACCTGCCGCCAAATCAACGCCACTGTTTCTCCAGACATTAAACATTATTTTAACTGCACTATGAATGGAAGTAACATTAACTAGCCCAGATAACCTGAGTTGATGAGAGTGAATATTTTTGTAAAACTAATATCCTCCCGGAAAAAAAAAAAAAGAAAATTGAGTATCCACCACCTTAGAAAAATCCTCCCAAACCAAACTGCAGAAGTATAGGCCTATTAAGCACATTCACAGGGTTTGAGCTGTTTCTAAAGGGTTCGCTCCTTCACCGTCAGCCAGGCGATGACCCGGGAGAAGTGCTCCTTTTTAATCCAAGTTTAATACTTAATCTGATTTAACCCTTAACAGGCCCCCTTATGCCAAAAACGCCTAAAAAATGCATACCCGAGTTAAATTAGCTGCTGCTCTTGAACCCTTTGGAGTACATGCAAAAGCTTGGCCTCTCTGTAAAGATAACACTCTGAATTTTCACTTTGAGCTTTCAAATTCATGGTAACTTTAACTAGCATGTAGTTACTTAATTTGGAACACACATCAAACTTTTTTTCCCCTCGCCTGAATTTTTTTTTTTTTATTTTGTCAAGTAGCTGCACACAGAAATATGGAGATAGGAACTGGATAATCACATGAGGCT
Organism: Atherinomorus stipes; assembly: GCA_023101725.1. Lineage (NCBI taxonomy): Eukaryota > Metazoa > Chordata > Actinopteri > Atheriniformes > Atherinidae > Atherinomorus > Atherinomorus stipes. The sequence goes on from JALJCO010009044.1 coordinate 99,626, forward strand.
GGGGCATGAAGGTTTATCTGTTACCAGTTCTTATTTGGTGATAATAGCAACAAAAATTACAAGTATATGGGTGTTTTTCTGTGAATATGTTCAGGCGTTATCCAGAATTTTCCATTTGGAGACTCCAAATGGTCCCTTTGGATAATAAGCTTTACAAAGCTGTAAATCCAGAATGCTCAACATACAGTCATCATTGAAACCTCCAATGAAAGGTGGTACCAAGAGGCATCCTGCTGCATATTCAGATTCACTCTGAGCAAAATCAAAAATACAGTAAGTGATCTAGAAACACAATAAAATGCTCATTTTCCTAAAGTGCATTATAATAAGAGTCAGAATATGTCTGTTTACATTATAAAGTAAACAATATAATGCCATGCTATGCAATGTCAACAAAAAGGAAAAATAAAAACACCACAACACAGAAAACTTTTTACATCCTTGCAATTTTTCATGAACTGACCAGGACTGAAAACTACTACTACTAATTTTCAACAGAAATGTTACAGTGCAGTCTGATCAGAAGGAGAGAAGCTGCTGCAACACTGCGATCACGAGACCATTAACTTTTATCCACAGGCAGGCCAAATCCACAAACCTGGGGGTCTTGTGTTGTAAACAGAGACCCCCAACTTTCAAACATACAGGTTTCACTACTTTAGTGTCCAAAAACACCACCATGAATACGCCCGCAGTGAAAGAGCGCAGTAGAAAGCCAAGCTGCCACACATATGCGCCTGAGAAAGCACCCCTTTTCCCAACCAGGCAAACATCGACACGTTTACATGTCCTTACTTTTTAGAAATTATCCCCACATAAATAGCTTATAAACACACAGTAACTGCAGGTAGAAGTTTCCACTTACTGGTCCAGTCCAGAGCGCCTCCTTAGCCAAACGCTTCCTCCTCTACTGAGCCCGGACGCACACATGCTGCTCTGCTCCGAGTCATTTCCTTTAGCAACTCTTCAGCAGCGCATTTTCGTTCTTTGGCATGTTTTTTTCCCCACGTTTGTACCGAAAAAGTGCACAATACGGGGCTTCCTCTGCTTTTACGCAAAGAAGCGCAAGTTTGGAGGAGTATTCAGGCCGAGTTACGCAGGAGCACAGAGAAGCCATCTTGCTATCCAGGTAAACAAAATACACATGGCCATGACGGGAATTTCATTGGCTATACGTGCATGATGTCAGAGCTAGCGTCAGACCTGATAGGCCAGATCTGCAAGCATCAGATTACAAGGCCCACCCACCACGTGAAGTAGAGTTTGGTAGATATTATTGGTGGAGGAGAGACCATAGATCCACCCAGTTGGTCAAATGAGACGTCAATCAAAAGGGATGCCTTTCCTGGTCCGTCAGACGCTGTAGTATTGAAATATGATACATTTAACAGATTTTATAAGACTTTATATTGAAAATGAGTAAAAAAAAAAAAAAAAAACGGCCCGTGGGCGGGCCCTGGCCAGTAAAGGGGTTAACGCTGTGTATGGCGAAATTTTAATATTGACTGAGAAATGAAACGGGAAAAAAGATGATGGGCGGGGAAGGAGTTTGCTGCTTTAAAGGAGGGAAAGCGTTTGCGGATGGAAAGAGGGGCTAACAAAACAAATGAAGCATTGATCTTTTGGGAGCAAAGTTAATAAAAAAAAAAATAGAAAAGTCGGATCTGAGCGGTCATCTGTCTGATCGCCCGTTTTAAACAAGTGAACTCTGCTGACCCAGTTCACAGCTTGTTCGCCTGGACAGTAGTGATCCAGAGTAAATACAGGTCACAAATGTGATCGGAGCATATTTTGTCGCAGGCAGTGATGTTTCAAACCTTAAAATCCCGGTTATTAATGTCCACACGCAGTTGCATAAACGAGGTAAACTAAATCTTCACTTTGGTCGAAGTTTTCGAAATTAACTTTTTTTTAAAAATCCCCAAAAAATAAATTAGTAGACAAAAAATAAAATGACATAAAATCTGCGTTTACGTGTCAATGTCAGGCCAAATCATAGTAGGTAAATATCTTCGTTTTATGGGATACCCTCCTACTTGTGGACAAGCTGAGTTGCTTAGCAACCATACTGTCCACTCAATCTTATGTGGTGGGAGAACAAATTGTTCTCCATTGTATTATTTCATTTTTACCCATAAATTGTTTATTTTTGTATGTGTGCATTTATTTTTATTTATTTTACAGGGAATATGCAAGGTAACCGTTTTATAAAAGCAGTAAGCCCCTTGAATCTGTCGGTTACAGCGGTTTTACAACGGCGGAGGGGCCGTTGTAGAATCCGCTGTGAATCGATTGCTTCTCTTAATTTACCATTACTATTGCAGCCAACATTACCATTTTTATTGTTGGGTTTTAATTACTTTATAATCAACAGCATCATCACTGTAAATTCTATTACATTTACTCATTAATATTATGTAGGCATATTTATCATCATTACGATCATGTGTAATATCTGCTTTTGGAATTAACCAGATCTTGTTTTGAATTCTAATTTCTCTTTTGTCCTTTCTCTTCTTGTTGTTTACTTTGTGTACCACACTGTCACATACGCAATGCACTGTAAATATTGTCACAATTTGCAATTAAAAAAAAGAAAAAAAATCTTATGGGTAATGACAACATTGTGGCTGCCTCCATCAGTACAGAATTTTTCTTTTGAATCCATTTTTTCTAAAACCCTGATTTGAATTCACTCATGTTGAATGCAGTCAGACATGCTAGCGCAATTCACGCAGCTGTATCAGCTGGAGGGTTGGGGAGAGGGGAGGGTATTCGCTTGATGGTGTGCTGTAATTGGAGAATATGAATCAGATGGAATGATAACTGACGTAGAATGATAAGCTGCTGTCTGATACAACCGTTTTTGAACAAAGACACAAAACTGACTGACCATGAACAGGAACTTTGATACTCGCTCTTGACATTAACATGGCCTCACAGTGCACAACAGATCATATTATACCCCAAAAAACCCCAGAAAATTTAAATTTGATGTCATGGCACCTAAGTCAAGTTTGACAAGCAAATGAATGTATTTAAAAGCTTACCAACCTGTAAAACACCATGCAATGGTGCTTGATAAAGGATATAAAAGTTAACAGCTGTCATGTCCAGAGTTGTGTAAGTTGCTGTAAACTGCAAGAAAGAATACAATAAATCATTTATGTTATCATGTAGTCCTCAATAATTTTGCAAATTATGTCAATTTAGAGAAATGGATTATGCATTTTGGCCAAGCTCCAGGCTTTTGCACCTTTGATGCTCTGGCAGACAAGGTTGACTAATCTCCTGCAGTTGATCCACCTAGGTTGTAAACCTAGGGCCCTGACAGATCAAAGTAAGATCAATTCTTACTTAATAGAATTGAGAAAAGAATTTTTGCACATATCAGAACTTTCTTTTTAAAAAATCTGCAGAAATTGAGGTGTTTTTTTCTTTAGATATTTCTTTGTTTTTAAACAAAAAATATCTTAAGAAGAAAAATACCGTAGTTTATGAAGATTTATTTATTTAAGTTAAAGTTTTAATGTGTACAGTAAGCAACAACAACAAAAGAAAGAAACACATGACCTGATTTGAAAGCTTTTTTTCCCACACTCATTCTGGTTTTACTCAGTTTCCAGGCCGGAATTTTATTTGAAACACTTTTTTTTTTTTTTTTACATTTCTTGTCTCTTGTCACATACAGACGCAGATGAAACCCAAACATAAGACCTTGAGATTTATATCCAGCACAAGAGATACACTAAATATACCAATTCATTTAATTTATCCTGTATATCAGGGGCTCTCAACCTCTGTCATGATGAGGCCCAATTTTTCAGTACAAACTGGTCCGGGGCCCATTCACATTTTAATACCGTGGGCCTATTAGTGTAACTGATCTAAGTTTTGGGTTATTTATTTAATAGCTAAACAAAATCCACTTGCCTTTAACAGATTAAACCTTGTAAAATGTGGTTTGATAAACACAAAGACTGTAAAAAAGACAAACAAACAAACAAAAAAACAACACATGAATAACATTACAATATAATATATCATCACAAAACACATTTATATCACATGTATAATTCATGGATTAAAATCAGACTCCTACAAGAATGAATCAGAATTAGACTATAAACACAAAATCTACTTTTACTGCAAAAAAAATTTTGAAGGATAACGGAAAAAACTGATGGAAATTGATTTTAAAAAGAGATAAAATGGTGCAGTAATCAATCACATAAAAAAAAAAGGCTCAACTTAAATAATATGTAAATAAACCTGTGGTTTACTTGACAGGCAATTGAAGCACAAAATTTCAACAATTTATTTATTTAAACTTTTTTTTTTTAGAATTTTTTAAAGAACTTCCAAACATAACAGACTTTTTCTGCATCAATAGCTGATTTTATTTCTGTCCAATGAGTGTTAGATGTTTGCTTTCTAGATACAGCCTGCAGATGCAGGCTTCAGGGCTTCTGTTAGCATTAGTGTTAACTGCGCTCAAGCCAGACCTCTCAGCTCTGCTTTGCTACCTCTGATCTATATTTAATTAATTGATTGGATTTTTGCCTTAAAAGGTCAGTTTGGGACCATTTTTTACTACATTATTTTGTTTTAATACTTCTGTACAATGTTTGCTACAGGCGAGAAGCTAGCTGAGTGTCTTCTTCTTGTTTGTTGAACTTCTTGACTTTTTTCTTGTTTTAGCTGTTCATACCTTGACAATCAGCCTTCATCAGAAGTTGTCGGACTTCCTGGTGTGACGTGTCTTATATAGACAGCTGACCGTGAGTTCCGACGTGATGTGTCATGAGAACAGCTGACCGGGCACGGCACGGCAACATACAATGAAGTGCTCATGCCGGGTCTCCTCTCTGTCCCCCTCCGGCTCCCCACTGGTGACTGAGGATGAAATCCCAGGTGTGTGGGAGCAAGTATGCCCCCTCGTCCCTGTTCATGGTGTTCGTCTCTCGCCATCGTATCTCGATTGCCTCCTTGATCCATCTTTTGAATTTATTGGTTTCTGTGGTGATTGCCAATAAATTCAAAAGATGGATCAAGGATTTTTTCACACAACTGTATATGTATAGTAGAGGAGCACAAATATAATGAATAAAGAAATAAGCTATAATTCAAATCATAAAACAGAACAAAACTCACAAATTACCATGATAGAAAAATGCAATAAATACCACCAAAACCAAACACATAAAACCTTTATTCATTCATTTTCTGTTGTAGTAAAAACTACATATTTGAACACATTAAAATCAGGTTGAATGTACCATAACAACCGAATAACCCATGTGAATTCATTCATTCCCTTCATGCTCATCATCTAGTATTGCTTCAGGTAAGTGTGAGCTGATTTTAGCGACCAGGTGTAATAATTTTGTTTTTTACAGGGCCTTTATCAGGTCTGCATTTCTGGTAAGTTTAGATAAATTAATAATATTCTACATTATTCAGGTACTTAAGAATAACTCATTCCTGTGATGTTTAAAAAATGTCTTCTCAAAATATTACATATTAACACCAAGGATCTGACACTAATTAACTAAGTTTTAAATGTTTATATGAGGATGAATTCAAAAAGGAAAACTTTCTTACCGTTTCTTTTATAATCATTTAGGGAGCAATGGAATATTTTGATCATGTGAGAAATTGTCATGGTACAAACTTTGCAAAAACAATGAGGAAAAGTAAAACTAGATGGTATCACTCCTTTCAAACGAGTTGACTGTCCAGTTCTGTCCAAGTCTTCTGGTCTGAAATCAATAACAGCTGCAAACAGCTGAACAATATTTTGGCACGAAGTCAAAGAAACGCGACCTAACCATAGATATGGACCTAACTGCTTGTAAGAAACCCCTGCCCAAGATGGCGGCTGAGCCAACGTAAGCTATGGGTCTGAAGGCGGCATCTAGTGTTTATATCTATGATTAACTCTCAGCAACACCACAGCTGTCTCTGTTCGCATTAGCTAGCATAATAATGTTATGTAGTGAGTCATTTTCAGGAGCATAGATACGTGAAATAAAGTGTCAGATTAATGAGTGTTCACCAAAATGTATCGTTTTTTTTTTTGTTGTTGGGGATTAAATCCAGTGTTTTCTTTGCCATGGCATCAAGTTATTCCTCCTCTGCTTTGTGAGTGTGCGATACCCCCCCCCCCACCAGTACAAACACACTGACATCAGTGGACTGAGCAGCACCATACTTTTGTCATAGACAGCAGCATCTTCATAAAAAATAAATGTCTTCTTCTTATTCACTTATTACCACAGTTAAAGTTTTCCACTGCTGTTCCAACAACCAGGAATGTGTCAGTCCTTCCAGATTTCCTCCATATTGGTAAGAAAAAAGTCTGATTCTCATCTGTTCTAATTACATGTACAGAGAGGCTCCCCAGGCACTGGCAGACAGTCTAGTTCTGGCATTTGGCTGGATTAGTCTAGCTATTTTTTTAATGTTTATTTCAATATTAAAATCTTTAACAATGCCCAGGAAATTAGAAAATGAACTCTCTGCAGTTCCCTTGCCCCCTCTCCGCATCTCCCGAACTTGTGCAAGCAATTAAAGGATAAGTTTCTTTTTTTTCAACCTAGACCTTCTTTCTAGGAGTATATACGTGCATTTACTCACCGGTAAAGTTTCTGCATCACTTTGAGTCCTTGGGAAGATGTAACCTTGAGTCGCTTTTCGGTTAACATCCAGTATCATGGCGGAGACGGGGCAGTCACTATATTAGCCATTTTCTGCAGCAAAACTCCTTTTCGCCAATACTTTAAGTTGAATGAAGGAACGAACGAGCACTACTTTCCTGTGAGTCTGGATTTAGCTTCCCGTTAGTTATCAGGGTGTACTACACACTTTTCGGGGCCGCGCGTTCACGATGCGCTCTTCTGTAGTGCAGCTGAGACGAGCGGCTCGCTGCCCAGACATCAACAAAAACACAATTTCCGAAACTCTGAACTCACAGGACAATAGTACTCATTTGTTCGTTCATTCTACTTGAAGCATTGATGAAATGATGGAGTTTTACTGCAGAAAATGTCTAATATAGTGGCTGCCCCGTCTCCGCCATGATACTGGACGTTCATTGAAAAGCAACTCAATGTTGTATCTTCCCAAGGACTCAAAGTGATGCAGAAACTTTACCGGTGAGTAAATGCACATATACTTCTAGAAATAAGGTCCAGGTTGAAAAAAAAGAAACTTTTCTTATAAAGCAGAACTGAGTAACTTCAGCTCGGGGCTCCCCCTTGTGGCGTCCTTTCACTGTCATAAACTTCATACTCCCCCTACACCCCCACAGCACACAGACGTCTTCTCTACCTGTCTTTCCTCTATTTTGATCCCTGATTATATTTCTAAGCTTTTACTAGCTTGTTGATGCTACTTTGCTATGTTGGTAACAGCAGCTCGTCTCCCTCTGCTCAAAGCAGTCTTGTGCCTCTTGCAATGGGATGTTTTACCCGTGTTTTGCGGGTGCCATGGATTGTATTTTGGATTGTATCATGGATTGTATCATGGAAACTAGGAAACACCGAATCGCTCTGTAAACACTTTGTTTAGTCCCACAGGGATTCTGAAAAGCATATATGGAGGTGAAAAAGTTACTGAGTTCTGCTTTAAAGGTCCCAACAATTGAAATTAAATTAAGAAACATTAAATGCTCAGAGGAAGCTTTAATAAACATGAAACAACTTGAAACAGTCAGACTATAATCAAACCAGTGTAGAAAATGCTGGCCTAATGTAATACGCTATTTTCCCACTGTTTATTCAATATTCAAATATTAATTTTCACATTCGAATCTCGGGTTTTTATTAATATTTAAATATATATATTCAAATTTAGAATATTCATTGACAGCCCTAGTCTGCACTGACTTCTTAGTTCGAAAGGTCATAACAAAAGAAAACTACAGTATGATTGTTTCCAAGTGAGTACGTGCTAGTTATGCAGAGTATACAGACTGATTGTTCTGCAAGAAAACACCACCACCCATGTATTCAGCCTCAAAGCCCCAGCATCCCCTCTTCCAAAACCCCATCCAATTCTCTCATTAGTCTTGCAGTATTATTATTTTAATGAAGTGATTGAGCACAGGTTGTCTGCGTGGTATCATTAAAGTCTTTGAAGCTGATTTTTATTGTTGGTGGTCTCTTGTATAATAAAGCCTCACATGTAGGCTGCTCATATAATAATTCATCATGTATGTTCTAACTACACACTAGATAGTCAGAATATAGGTTGAAATGTGGAAAGTGTGCTCTGTGTGCTTTGAGACTAAAGTGCAGATCTGTATTGCTTTAGTCAGTGATGCTTAATTTTATTAATTTTATTTATATTTTACCAGGAAACAGCGAAGTTACAGAAAAACCAAATACAATCAAATAAACTAAAGTTTGATTTGGTTTTGTTTTCAGTGAAAACATAAATATAAAAATAAGTTAATAAGTTATCTTTAGTCCATCAGCCACCAAGCTGTGACAAATGCAGTGGCATATACCTCAAATAGATCAATCTCTCTCTTGTTTTTCGTCTGTGCTTCTTTGTGCTGCGCCAGCCATTTTGGAGCATTAATAACTTTATAATGCTTATAGTCCTGAAATGTGTAGGTGTGAATGATCCACATGTTTACAGTTACTCCCCAAAGGTTCAGTTCTTCCAATGGTGGCTAAATCTTTCTACTGATACTGTACCAGTAGAGATGATCATTTTTTTAGACAGGCGCAACCAATATCCAAACACAACAGTTTGTTTTCTTGTTGGGCTGTAACCCTGTTCTATAGCAACTATTCACAAAGAGCTCTGCCTCTGCTGCATTTCACTTTGCCTTTAATTTTCCATTTTCCACTGCAGTCTCACACAAAATAATCAGAAAGCTAAAAATAGCCGAGAAAAATTATTTAATAGTTTCAAATGAATAAGATTCAAAGCCAAAAGGGAAGTAAGTTAAATATAGAATAAATCAGTCTCTTTAACAGTTTTGTACCCAAAAAGGAGAACAGATCAGCATTCCCTAAGCATTGCACAAAAGGTTAAATAACACACTGTTGGTATGAAAGCATATTTATGATGTTATTCCATTAGAACTAGATAACAGCTTTGTATTGTCAAAGCTGTAATTCTTTGTTTTTCTAGATAAAAACGGTCTATTTTTGGCTTAGAATGCTTTGGGTAATTATGTTAAGTGGCATTAACATGCAAGGTAATTCTTTCATAATAATTTGATGATTATGTAGAGGAAAAAAGTTATCAGAAGTTGATTCAAAATAAAAGACGCAATAATAATCAAATAAAAATAATCGATATATCGTAAAACAAACTAAAACTGAGTGAAAAGCTGCTGTGTTCAGTGAATGAAACAAATATATGTATTTTACAGAAGTACTCGTCATTTATGGAATGTGAAACCAACCATGAAATGCTGAAATTGTCAGTTGTAATGTGCAAACAATAACATGAACATTTCAGGGATTACCTGCTGAAACCATTTTTACATTCTGTCCATATCTTCAGATGTTGGTCATGTAGCTGCTTTGATAGATGCTCTTTCCTCATTTTGCTTTAAATGTAATCTTTTTTTTCACTCCTGTTCGTTTTTCTTTTCTTTAATCAATTATGTATTTATTTAGTCCACAAGTTGTTGTACCTTTAAACAGCACGCTTATCTTTTTCTAAAATCTTATAGACGAGTCTAGGTAAGAATCAGATCTTGAGACATCTACAATTTATTTTCTGTTATATTCCAACTCAAATTAAAATTCATGGTTATGTAAATAAGTGAAACCCTTTTGAGCTTTTAATCATTTTAAACAACAATTAGTTTACAATTACAACCATAACTCTGACTTAGCAACAACGCAGCATCGTTTCACAAATTTAGAGCCCTAATTTTTTTGGCAGTGGAGTTTTAGTTGTGATCTTTGTTGTGTAGAAATAGATAATGGCCGCGTTTCCCAGTTAAGATTCTTCTTTGGATTAAAGAAGGCCTAAGGAAGCTCTTCCCAACAAAGGATCGAAAGATACGCCCGTTTCCCAGATTGCTTTTTGCGTTCTTTTTCCTGAGAAACGCTTTGCTACGCTACATTTAAGAAGGTCCTAACAGACGCTTCCACTTCGGGGGGTGAAAAAGAATCGAGGTAGGTTCCGATCGACACCATTATTTAGTGTGGAGGTTATTTTCCGACGCTGATATTGAGCCCTTTTCGTTTGTGTTTGTGAAGAAGCAGTTAAAAATGGGTTCAGTGTTGAAATAATTGAAAGCTTTGTTATTGTGTATTGGAATGGTAACAGGTGTAGGCGATTGGAAATTTACAGATGCCCTAAAATATGGTATTCTGCGCTATTTGTTGCGTAATGGCTGAAGGGAACCCCACAAGAGGATGAAGCGCCTCGGCTTACGCAGAGGAGAGGTAGCACACGTGATTGAAGAAGTGGCAGGTAAAAAAAAGATTCTCTTTGGAGGGACAAAGGGAAAAAAGACATAGAAGCAAAGGCCAGGGCATGGCAATAATGCGCTGAAAATGTCCCCATCCAGCCCTTGCAGGTGCGCGACTAACACCGACGCCTTGCTGAGTCCGGTTCCATCCCCCACTACCTCCAGAAAGCTCCCCACCGCGTAGAAACGCAACGCAGCCAGGCACTGCACCTCTGGGCTCAGAGCAAAGTTGCACCTTGTGGGCCTCCTGATGTGTGGAGCAACTATTTGAATGATCCGCTCGATTTGCGCGCGGTAGCCTGTAACGCATCTGAATAGCGGATGACAGCACATCTAGAGGACTGAAATGCTGGCGATGAAAGCATGTACATACACAGTGTCACTCCGTCTCGGCGACGCTGTTGGTTTGCTACCAAAATTTGCTGTAAAGCAGCCATGATGTCTGATACGGGTATGGAATGGCCATGCTTTTATTGAGCGAAGAGGTGCATTCATATGAACAGCTGACAAATGCGAATATGACGTGAGTCCTCATAGATTGCGTTTTTGCGTACACCTACGCAATGTTTTTGTTTCTGTGGTTGATACCCACAGCTTTATCTAACGTAAGCTAAGTATAGGGAGGCCTATCTTGCCATAATGATTAAACTTAACCACAATATTTTCTGTCATTCACTGGTACTCAGTTTTCTTCCATCATAGATGATTGACATTATGTGGGGAGTTATGGTGGTCTTTAATATTTCCATTTTTTTTTTTACGGGAAATAGTGGTTCAAAAGTGACAGTAGATGGGCCTGTTGCTTAGAGGGGGGAAGTTAAAGAGGTTGAAAGAGGGGTCTGGCCGTCCTGAAAATAAAGAAGCTCCTGAGTTAAGAGCGATTGGGAAACGCAACGTCCAAACAAGGCACTTTAAGGATTAAGGAGGACCTCAGCGTAAGAGTGTCTTAACTAATCTGGGAAACGCGGCCAATGTCTGTGCTCCTGGAGCCAGTGGCCACAGTAGGTAATATGTGACGCTAAGCCACCATGTTAATAAAATTCTTTGGTCACTGAAGGGGGGCAGCAAAACATCCTATGAGCACACAAATATATTTATTAGCCAGCTGCTGAGATTAAAATCATTAATAGATCAACTGAACAATGATATGAGCGAGGGGAGGAAGGAGATTTGTGTAAGTGGTTGGAGGAAAGAGGTGATGGGGGAAGGAAGGCGTGTGATTGTATGTCGGGGGTGAAGTGATGTGGGGACGTGTTCGAGGAGGTGGAGAAAGTAGGGTGTGAGTGTGTCAGGGTTGGAGTGTGGGGCGGGTTGGTGCATGTGTGTGGGGGGAGTGCATGTGGGTGTTGGGGGTATAGGGAGGAGTGTGTGTGTGAGTGTGGTGGTGGTGTAGGGGGGTGGTAGCGCCCTGGTGTCAGGCGTGTGGGGCAGGGGTATCAAGGTGGGTGCTGGCCCATGCTGGGGGGGGTCGTCTGGGGGGCCCAGTCCTCCTGGGTGTCGGTGGGTTGGTGGCTGGGGTGCCTGGGTCGGGTGGTGGGAGCTGCCCCTGGGCGCTTGGGCTCTGTGCTCTGTGCTGCACCTGCTCCTGAGGGGCCAGCAGCTACCGGCCTTGGCTTCGGCTGGGGCCACCCTCTGCCACCCTCTGGGGGGATGCATGTCCATCCCTGTTTTAGGTTTCCATGAAAGTGCAGCAGACTCCACAGCAGCAGCTTCCATCAGCAGGGACCTACATCCATCCTCAAACTTTTATATTATCGATTTGTTTGAGCACATTAAAACAGTGGAGGAATCCTCACATGTTCAGTCCTATCGCACCTGTTTTAGAGGGTGAAGGAAAATTTAGGCACGGCAAGTTTATTTGGGCAGGACATTTAAGGAAAATTTGAAAATTGAAAATTGATACTTTATTAATCCTGATTAGGAAATTTGTTAACTGCATTTGACCCATCTCAAGTTTAACCTGAGAGCAGTGGACTGCCAATTACAGCACCCGGGGAGCAGTTGGTGGGGGTTAAGGACTTTGCTCAAGGGCCCATAGTGGTTCACCTGAGTGCCGTCTCAGGGACTCAAACCCTGGTTTACCGCGACAAAGCCTGTGGCATTACCACTAGGCTACTCACGCCCCCCCTAATCTGGCTAAAATAAAACTTGTGTAGAATTATGCCGGTGTTTATAATGTTGTGGCAGACCGGTGAATCACATGTACACTATCAAATGTCATCAAACATTACACACTCAGTGTGTTATTTTGTGGATGCACAAACCTTCCCCATTCATAATACAGCTTGAATTGCACACTGATGGATTTGTCAGTTATCATGGAAAATCCATCAACCGCTGATTGCAGGCTAAACAGAGCAACACTGACGGAGCTTCTTATTGCCTCGCTGTAGTCAAATTGTTGTTCTCTCATGGTAAGTTACGATGCAGACACAAAAAAAGATCTATGCAGTCACCGGCATGCACAGTGACAGTCATTTGAAAGACTTGGGTAGTAAAGAAAAGTGAGTTCAAAGGTGAAAATGAACAATAGGAAGGACCATTACAGTGTCTGCTTCACACAAAGGTGGGATTTATGCTACAGTGTCACAGTCAGACACATACTAACATTTTCCTATTCAACAATTTGGGCCATTGTTGTAACACACAATGGCCGCGTTTCCCAGATTAGTTAAGACACTCTTAACGCTGAGGTCCTTCTTAAGTCACTTCTTAAAGGTGCCTTGTTTGGACGTTGCGTTTCCCAGATGCGCTCTTAACTCAGGAGCTTCTTTATTTTCAGGAGCGGCCAGACCCACTCTTTCGAACCTTCTTTAACGTTCCCCCTGCTAAGGGAACAACAGGCCCATCTACTGGTCACTTTTGGAAACGACACTATTTCCCATGAAAAAAAAGTAGAAAATGGAAATTATTAAAAATGGACCTATTCACGGATCAGTTGTTGTATTTTGAGTCATGTTTTCTCACTCATGTCATAATGTCAATCATCTATGATGGAAGAAAACTGTAGTTACCGAGTGAATGACAGAAAATATTGTGGTTAAGTTTAATCATTATGGCAAGATAGGCCTCCTATACTTAGCTTACGTTAGATAAAGCTGTGGGTATCAACCACAGAAACAAAAACATTGCTGTAGGAATTGTACGCAATCTATGAGGACTCACGTCATATTTACGCATTTGTCAGCTGTTCATGATGAGATGCACCTGCTTCGCTCAATAAAAGCATGGCCATTTACGCATACCCGTATCAGACATCATGGCTGCTTTACAGCAAATTTTGGTAGCAAACCAACAGCGTCGCCGTAGACGGAGTGACACTGTGTATGTACATGCTTTCATGCGCCAGCATTTCAGTCCTCTAGATGTGCTGTCATCGCGCTATTCAGATGCGTTACAGGCTACCGCGCGACGAAATCGAGCGGATCATTCAAATAGTTGCTCCACACATCAGGAGGCCCACAAGGTGCAACTTTGCTCTGAGCCCAGAGGTGCAGTGCCTGGCTGCGTTGCGTTTCTACGCGGTGGGGAGCTTTCTGGAGGTAGTGGGGGATGGAACCGGACTCAGCAAGGCGTCGGTGTCAGTCGCGCACACTGCAAGGGCTGGATGGGGACGTTTTCAGCGCTATTGATTGCCATGCCCTGGCCTTTGCTTCTATGTCTTTTTTCCCCTTTGTCCCTCCAAAGAGAATGCTTTTTTTTACCTGCCACTTCTTCAATCAGAATCGCCATCTCCTCTGGCGTGAAGGCCGGAGAGCGCTTCATCCTCTTGGTGGGGTTCCCTTCAGCCATTACGTCAACAAATAGCGTCAGAATGACCATTATTTATAGGGCATCTGTAAATTTCCAATCGCCTACACCTGTTTAGCACAATTTGGCCAATTACACAATATACAATGAGCTTTTCAATGAATATTTGCAATCACTGGTAATCACATGCATATTTTTAACAGTTTGTCTTCTTGCACAAACACATAAACGTATAAATGGGCTCAATATCAGCGTCGGAAAATAACCTCCACACTAAATGAATGGTGTCGATCGGTATACCTGACCTCGATTGCTTTTTTTTCAGCACCCCCGGAAGTGGATAGCGTCTGTTAGGACCTTCTTAAGATGTAGCGTAGCAAAGACGTTTCTCAGGAAATAAGAACGCGCGAAAGAAGCAATCTGGGAAACGGGCGTATCTTTGCGATCCTTTGTTGGGAAGAGCTTCCTTGAGGCCTTCTTTAATCCAAAGAAGAATCTTAACTGGGAAACGCGGCCAATATCTGTTCATTTTTATCAAACTGGTGATCCGTCTCTCTTACTCTTTTATTCTTACACACACACACACACAATGCAGGCTTTCATTTAGAAACTATCCCAACTCTTTCATCATAGCATCTCTTTTGTGTCCCTAATTGTTTCTACTCCCCCCTTTGCCTCTGTTAATTCTCAGAAATCTCTGTTGTATCGCTTTTAACTTCCACATTGTCTCCCGTTCTTTCTCTTGTTTGGTCATCTTGTTCTTTCTAAGCAGTATTTCCTAAAATCCCTTTCATGCTTTCACTATGCTCTCTCCACTCTTTCTCACTGTCCACAGTCTGTCCTGAAACCTTTTTTTTATGCTGTTAAGCCATCGTCTCTCTCTCTCTCTCTCTCTCTCTCTGTCATACCCTTTTCCATGCTCCTGGCCCCATTGCTGTGGTTTCCCCTCTCCACCCCTATGACAGCTTCACATTAATCATTTCTGCATCCTGAGGAAGACTGCCTTCCTCTACTCTATCTCTTTCTCTCTCGTTCATTTTGCTTGCATCTTTCTTCCTCAGTGCCTCTCCATCCCCGTCAGACTTTCTCTTCAGCTTTGGCCTCTCATTTGTTCATTGTGCACTTTGTTTTTCACCTCTTCTCAAATCTCTATTTACGCGTGTCGAATGAAAACAGTATCATCCTGCTCCAAGATGTATCACGTTAGCAAAAAGTAAGATGCCCGACCAAAAAGTTTATCTTTAGCTGCGACGGCCGCACTGCAGAGGTAGATCATGTGGGTGGCATTAGCAATGGCAAACAATACTGTACCTAGGCTAAATTTTGAAAAAAAATATTTTAAAAAAAACTTACAGAAGCTCTCTATAAAAATTAAAAATCTGTCCGATCCGTTTCTTTCTGTCTGTCTTTTTCTTTCTTCCTCTAATAATGTACTGTTGTGACTCTGATGAATCAACCACTGTGCACGTTCAAAACAACCAGTACTCATATCTGGGTGCTAGCATGTGATGCGGAGTAAAACTCAGATGTGACATCACGTGGTGTCCTAAAAAATAAAAGTAATTGGGATGATGCTGGGTAGCAACGGCTTCAGAAATGTACATGACAAATGTCACTGTGACGTCAAACGAGTCAGGAGCGCAACAACCCAATTTGGGTAGTTTCCCAATTCAGCGGTGGTTAAATATTGGACAGAACACATGCTGGGTTAATTTAACCCAACAATTTGGGTTGGTTCCCTTGATACAACAATTTGAACAACAACTTTGGGTTGCTTATACGTATTACCCAATTAAGGGAAACTGTGAATTTCCGAGTTCAAACGGAATGCAGCATAACTATTTCCCCCCCATGACTAAAACCAGCACCCAGTCTGTCAATCAAAAGGACATGCCCCTAATTATGTGCAATTTCAAGATAAAATAGCATCTACACAGATGAATTATAAAAAGAAAATTCACCCCCTCACAGTCAACATAAAGGTAAACTTGACCTATTAAACCTAAAATGATTTTTTGAACCAGGCTGTAGACATGTTTATTTCTGCTGTGAAGTTGGCCTTTTTAACATGGGAGTCTGTGGGGATTTGCTGTTTTGGAGCCAGCCCCGTGCAACTGAAGAGTGAACTACAGTTTTTAAAGTTACTTCCGGGGCTTCGGTTTTGTCTTGTCAAGTTTCCCCTTGTTCACACACAGAGTTGTTTGTACATTCAGAGACACCATTGTAAAAATGAATGTCGGCACAAGTATGGCATGAATGTGGACCCATGGCATGTAGATAAAGATATCTCTTTCTAAAAGAATAAAAAAATTAACTAACCGTTGTTTTTATTAAAAATGCTGTAATTAGATACCAGTAGAAACTAGGGCTGAGCAGACGAGATCGCGCATTCTCTTTTTCTTTCTTTCTTTGTTTTAAATCAATAGCCAACCCCTATGGATCACCGCGAGCCTACGTCACAACCCGGAATTAATTTGACAAGGAAGTGGGTCGTGGGGGAAAAGATGCTTTGTATATGGGTGGGGTGTGATGGGGGATGAGAAAAAAAATGTTTTTGAATTTTTTATTTTTTTTCTTCGCGGTGTGTTTTTGAAAAAATATGAAAAGGAGGTCAGGTAAAATTAAAGGTTTACTGGCGGCGGGGAGAAGGAGATGGAAGGGAAAATAGGATTTTATGGGGTAAGGGGAGGCGTGTCTTTTTTGGGTGAGGGGGTGTGATAGGAGGAACTAACTAAAAAATAGAAGGTTGATGATTAGTTTCCGATGTTATTATTATTTTTGGTTTCATAGGGGAAAGCCATTGATATAATATTTAATATATATTAAATTAAAATTTTTTTTAATGGTATTAAGAAGTTGTGGTAGTTCTTCTAAGTAGATTATCATGGAAATAATTAAAATTAAAAATCATTGAAATTTTTAGCAGTCTTATCTGGATATAACTTGGTAATGATAATAAAGTTGAAAGTGTTTCTGTTTTTTTTCTTTTGTTTTTATGTTTATAAGGGGGAAGTGGGGAAGTAAATGGGAGGAATGGGGAAGAGGACAGAGGTGAGGGGGGAGGGGAGGGGGGGGGTGGGGTGCGTCAGAAAAATTGATATAATGGTGTTTTTTATGATCAGTAAAAAAAAAACAAAGGAAAAAAAAGGGGAGAAAAAATAAATTTTTTTTTTATCAAAAAAAAAAAGGAAAAAAATATTGATGTATGATGTTATGATGGTCAACGGTGAGAATTGATGGTCATGAGGGGAGGGAAAGAGAGAGGCTATTGATGTGGTGTGTGGGGATTTTTTTGTTGTGGGGGGAAAAGGAATAAATATATTATATTCTGTGAGAGAGATAGGGAGATGGCAGGGAGCAGTGGGGATATTGGAAATCAAAGAAAAAAAAAGGAGAATGGAGGGAAAAGGAGGAAGGAAGTAGGGGGTTCCCATATGACGAGGGGACGGTTCAACTTATCGAATGGGTTGGGGAAATACGAAGTCGGGGATTGTGTTTGTCCCGGTTTGTCTGCAGCTCCTTCGCTCTCAGCACAATGTGAACAGCAAATTATTTCTGCTACACTTGCATTACGGGCAGAGTAGGCTCTGAACGTCATGGCCTCCGTAGTGTCGTGAACTCGTAGGGGCGCGCTTTGTGGCAGCTAGATGTCCTACTGTTTAGGCTATATAAACATATTAAATGATGTTTTGAGTAAATTATGGACGCTACCCACTCAGGATACTTGGATTACATTGGACGAGTAGTTTGGAGGAATTTTGCCAAGTTTTTGTGGACTTTTATGGACCTTTTTGGTTCAAGCCCCGGTCAGCTCCATTAAATGAAAGTTTGGGGAAAATGAAAACCTGTCTGATCTCCGGCTGCATTTGAGATATTAAAAAAGTGCACACAGTCTTGCTCAGCATGAGGGTGAGTAGAAATTGAACGCACATCATTCTGTAGTTGTACTATTCCTTAAAATTTATTTATATGTACTTTTGTATGTTGGTATTTCAGTTTCACAGTTCTTCTCATAAACATCCAGGATATCTACTGCCTCCTGGCTGTTTATTGGGGAACCTGTTAGCTATTTGCCAAACTAAAAGTCACATCAAGTTCCAGTTGGGGGGAGAATATCTGTATTTTAATAGAATGAAAAGTGTTTTTGGCTGTTTATAGGTAGGCTGTGCTCATATCCCACACTGAACCACATGTACCATCTGGAGTCACGTGACAGTTCACCCCATCCAAACTGTAATGATTTATCGTCCATTTATCTTTACTGAGGTGAACTGCTCAGTATATCGTGATAATGATTTTAGGCCATATCACCCAGCCCTAGTAGAAAGAGAGCTTTTAATTAAATGTTTTTCAGTTACTGACCTTTGATTTTGTTGCACACTGCACCTTTAATTCTGTCATAATTGCTGATAAAAATAAAATGTCAACATTTGTAAAGCTTCACAGACCTAACCTTATAACACACCTGTTTGCTTTTACAGTAAACATGTTATTTCATTGTGTAACATCTACTTTCTTCAGAGAATACAAAATCTGTTTCCATTCCTCTTTCTACATCTAAAACCTTCTCCTCTTTATATCACATTTACATCTTTCCCCTCTTCTTCAAACTTCTTCATGCTGTTTTCCCAGTGGTTTTCTTCAACTCTGACCCTTGTGGTGTCTATTCTTGTTTATTCCTCTTTATTTCACTCATTAAAAAAAAAAAAAAAAAAACTGGCAGTGTTTCCACTAATAAATTTGCACAAGTAGTTAAATTTAGACAACTTATTCTCACTTTAGCTGATTTATTAATTTCTCAGCTTGACAGTCAAGGTGTAACCTAGTTTAGTTTTGCAGCCTTATCGCTGTAATATTGACTACAAAGAGCTGTCACTAAAACTTCAGCACCTAGAAACAGCTCCATTAAAAACATTTTTTCATATCTCTAAATGCTTCATAAGATCTTTTTTATTTATTTTTTTTTTTACTGTAATTAAAACTGATGAACTAGGAAAATATGCCCCAACAAATCACATGGGTCACTATTGGCAAACAATTAATGGGCATATTTAACTTTAACTATCCATTGCCTTTAACATAAATTTTATTCATCAGAAATTTCATTTGAAATCAAATTTGTGCGCTAAATCATTACCCCTGACTTCACCTGGAGTCGAGCGGATCAGTTGCTTCACTCTGTAGATAGTGTCCTACATGTTTCTGATATTTTTGGGAATCCATCTTTCATTTCAATGTTAGAATGCAGGCTCTAAAGCAGGAGAACTGTTGTGCCCCCTATCCACCCCCACTCTGGAATGTCTGTGTGAATTGCAAGATAATTTAGTCTAATTGAAGCATATTAGCAGGAAAGTTTGCGGGCAATCAGACCAAAAATAACCCTGTTGAAAAAAACACAAAAGCGCTATTTTGCTGGGGGATTGTTGCCTCAAGGAATGATGATGAAACATCAACTTCACTCGTTAGTTTGAATAAAAACATCACATTTTATTTTGTGTAACAGATAACTTTTTAACTTTTCATTCTCTGTAAAGTATTTTTTTTTTCTTTCTTTCTTTTTTTTTTTTTTTACAGATATGCTACAGTATTTTATTATGCAGTATGCACTTACAATGCTTACATCCCAAGTTACCACCGTACCTTAATGGATATCCCGAAGGGAAGGGATATACATGCTTTCAACAAAGAAATTTACATTTTTGACCTGTCAAACTAAAAAACTGTTTTCCATTTCACCCATTTATATACTTTGCCATTTATCAGGTTTAAAGACCTTGTTTGTATTTATTTATGGTAGAACAGTAATGAACTGTGTCTTTTGGTATTTGTATTTTGAGTTGTTGAGTAGGGCTGAGCAAATAATAGAAATTTAATTGTGATTTCAATTTTTATGTCAAACAATCTCCAAATCCCGGTTGATCTACGTTCCTACCTACCCTCACCTATGGCCATGAGCTGTGAGTCATGGCCGAAAGAACGAGATTGCGGGTACAAGCGGCCGAAATGAGTTTCCTCTGCAGGGTGGCCAGCCAGCATTTCCATGTGGGGCCCATATACAGTAGGTTAAATTTTGACTGCATAGGGACCCAAGTGGTTTTGTCCACGGTTTCCATGGTGGCCCCACTTGTGTTTTCCCATGTGAGTTTCCACATATGGGGCCCATGTAACTTAAACTATGAGATATGCAAAGTTGCCCAGTTCAAGCCCATGCCTACACAGTAGGCTGTATGGGCAAACACAGGTGGGGCCACCATGGAAAGTGTGGACAAACCCACTTGTGTCCCTCATATGCAGCCAAAATTTAACCCACAAGGGCCCCACATGGAAATGCTGGCAGGGGGGCTCTCCCTTAGAGATAGTGTGAGGAGCTCAAAGTAGAGCTGCTGCTCCTCCGCATCGAGAGGAGCCAGATGAGGTGGCCCGGGCATCTGGTCAGTATGCCTCCTGGACACCTCCCTGGAGAGGTGTTCCAGGCACGTTCCAGGCCTGAGAACGCCTCGAGATCCCCCCTGGATGAGCTGGCAGCTGTGGCCTGGGGAGGAAAGTCTGGGCTTCCCTGCTTAGGCAGCTGCCCCCCTGCAACCCGACCCCGGATAAGTGGCAGAAGACGGTGTGGTATGGTACAATCTCCAAAATCATATAATCAAGTTTAAACTATTTGTGTGCCATTTTTCTTTACATAATTTCTGAAAGAAAAGTGCATGCACAATACATTCCTTTCCACACGGCCCTGCTACAACCTACATTCAAGCTGAAGAGCAAAGGAGGTGTATTGTGTTTTGTGTGAATTATCAATAACAAAATGTTTTTGGACAGAGAGAAATGCAGAATAAATGCATTTTTTTGACAAAAAGAAATCGTTTAAATAATTGTGATTTCAAAATTGACCAAAATAATTGTGATAATGATTGACCAAATATTATATTTACTGTTTTTTGAGTTCTCAAGACTCTTTAAATTAATTAATGGTTGCATATTAGCACATATATTTACATTTTCAAAGTCTTTACAAGTTTACACTAAGAAACATTCATCTAAATATGCCTTTATTATTTGCTCTCATAGTTTTTCACATTGTTGAAGCTTCCTTTGACTCCACAAGATTCATGACCTGAATGCCACAAATGTTCTTTTTTTTTATTAACTAGGTTTCTTCTGTCGTTGAAGAACATTTCTAACCTTTTTCTTTCCTGGCCCTCTTAAGTGTGTAGCTATCATCAGATTCAAAAGGATCATCACACCACTGCATTCAAGATGGTCATGCACATCAGTCCCAATGAAATTTACTTGATGGGCTCATGCTGGCTTCCACTGCTTTGAACCCATGTTGACTCATTCTTTGATACAGTCAATTAAAGGCACATTTTTTAAACATATAAAATACATAGAAAAAAGTTTTTTTTTTTTTCTTTTTATAGCTGTGCTCTGAATTAAAAGCAAAAAAAAAAAAAAAAGGATCCATTGTGACCTTCTCAAGTACCAAGTATTACTACTTCAAATGACAAAGTACTTGCTGTGGGGGCATTGAACTGTGATATCCCTAATTTTGACTGCAATATAAACACTTGACTCAATTTATTTTAAGTATTTCACTTGGAATGTGCCCTTGCTTGTAGCTGATTGTGTAACACAGTGGGATGCCTGACGATGAGTCATCAATGTCACACTCCTGCAGAGTCAGTATTGCTTTCCCATTGAATGAAGCCGCTGTATTAATATCAGTCTAACTCATTCAAAAACGTTTTATCGATAAATACCAAATTACTATATTTGTTCATATTCATTCAATGGTTCTGCTGTCCACTTTGATGAAGAGAATCAAAACTAATCCACAGAGAAAAAGGAAACTAAATGACTGAGAAATTACAGGATATCAAAAGCTGGATTTCTAAACATTTAGGGTATTGAGACAAGCCTAACACCAAACAGAGAGGCTTTCATTTTATTTCCTCATAGGCGTTTTCAAACATTTCCTTCATGCACTCATTTGTTTTATGGTTTTCTCTTATGCTCTTAAATGCTGTCTAATCCCTGATTAGTGGAGGAAGAGGGCGTTTAATGCTCCTCTCCACTTGTCTGCTGCTGAACTGTGACACACAAGAATGCTTACAACCAAATGTGCAGGCACTCACACACAGACTCACGCTTGCATCGAAGGAAATTCACGTGCATGCACATCATGCAAACACACACTTATAAACCTACTCTTTTCCTTTGCTACTCTGCTAACAAATGTGTTTCTCTTCTCTGGTGAAAAAGGTGCTTGAAAGGGATTTAACAGTATCCAGTGAGTGTAACCAAACACGATGACAATGCATTTACCCAAGAGAGAAAATGCACATTTAGAAAGAAGACATCCAAATACAATTATACTAATTCTTCCAAGACTGCTTTTGTCAAGTTAAAATACCCCATGAGCAAGTGGTCTAATTATGTTTTTTTTTAGAATATTGTGATGTGGACACTTCCTGAGAATTCAGGTGGGTCCACATGGGATCACAATGTAGTCATGCAGTTAGCAAAGACATTGTTTAATGAATACTAAATTTAGCACCTGAATTCCATCTTATTAAAGGTTTTTTTTATTTTATTTTTGCCCTTCCACATTCAGTAATTTTCTGAAACATTAAATATCATCTACATGTCACCAGACCAATCCTCTCATGCTCAATATAGACCAAAGAGGGGGCAAAATTTTGTAGTTGGCATGTTTTCTGGAAGGATTATCCGACTCATCTCAACTGCTGGGGAAAAACTGTTTTGTTCTCTTTGTATCAAAACACTCAACTGGTAAATGGTGTACCATCAGTGCAAAAACAGGACAGCAGATTGTGTCACTAAGTGTTGTTTTCACTGAAAAGGCCAACAATTCAGAGAAAACGTGGAAGATGATACACACTCAAAAATAGAGGTACGAGACAGGAACATTTCTGTACCTGTAGGTACATTTTTTTTTTTTACAAATGTTCTCTCAAAAGTACAATATTGGTCTTTATGAAGCCAGAAGTGTACCTATATACTATGGAAAAGGGTCCAAAGTAATATAAAGTACAAATTTATACCATTTCAACCCTAAGGGTACGTGCAGCATTGAAAAACCTGTGTAGCTTGTACAATAACTATAAATAACAGTCCTTCTAAACGGTAGTATAATTATAGTTATTATATTATGATTTTCATAATAATCATAGTAATAATAATATGTATAATAATAATATATGTTTTTGGCCTAATATTTATATAATGATTATTCATTTATTATTAGCATCTTTGATTGTTGTCATAATCTCTATTTTATTTACTTTTATTCATCATTTTTAATTGGTTTAATTGTACTTTATTAACTCATACAGCTTGATAAGGTACAAAAATGGACCAGGACCGAAGGGTACAGAAATGTCTTTCAAAAATGAACACCCCCAGCGACAAGCTTTGTACCCTTTAAGTACAAATTGGTACCTCTATTTTTGAGTGTGTATAACAGGCTACAACCTCATTGTAAGGACCCCTTTGCATCATATCATGGTGGAGTAGGCATCCTATAGTATCTTTGAACAAGAAGGGCACTTTGAGCATAAATGAGGCAAAAACATACTCTACTTCTCAACTTTACTGCAGCAATTTTAGTTGCTCTGCTACATATCAAACTGTAAGAAAAGAAAAGACCAACAATGGTGTAACTCTGGATGGGAGCTATACTCCCTTAGGTAAGACTTGCACGGAAGTAGACAAATACATCCATCGATCCATCCATCCTTTGGGACAACTAGGTGTTTCTAAGCTAACTAAGAGTTATCACCTCTTCAGCAAGTCCTGAGTCTCCCGTGAGGCCATCTTCCGTTGTGATATATCTGGAACACTGTTCCCTAGAGGAATCCAAAAGGCATCCTAACCAGATACCCAAACCAACTCAATTGGCTTCTTTCAACGTGGAGGAGCAGTGACTTTAATTTGACCCTGTTCCAGAAGACTGATTCCACCACATATCCCCATGGGTGAGGCAAGACACCCTTCAGAAGAAGCTCATTTCAGATGCTCCTGTAGTGATTCCATCCTTTTGTTTGCTACCCACAGGAAGTAGAGCCAGTATCTGCAAGAAAAACTGATGTATCTTCTACCACCATCACCTCTCCTACCTCATAGAATTTCTAAGTTCAATACATTAGGAGCAGGCAACTGATTTTCTGATGAGCCAATAGTTTTCTATCAAATAATACAATAGCTGAATATATGATAATAAATAAAGGTGAACATTTTGTCCTGTTATGAATTTCTGTGGGTGGAAACAACTGCATGTGGTGAATATGCTCAGCATTTTTATGAGAGGAATACAAACCTTTGATCCACATTGTGCTTCCCTCTGTTAGAGGTGCAGATTGTGACTCTCGCTCTGATGCAAGGCTGTGAGGATGATCAATTTGAACATTTAAATCTGACTGGACAAAGTTTGTAGATGTTGCGTCCTTGTGGTAAAAGTTTGATCCACTGAAAGTCAAGAAAAATCTGAATTCAATAATAGGTCAAATATAAATAATCTTTTATAACAACGTGCAACAGCATTTAATCAGCATATTGGTTTAACGTGACAAATAGCATGCAATGGAAATGAAAATAAGCATATATAGTTCAGTTTATCTTCTCCATTTCATTATAACATAAAGCTGACGTTTTTCTAGCACAGCAGTGTCATAAATACTATAAACTTTAAATAACTTAACTGCAAAGACAAGCAGGACTGAGTCTTGTTGAAAATTAATAATAAACTAACTAGATGCGGCTTAAAAAAAAAGAAGAAGAACGAGAAGGGGCAAATACTTTCAACCTTACTGAACAACCAACTTGCAAAAAATAAGTGAAACATAAATGTCGCTTGATGAACAAAGATATATTTCATTTCCCAAACTGAATAAAGTAATTACAGTGAGCTCCAATCAGCAGAAGTGGTGGAACACTGGAGAGCTGACAGATTGCTATCTGCCTGACAGAGGCGAGTCAACAACACCTCTATCTTCCCTCACATTTCCCCCGAGGCCACAACTCTTTATCTCTTCATTACCAACTGATAGGAGATGGGGCCATGACAGTTAATTACATGACTGGGATGTGTGTGACAATGAGCATGTTTGTTAATATGTCGTCATCCTAAACAATTTGGGCGTGCACTGCAGCACATGTGTTACTGGCATTTTCTGAGGAGCCGATGAGCAGGAGATGCATGTGATGACTGTCACCGACAGCCCCCGCCAGGGCCTACCTGTAAAGCCTCTCCATCGTCTCCTCCTCCCCTTTTCCCTTTATCTGTCCTCTTCCTCCTCTCGTTATAACGTTTCCACACCCCCTACCCCTCCAGTCACTTCCGTCACTGCTATCGTCACCTGAGGGTGTCTATGTCCCACGATGCATTGCAATCTGTCCATGCCCCTGGCCCGTGATGGAACTGCAGTGACATCTACTGAGAGAGGAGAGGAGAAGGATTGAGATTAGAGGAGAAGAAGAAGTAGTAAAAGGGGAGGAAATTGCAAGAATAAGATGGGGCGGGGGGGTGACAACTCACTATTTCACTATTTAGAAACTAATAGCTGAAAGATGGGGGGAAAAAGGACAACATTATAGCAGTGTCAAACTTTAACTTGTATTCACTAGTGATTTAACATGAGCTCAGATTAACCACATTTTGAGACCAGTTCAACTATACAAGTATATTTTTGTTTCTCTGTAGTTTTTCACCCGTCCATCATGCCTTGTGTGCAGGTAATTGTTTATCTTTGCACCAACAGTTCTAGTCAGTGGGCTTTACAGGCTGTCTGTGTGTTTGTAATTATTGTCTTAGCCACAGGCTGTCAAACCCCATTACATAAGGTCAAGCTCAAATGACTTTCCAGAGCCAATGACAATAATTTGATGACACGCACACGTGCATTACTCAATCGTGAACTGGCAGAAGCATGCATAGACATGTTTATTAACAGAAACACAGACTCACTAAGCTTACACAAAGAAACATGAACGCATGAGCAAGAACTCATGCAGAAAATACAGAGAAAAATTAGCTTTTTTTTTTTTTTTACTGGCACCTTTACTATGAATAAATCAGAATCTAGTTTACATAAAGCATCTATTTCTTCAAATGTGATTTGGACTTACAGTATGAGCAGAAAGCAATCACTGTGCTGTAACAATAAAACCAAGGAGGATGTGTACATTCAGATCATAGTTGTGTGAAATTCAAAGCAGCTCTTATCCCTTTTCTGCAAATTGCATCCAATTTCATAGATATTATGCAATTTAGGACACTTTGGTCAAATTACATAGACGCATGCATTAAAAGAAAATGTGAAGATAAAATACACAAGAAGAATAAACAATCAAATAAACCATGTATTTAATTTTGTGAAAATACAAATAGCATGGTAAAACCAGTGATTTGCATCACTGCCTCTTGCAACTACAAATGCCATAGTACAAATGTGAGTTGTTCTGAACTGAATGGTAATTATCAGCGTTTGTTCACTATAAAGACATCTGATAATCAGATGAATAAAATGAGACCCTGGAATAAGTATGAATCATCAGCACACAATTTTAAAGTGTAAATTTAATGCAAAAAACCTGGCGTATTTTGACTTCACTTTATTAAAGCAACGTCAAAGTGTTTGCTTACCTTTGATTGTATTTTTTTCTTCTAATAATTCCTGTTTATGTGCTGCACTCTGAAAAAACAACTAGGAGGATAAGAAATATTTTCTTACTAAAGTGAAAAAACAAATTTTAATGGGACATTTAATTTAACTTTGAAAAATAATGAATACAAATAAAAAAAATTCCCAAGATAGTGTATTTATTTTTCTATTATTCTTTCATTCATTTAGACATTCATTAGTCAGTATATCTTTTGGTGACATTACTTCCTATAGCATTTGATAACATTTAAATAAAATTCCCAAAAAGCAAATCCAAAGATTTGTGAAAAAAATTTTTGGGGGGGAATTGACCTTTGTTTTTTCAGATAAAAAATTTGATTCCAAATTCTAAATCATCACCAAATAAAAAAGTCTTACACTTGAATATTTAATTGGATCACCTTTAGCTTTGATTCACTAGCATTGTTTTGATAAGCGTTCTGCAATCACAAGAAATTTATTTGTACCCACGGTTGTGTTAATTTTTCCCCAAAATCTTTTATTGATGATGGAAGAATCTGACCATTGCACAAAGCCCTCTCCCGCACGTCCCAATGATTCTCAGTGGGATTCCCGTCTGAACTCTGGTGACCAGTCCATGTATGAAAATGATGTTTCATGCTCCCTGAACCAGGTTTTCACAACCTGAGCCCATTGAATCCTGCCATGGTGTTGTCATGCCCACACCATTGGAAAAGAAAAAAAACATTGATGAAATAACCTACTTGTTCAGTACAATAAGGTAATAAACTGGCCTCAGTATTTGGCACATAATGTAGCTGAACTTGTCCAAAACAAATCAAATCAAACTTTAGCACATTTCATACTAAAGGGCAGTACAATGTGTTTTAGACAATAGCCAAATACTGAATTAAAAGAATTTCAAATTTCAAAAAAACAAACCCAGTCATTCATTATATGCATAACCCCCACCCAGCAATCCCATTCTCCTCCGACAAACTCCATCCCTAATATCAGCTTCATCCTGCTGAGAAAGGGAAATGTTGGAGCTTCGTCCACATGAGACCTGAACAACTGCAGCAACCCCAGATAACAGACTGCCCCCCACAGGCTTGAACAGTAGGCACTCGGCATGAGCGCCTACTCTACAAGCACCATCCTCCTATTTTCTTACCCTGATGCACACATCACTCTGGAATGGTAAATCTGGACTCATCAGACCACATGACCTTCCACTGCTCCACAGTCCAATTTTTATGATCCCTTGTGAATTGAAGCCTTTTTGTCTTGTTGGATCCACTGGTTAGTTTTCTTATGACTACACTGCTGTTCAATCCTGATCCCTTGAGTTCCCTTTACATTGTTCTAGTGGAAATGTTTTTACTCTCACTATTAAACACAGCCATGAGTTCTACTGTTGTTTTGTTTGTTTGTTTGTTTGTTTTACCATCTTCACAGATCACAGTCATTCAAGATGTTTTTTCAACCACATTTCTTCCTGGAAGACGATGGGTCCCCATTCTTCCAGCTTTTTCTTGAGAGTAGTTTCTGAATGAGATATTGCTACTATACAACATTAAATAAGCAGTTATTTTTTAAGAAATAAGAAGTGAGGGTTAAATAACTTGTCGCCCACTCAATGCAGTAACTAACCAATAGGAGCCTCGTACAGTACCTGTTTGTTTGGTTAAATCCAGGTGGCAACTTTTTCTTTCTTTTTTTTTTTGTTTTGAGGTGGTGCAGGTAGCATATATCAAACATGAAAAATAAAACAACATAAAATTGATCAATATAATTTCTTTTTTTCTGCAAGTGTTTCCATAAAAAAATCTGTCTATCCTTGTAGACCCAACCACATCATCCAAAGATACATCCATGTGTTGTGTTTCCAATAACGCAGAGCCAAGCAGGAACTGATTTAACCCCACATCTACCGTAGCACCATTTTAACTAAATGCAAACATTTTAACATTTTCATGTAGCACCAGAGACTGTGATATTAACCAGTCTTAGCTAATCCTTTGATCAGTGTGTAAACTTGGGCACAAAAACGTTTCATTTGGGGGTAGGGAAGTTTTTATCTGCAAAGTCCAATTTTAAACAGATGATACCAAACAGATACAAACTCTCCAAGAAATAAGCTGAATGCGACAGAATCATAGAATCCTTTATTTTCCACCTATTTTAAGTTTCCTTATAATAAGATTAATTGTGTTGATTTCCTCCTTTTCCATTGAGAATTCTTCACACTATGCATGATACTGTACACTCAAGCGTTGTACTCTGTGTGTCTGTAGAGATTACTGTACATAACAGTAGCAGCATCAGTCTGATTTATACTATACATCATTAACTCTTTCCATCCTGAGGGGCCTGTTCATTTTACAAAGTGCCTGTGGTGGGTGTAGCCCTGTCCATCACAGGCCAATGACACAAGGACATGTGTCAAATAAAACTGTATTACGTTCAATTGATTGGCAGGGTTGTAACATCAAAACTAAGATGGACAGCCATGTCAAAGGTGGATACATGGGAGGGGGGTGGGGGGAGGGGCATGAGTGTAACATGTTTGTGGTGCAGGGAATAGAGAAAGAAAAGAAAACACAGACAATGATAGCTGTGAAAGGAGAAGATAAGGCTGACACATAACAGTGAGGAGAAAAGGCTGAGGTGGACTGTGAAGGGAGAAATGACAAACAGAGGCGAGATTGAAAACAGCTTAGACAGGGGAGAGCAGTGAGATGCAGTGAGAAAGATGAAGGTGTTGGCGAGGTTTCCCACTTCTTCAGACAGAAAGGAGGAGGAGAGGTCACACAGTGGACAATAGCTATGAGACCAGAATAACCTATAATGTAGGGTTGCATTTTATTTAAATAAAACACACAGAGGCTCACACTGGAACGCCCTGAGACCTGACCAGTGCAGATATCCACAAAACAGTTTTCCTCCCAGAGAGGTGGGGGACAACAGTGACACACTGGCAATTATGATGAGAGAGTATTTGTAGATTTGCTTAAAACCTATAAGTATAATCCCAGCTTTGTCTCCCAAAGAAAATTGCAATATGTAATCAAATGAAGCACATATTTCTTTTTCTTTATTATTTTTTTTTTTATTTTAACCATGCTTCTTGTTAAAATCCCTTTCCATTCTTTTTCTTCTACTGTATCTATCTATCTATCTATATTAGGGCACGTCAACACGTTAACAATGCATGAACGCATCAATTGACTAACGCAATTAACCAACTTTTTGGATCAGAGCAAAGAGCCTTTTATTCATAAAGCTCCTCTTGGCAAAGCAAATCTGTTCAACACGACAAAGCAGCCAGAGTATCATTCTGCTTGCTATGCTGGACAGAACACGTTAACAGCAGTGGTTAGCCGGGCAGGTGGGTGGGGTTACCTGGTGTAGGAGCGCTTAAACATGGAGTAGGGTCTTTACACCAGCAGAGGAATGGATTAAAAGACAAACTAAAGTTGTCTGAGGAGGAGAACGGGGTTTCAGATTTGGAGATTGCTGCACGGGAAGATATCATCCACCATCGTGGTTGCAAGTGTGTTTTCTAACTAAATCACATACTGTGCCATGCAGCAGGACATCCCCCTCTGACTCCGCTGGACGCCTGTGAAGCAAACTGAGCTCACGATCACCACAGTGCCTGATAGTCGCAGTAAAACACTTGTGATGTCCACACAAAAATAAAGAAATAACTTATTCTTACAAGGGCCCCGCTCACTGCCTGGCCAAAAAAAAGTTGCCTCCGATTTAACTAAGCAAATAGGTACGAGCCTCCTATTGGATAATTACTGCATGGGCGATTATCTTTCAACTGGCAACAAGTTATTCACTCCCAACTGCAATGAGTTGCTTCTCATTTCCTAAACAAACATTTTGAAAGACACATCTCGTCGTGAAAAAGATGTTAGTCTGTCTAAGGCTAATTTATAGTCGTCCCTAAAGTGTTCTACAAAGCCCTCTCGGTCGTCTCCAGCTGCACAATATATTTTTTAAGTGTCCGTCACTAAGGAAATTACTGACGGAGATTGCAGAAACTACTAAAATCAGGTTAAGAACTGTCCAACGCATTATTCAAAACTGGAAGGACAGTGGGAACCCATCATCTTCGAGGAAGAAATGTGTCCGGAGAGGCAGATGAAGTGATGCACCCATCATGCCTACTGCCTATACTGTCCAAGCCTGTGGGGGCAGTCTTATAATCTGGGGTTAGTCAGGAGTTGATCTGGAGGTCAGCTGACTACCTGAGTATACTGAATGACCAGGTTAGTGATGTGCACTTCATCTGTAGTGCACACTTTTGTGGTTAAGTGCTGAACCGAATGTAGCACTGCACCGACCAGAGGTGACCAGCCTTGACTGCTGAAACAGCGAACATTTAGGTGTGCTAACTCTACTGAGCTGGTAAAATCACAGCCTCAAATACATGACCAGATCATAAATGTCATCAGAGAGTGAACAGCTTGGTAGCATGCAATGATATACATTAGTAACTATATCTGAAGAATTTCATGAACAGTACAGCCTCTGCTGCTGCCGGGGTCGCCACTGCTTCATTCTCCACCATTATTCAGCTCTGAAAACAGTCTTTGTTCTACACTAGATTTTTTACTTTTATCAGGGCAGCATCTGGACCGAGCACTGAATTTTAGCTGAAACTGCACTTACACTCAACAGTAGTGTACTGTAGTGCAAGTGCTCTGAAGTGCTCTGATTAAAACATGGCCATAATCACAAAGCAGGAACAAAAGAGGAAAATATTTTGTATTCTCAGAGTGAAATTATATTATTACAGAACGATTAATGGTTTAATAGACTTCCTAAATAAATAAATAAATAAATGTTAAGAAGATGAACAAATAGTCATTACAAAGTATCATTATGTGAAGTTATTACTGTGGGCAGGAATACAGTATTGCCACTGCAATAACTTCACACTTCACCAAGTGAAGTTATTGCAGCACACTCACTATTTCTCTTTAAGCCTCCAACTGAAGAGACTTCTTTGTTTAATCACTATGTTGTTTAAAGAGTGTACCCTGTTGTCCATGCTGCTTATCAGCTTGTGCTGAAAGGACAGATGGTTTTCTTTATCAGTTTGTTGAGTTTTGTAAAGTCACTCGCCCTGATGCTGCTGTCCAGCTGATGGCAAATAAAATTGCCCTCTTCACCACAGACACAGATAAGTAAACACTTGATGTGACTGAGATAACCTAAATCAAGTTTGTCAATGAGCCTTTGAAAATAAATAAAGAGATAGATAAAGCATGAAATGTACTGTATATGTTGCAATAATATTCTGGTATAGACTACTGTAAGTCGACAGGTGCGTTATGCTCTGAGGATATGCAGTACTACTTTTGGAACATAAGCATTCATGGAAAAAAAAAATTGAAAAAAAAACATAATAACCACTTTCTCTTTTTTTTTTCTATAGTGCAAAAATGTTGCCCGGATGTCACCTCCTGACAGACTCATTCATATCAAAGTCTAGCCAAGCTGTTTTGACCCCATTTAGCCCACACATTGATTTTTTTTTCCTTCCCAAGAAGAGATTATTCGTGAATCTATTAAGTGCAACCTTAAAAATAGAAGAATACTGTATTTTAAATACCTTAAGAGGTCGCAGGCACAAAAACTATGAATCCATTATCCCCGCAGCATGTAAATGTTATTAATCCTCAAAGCCTTGCCCCCTGGAGTGATTGAGGTGTTTACTGCGGTGCATATGTTTTATAAATCAGCAGCAGAAGAGCACCTGCTTAGTGTCCCATTTTTCCTTATTAGGCTTGGCAGGGTGATAGAGCACAGAGTAATAGATCAATATTCACCCTCACACACGTGCACGCACCACTCAAGCACTCAAATGTGGATGCCACATCTGCACACAGCAACACACTGAAAGAAATGCACGTAAACGAGCACACCTAAATATATTTGCATGAGGGGTTGTGCCTGTTAGCCCATTTTCCAGGTTATGAGATGATTAGCATCCCATTAACAGCAGTTTTCTTGCCCCGTTCACCCCCTCTTGATGCTATAGGTGCTGTGGGATGATGAAGCATTGTTATCAGGCGCCATGAATCATCCTCTTCCCCAAATTAAGCATGCAACGTCATAAACATATTATGGAAAACCTGCAGCTCAGGATGTGTGGGCAGGAATATGTGTGTGTATGTGTGTGTGTTTGACTGAGTGCCTAGTGTCCCAGTTAAGTGTAATAAAGCACAGGGCTAAAATAATGTGATGAGTTAAATGAGCAGACCATCCATGCATTCAGCTCCCTCAACTCCCTCCACCCTCCATCTCCCTCAGTCCCTGGCTCCTGGACACCCTTCTTTCTCTCTCCCTCTTCCTCTATATTCATGTGGCTGTGTGGGTATTGTGTGTGTGTGTGTATGGGGATTTTGGAGTTGGGCTGGGAGGTAATGTGATTCGACTGGAACGATTAATCTTGCTCAGGTGAGGGTGCAGAGGGAGAAACAGGGAGGGCAACGGGGAGATGAGAGATGGGCAGCAACGGTAGTTTAAATGTAAGTGGGAAAAGAAAAGGGAAGGAAAGGAAGTAAGTGACATATGGCTAGTGATTTCTCCTCCATGACTCCAATTTTTTTGTCTTTATCCCTCTTCACACTTTTAGTTTTTCCCCCACGTTATGATCCAATTGTTTCAGTTCGTGTCACATTTTTTGTTTCCTGCACTTGTTTCTTGAGCCATTTCTATTCTAACATCATACCTTTTTTAAACATCATACCTTTTTTAAACATTTTCTTTCTGTCTATCCTTTTCATCCACTTACTACAAAGAAAGGGAGAATTCCTGCAGGACAAACACAGACCATGTAAGCTTGTGCAAATGTTTTTAAATACAAAAGTCATGCTATATTTAAAGTTTGTGCAGTTGAGTGCTAACATTGTACAAAAAACTCCCAGTCTTAATAACCTTAGTAGTGTGAGAACCTTGTATAATTAGACTTTAATACTTGAATCAAAGACATGGATTTACTGCTTATCTGATTTCATTTAAGAACCATTTTCAATTTGTACGCTTTAAACACATAATTATAAAGATGTCCTTTAAAGGCTTTCTTTACAGCAGTTTCAGAGGCACTGCTTTTGTGCTGCTTTAATGATGCTGGACTTTCCAAATAATTGCTCTTTGAGGTAATGCAAGAAGGTGTAAAGGGACAAAGGGTGAAACAAGCTGGCCCACCTGCCAGTAAAACAAAATTCTGAGGGTACAAATTAATTTGTTCTTCATTAAAGAAGAAATGACTCCCACTTGGCAAAGTGAAGGTAATGCACAGGCATCAGTCCCCAATTAGTACCTCTAAGCTCAGTTGAAGGAATAAAGAATAAAAGTAAGAACTATTAGCATTACTGGCTGAGCTACAGTGCTGGATCTGTGCTAATTTCTTAATTTGATTTCCCTCCTCAAATAGAGCACATAATTTGTTTAGGGGACCAGAATTTGCCTAATTTAGCTGGTAAGCTTTTGGCAGGGGTAACAGGGATAAACAGCTAGCTCAAACTGCAGCTTAATCATGCTACATCTGTTGAACCTTTACACACATGCATGCACAGTCACACAATTCTTTCTGCACTTTGACAATGTGGTTTAAAATAACTTTGAAGTTTAAGTCGATTACATGGTGATCAGATCATTGTACAGAATGAATACATTGAGGATGCATTGGCTAATACAACTCACAGCACAGCACTGGTTTCAAAGTGTTCAGATGCTGTCATAATGCAGAGGTCAAGCATACGGAGTGCACTGCAGTACATTTCAGAGCAAAGCCAATGTAAGACTGAAAGAGAGAAGATAAAGGAGTTAAATGAAAAAGAAAATAGAAACAAGTTAAAAGCCTCAAATGTCACTCATTGAAATATAGCTTGTGTATACTCTTAAAGGAATAGTTCACCCACAGAATGATTTAACTTTATTTTCCACTTACCCTCATGGTGAGCAAGACTCTGGAGCACTTTTCTAATATCTCAAATGCAGCCGACGATCAGGAAGGTCCCCCCCCCCCCCAACTTTCACATAATGGAGTTTGCTGGGGCCTAAGCCAAAAAGGTCCATAGAAGTCCACAAAAACTTGTCAATATTCCTCCATACTGCTCGTCCAATGTAATCCAAGTGTCCTGAGTGGGTAGTGTCCAGAATTTACTCAAAACTACACCATTTAGTATATTTTTAGAGCCGAAGCAGTACTACATCTTACTTTCACGAAGCACGCACATGCGCATTCACAAAACTACGGAAGCCTCGGCGTTCAGACCCTACTCTGCGTCGAAGAAGAAATTCGCTGTTTACATTGTGCTAAGAGCGCCAGAGCTGCAGACAAACCAGGACAAACACAAGAGGGGTTGGATATTGATTTAAAACAAAGAAAGAAAGAAAAAGAAAATCTCGTCTGCCGTGGCTTCCGTAGTTTCATGAACGTGCATCGGCGTGCTTGCTAGAGATGCGATGTAGTATTGTGTAGGCTCTAAAAATATGACGTTTCGAGTTTTTGGCTCGGACACTGGCGAACTCCATTATATGAAAGTCGTCCTAATCGCCCGCTGCATTTGGGATATTAATAAAGTGCTCCAGAGTCATGCTCCCCATGAGGGTAAGTGGAAAATAAAGTTACATCATTCTGTGGGTGAACTATTCCTTTAAGAGGCTCTTGAGCATACTGTTGAGTTTATATTGGTATACTGCCTAATGTATTTCTGAGCCTGGGCTTCTTTTGTTTTACTTAGTTAGAAGCCTCATTTGCACATAGATACTAAAACACACATACACACACAGATAGCAATAAGGATTTCTGTTATCACCCAACTGTTTCACCTTCGCTCAGAAAAGATTCATGCCCTGCAGGTAGTTCACGCGCAGATGCTGCTTTTCATGTTTTTCATCTCAAAGACAAGAAGTGTGGGCGGCATGACTGACACGCAGGTTTGATTGATATACTGCATTGCCTTGAGAAAGAGCATCCTGCACAGACCACTTCTCAATGCTCTCACTTTTCATATCTCTGTGTTCACTCACAGCTTCCATCCATTAATGAACTCTTTTACTTTGTACCTTCACTTTTCTCTGTCTCAACTCTGCCATTCTGTTTTGCTGTCTAACTACATGTTCTCATTGACTCTCATTCATACTCTTGCTCTGCACACACCTCTCCTCCACTTTTTTGGCCTCCCCCTGCTTCCCTTAACACCAGGTTCACGACCACACTGTTGCTCTTGAACATTGTCTCTATTATCAATACATCATTACCAGAAATGATGGCTAAGCTGCATAGCTGTAGACGCCTCTGCTGTACAGTTCAAAGCTGGGGAGCTGAGTGACATCGTCTTGGCAGTATTTGTGGATTTCAGTCATGTAAGCAGTTGATAGCTAGTTGCCTACCCTTTCATTTAACTGAACATGGCTGAATAGGAGGTGGGCTCTCCTTCTCTCAGCAGTACCACCAAGCAAATTATTATAGAGGAAGAAAAAAAGAAAGATAGAAAAATTATGTACACACACGCATTTAAAAAAAAAAAAAAAAAATCACCTCTGGGAAAGTAATGCTGTCACTGTATTCTACTGATTCTATTAGTACTTGCTCTACCTTGGAGTAAAGAGGTGAGACTGCAGCTGACAAGAATGTAACTGAAGGGATTTAAACAGCAGAGTTCTTGTCTGAACCTCCCAAAGAAACCTCTGACTCTTCTTGATGTGAAATTTCCCTTAGAGAAAGGATTCAAACCTGTTTGAACTGTGGTTGAACTTCGTAACTGTGTTTCCCTTAGCTTCGGTAACCCCAAAGGTAGAGAAAATAGCTCTGTGTTGCTGTTAATATTCAATGAGAACTTCCTTCATCTGTAGATCTGTGACTTTCATGTGTCTTCTTTCTTTGTGAATTCAAGAGCAGCGTATTCAGGCTGCGATGGAGAGAGGCAGATCAGCACCTCGGACAGCTCCACATGGGCAAACACGTTTCAACAAAGTTCCACACTTCAATCTGAATCCTGGCAGATTTACTACAAATATGCTGTGCATTGTATTGCTGTAAAGGCAAGTTTCTAAGTTTTTATAAGCAGCTTATTACTGTTGTTATTGTGAAAGTATTCATATATCTTATCTTTTTTTTTTTTTTTTTAAATCATGATGCCCCTCCCTGCTGGGATTTGTTGATTTTTCTTAAATCTGTTTTTTGTTTTCCTCCTGTCTTTCTGACTATTAGGGTGACTCTTGGAGTAGCTGACTGCTCATTGAGACCTTCTACTCTTCAGCTGGGTCTGCTTTCCAGTCAGATCCAGTTCCTCTGATTTTATGTGGAAAAGGACATTCATCTGTCATGGATTTACATTTATTGAGCTTTTCCTCTTTTACCTTGAAGCCAGCTGCCCGGAGCCTCGATGAGGAGTGTTTCTGTGTTTACTTCAGGTCAGTTGTGATTTACTGGTCTTCAAGCCACTCAGCACCTTCACCCGAAACTTCTCTGGTGATCACTAACTTATGTTTTAATTCATGCCAACAACTTGGATCTCAGTCTTCTCCTGGAGAGTCTTCCTCTCTGCAGGCCAACTCTTCCCCCTCAGCAGTTATTCGGACCTATTAGCTCTGTACAAAACATGAAAGGGTTTGTGCTGGTACTAGTAATCTTATTCACAAGTCCACTGGATTCCTCTCTTACAGTGTTGTATAAAGTACACAAAAGCCATACTTGAGTTAAAGTAAAAGTACCTACTGGAAAATGATTAAATTAAAAGTAAAAGTTGCCTGCTAGAATATTACTTGAGTAAAAGTAAAAAATAATAGATAGTATTATCTGTACTTAAGTATCAAAAGTAAAAAAGTACTGGTAATAAAACGCACTCAGAAATTTGAGTTGAACATTCTTTATTCCTGTTTATACAAAACAGGAATAAAGTATAAAGTATAAAGTATAAAGGAGCTTCAGTACCTTCTTTCATAAACCCAACCATATACAAAAATATGTGGGACTCCTGACACAATAATGCGACCATTAATTTGAAATTTACCTGCTGGCCGCTGCTTTCATCCGCCGCACAACGGGGTAAACAAGTGGTAAAGTCTTGCGGTCTGTTTCTCCAACATCATTGGCTACTAGTCCCACTACAACAAAACAAAAATTGCCCATTGGCTGTCACGTTCCTCCTTATTTTGTAACAAGTAACAAGGATGCTCAGGCAAATGTAGCGGAGTAAAAGTATTCTTTTTTTTTCGGAAAATGTAGTGAAGTAAAAGCAAAAGTCGTCAGAAATAGAAGTAGTAAAGTACAAATGTAAAAAAATACTACTTAAGTAAAGAAGTATTTTTACTTTGTTACTATACAACACTGCTCTCTTGTTACTTCCATACCCTCCTTATTTCACCCTCTGCCTTTCCAGTTCTTTTTTTTTTTTTTTTTTGTTATACTTGTATGATCCCTGAGGGGAAATTAGGGCTCTCTGTATTGTGAGTATCAGAGAGCAGTGGGCTGCTACTCAAAGCGCCTGGGGAGCAGTTGGGAAGTTAAGGACCCTGCTCAGGGTCCTTACTGAGTGTTTTCAGTGTTAAACCTGGGAGTCGTGTCGGGGACTCGAACCCGGGTCCTCCCCCCGGGAATAAAGCAGTGCTTTGACTCTAAACCAAAACCCTCACAAAACTATTTGGTTGAAAGTTTGGAATAAAAAGAATATAACTTTTCTTTCTATTAATTTCTTAAGTCAGCCAATCATTTCATGTGACAAGTTATTCCCTCTGAGAATGGATGTGAAAACAATGAAAATAATAAAACGTAACAGATGTCAAGGACCTTGACAGCAGTATAGTCAGCAGCCATTCTTCTATTTGTCTTAGTTTGAATGAGGTAAGACAGACCCCGACAAAGAG
Source organism: Atherinomorus stipes (assembly GCA_023101725.1). Taxonomy (NCBI): domain Eukaryota; kingdom Metazoa; phylum Chordata; class Actinopteri; order Atheriniformes; family Atherinidae; genus Atherinomorus; species Atherinomorus stipes. Next base: position 138,362 of record JALJCO010009044.1, read on the forward strand.
TGATGAGTGGTGACACATGATGAACAAGTGCCTTTGAACTTTTTCTTCAGTTTTCTTTCAGTTTTTTAATAAAAGAAACTTTTCCTTCCTGTTTAAAGACCTCTAAATGTTTGTGCTGATAGAAACTTATGTTTTTTACGACTTGCTGAATTCAAAGACAGCTGTGACAAGTGACCCTCTCAAGCACAAACAACTTTATTTTTCTTTTTTTAAAATTGAGGCCACATTTGATGACAACTGATTTAGGCCTTCAAAGTGCTTGTTGCTACTGGATACACTGACATCTTGTTGGGTATGTGTACAGTGTAATGTACACACCTGTGTGATTGACTGATGTTTCAAAATGATTCATGACACAAATCCAGTTTTCCCCAGTCTGTTTAACCTTTATCATGTTCTGTCTACTACTGTAGCACAGCTACACACACACACACAGAAAAACATGCAAAATAAACAGTCACCAGTAATTCCTTTCAGAAAATATGATAACGTACCAAAGACCAAATACTTTGCAGCAGATTTCAGTTACTGTCAGTTACACAGACCTGTTTAAGGCAGGTACGCATGACAGGAAAATCGGGCCGATTTCAGTCCTGATCTCCCTCTTTCAAGCCAGCAAAGGCCCAAATGTCTGAGGTCTGCAAATCGTGTCTAGTTTCCTGTGGTGTGGGGTGTGTTATGAGTGATTTCCTCTGGTCTGATCCACTCAGAAGGAAAGATTGTAAACGCTGAACATGTTTAGAAATACTGTAGTGTGTGGGGGGCTCTGACACAAAGGGCTGGATCTATTAAAGGTTTGTGTGTATAAAAACATGAGCTATCTCACTGCACACGCAAAAAAAATTTACAAACAGATCTACTAACAGCGTGCTAAAAGGGTTCAGTCTTTCAAATGTGCTAAATAGCGCCTCATCCATTTTGCACTTCTGCTCAAATGAATATGCAATATGGTGATGTGATGGGAGGAGAAAATGTAAATATATTAATTTAGCACTGGCACAGTAATTTATCAACTGTGAGACACATTGCCTTGCTGTTTTTTGCGTATATTTTTGTACGTCTGAAAAGCAGGTGCAAACTGGCAGCTCCAATGGCTACAATCCTGCACACACACAGATATGATTAAAAATATTTTTTTCATAAGCAGTGACGGCAACGTATTAGGTTCTCATTGTTGAATGCAATGAAAATCACCACAGCAAACACCACTATTTAATACAGGTGGAAAATATTCTGGAAAAATGAAACAGAGAGTTTGCAGCCACTGTGGAGCTTATTGAGAACTAAAGCTGCATTCACTCTGTCCTTTTATTATCCTATTTGCCGACGTCATATTTTAACTTGGATTTTAGCAGGCGGACAGGATCACAGTCATCTGGCAGTGCAAACCACTGATGCCGTTGACATTGTGCCAAAGAGTGTGAACCTCTTGTGTAGAAACCATGTCAGAGCTGCAGACATTTTCATTTGTTCAGCAAATCCTGATCCATGTCCTCACAAACTGGCACTTTTTTTTTTCTCTCTCTTTACTTGTCCTGTCCAGCATCACAGTAAGGAGAATGGAAATCCGATTGCTTTATTTTGTTGAACAGTTTTGCTTTTCCAAGGGGAGCTTTATGAACACAAGGCTCCCCTTGATATCCTGTTTATTCATTTTATTTCTTTGATTAAACATTTGTCTATAACAGCATTCCATACCATACTGCTGGGCCTGACAAGGGAGAAATTAAAGTTAACAGAGTTAATGATAGAAAGTGGAACAGAAAGAGAGGAGTGAGGAAGAGGAAGAGAGAGAGAGAGAGAGAGAGAGAGAGGAGAGAAAACATGAATCCACTTAAACAGTTCACTTGTGCATCTGTACAGAAACCCCTAAACAACATTCCAAGGTCTCTGTTGGAAAACAAAACAAGCAATCTCCCACAGGAGGACCTGCAGGTGGCTCGAATATCCTCAGATCATACAAACACACGCAGAACCACGCAGAGGTAAAACCTAGTTAGCGCAATGGGAAGCAGTGTCACAGTGTCAACATGCATAATAAAGGGTGCTCCGTGGTGATACAGTCATGCAGATGCAGCCTCGTCTCTGCAAGGAGGAAGAAGCCCACACAGCCCGAGACCCGAGCCCCCAGCAGCCACTCAGAGGCCCAGATCCGAGCCGCCCCCCCAAAAAAATCAAGACCAGCAGCTGCCGACCCTACCGGGCGCCGGCCGCCCCCGGGGCAGGGACAGCGCCTGGCCCAGGGCCCAAGCGCCCAGGAGCAGCCCCCCCCCCCCACCTGACCCAGGCGGCCCAACCGAAACCCAGGAGGACTGGACCCCCCACCTTATAAATTGTGTGTGCTTTACCACACACTTTAAAATCAGAAAAGAAAAATCTCATGCAATCTTTTGTCATCATCGGGTGTGTCGTCTCTAAATCTGTGAAGGTATCCTGTAATGTGTGCCAGCCTTTTGTCTTGAATCCTGCCACTTTTATAAGCTTCTCCTTCCCCAGCTCAGCATTTGTCCTGTTGAAGGTGGCAGACCTGTGGTGAGTACACGCTAAGGTGAGGAATGACAAAAACCGACAGAGAGGAAACATGCTAAGCACACACACAGACACACAAATACAGAGCAGGACACCATGTTTTACACCATCTGTTACAGTCAGAAGGATGCAGAAGGCTTTTGTGTGTTTGCTGTCAATTAAATACAGACTTTTCTAAAGATATCTGCATGCCATGCCACATATGTAGCACATGCACTGTGGAGTGTGAAGAAGGGACCACCAGTTATTCTTGACATCTCCCTCATAGCATCAGGTCTTTACGCAATCTCCATACTGACTGCCAGAATTCCCTCAGTGACTCATGATTGAGTACAAATAAAGGCCGGAAAGGTATAAAAAAAAAAAAGAAACAAAAGAAGAAACAAAAATTCAAAAGCAAACCTTCAAATTTTCTGCAAATGTATTCCAGAAATAAGAAGAATGCTTCTCTCACTTTCTCAAAGCACCTGCTGCTTTATTTGACAATAATAAACTACAACAGTCAGTACAAAATGCAGTATTCTTTCCACAACAGCTCTCACATTTTTTTAATGTCTGCACTTTAAAAATGAAAAGATAAAACTGTAAATATTCTGCAGGCTTTTAGTTATTTAGCTACATCTGTGCCTTTTTTGCTTATTCAACACCACTAGCCACATAACTGAAAAAATCTTTTCAACTGTAAATGTTGTTTTACATATTTGATGTTTTTCTGTATGGGCACCTATTTAATTCCTATGCTGTGTCATAGGATGTAATATGCTTGAAGCCGTCCATCTGATACTTTGACAGAACCAGTCTTACACTTTTACAAAACAAACGCATTTACATTGGCTGAGTAAAACCCCACAGCTGTTGTCATTGTGATGGATTAATCACCTGGAAGTGTAAGATACTACACTCTGTGCCCATTTGAGGATGGACAAGAGAGAAAGGTGCAGGATACAAGGGATTTAATGTTTTTAATCTTTGGTGCTGTCATCCAAGGACAATATACAAACACCGAATCCTGATTTCCAAGAAATGATTCACTACTTCCCAGACAGATGACATAATGTTTAAAAATGAATGCAGGGGAACATTGGACGGCAACACAAATCACCAGATGCCTCATTTGGATGTTAGAGTTTACTTTGTAAGCTGGTTACACTCATGGACATCGGGGTTAAAAGGGCTGGCAGCTCGCTTCATAAATCTGACCTATGGCAGCTATAAAAGACTCAAAAGGGATCTGTTGCAGGTCTTAATTTGCAGCTAAAAAGACAAAACCTGATCAGGGTATATCAAAAAGACAAAATATTACTGCATGCTTTATTCTAAATTTGATCAGTCATAGAGTATTCTGTCAAAATATTAAGCATATCAACTTATCAAAATATTACAGACTTATCTTATGTGGCTGAGTGAATAAAAACAAACATCTTCAGCTCAATCAGCTGTTTTTGTTAAAGGAATCTAATGGTTTTTCAAGAAACAACCCACTAATGTTATAGTGTTCTCGTGCAGTGTGTTGAAACTGCCTAAACACCAAGTTAAACCGTGTTGAATGAAGACAGAGTCGTCGTAAGGTTCACCATTTACTTCCACGCTTCTTCATCAACTTTAGGTGAAAACTGTAACAAAATATTACAAAATACATTCAGTCTTTACACAAACCACATATTTTTCTGTATATGTCTATAAATACACATTCACAGTAACAAGTGTCCTCAAATCAATACAATCTAGCTGTTAGTATATGGTTCTAACAGGTTTCAGCAAGTACAGGCAAACTTCTTCAAAGTCTCACTTTAAGTTGTAATTTCTAAAAAATATCACTTTAAATATGCTTTAACATTCCTTAGCATTAACTTTGGGAACTTACGGCATTGCCTCTATGATGCTTGCAAGTGGATGACGACGGATCAGGTTCAGAGCACCCATAACATGTCTGCCATGCTTAGCAGGAGAGCCAGGAAGAGACAGGAAGCTACATAACAGGAAGTGATCTCACCTAGTGGCTCATTTCACAATAAAACTTCCTTTACTTACAAAAACCAACTCAGCTGTAATTACTTAGCTCTTTTAATCAAAATAACTAACGGGGAACTTGCTAAAACAAAGAATTATGTAAACAGAAAATAAATAGCTGCCTGAAAGGCATCACACTCCCCGCCTGGCCTTTGTAAGGCCACCATGAATGCCAGCATATTCTAACATTCGACTTTACATCAGTCTTTGGACAGAAGCAATACAACCTCCGTAACAGGTCTCTGGAATGTTCTTGGAGTGCCCTGGTCAGTAGTCTGCACCTCAACCTTTCGCACGAGGCCATCCTTTCCAGGGAATGTGGCAGTAATCCTTGCCATTGGCCAGCAGTTGCGGACAGTCTGCTTGTCCCGGAGAAGGACTAGATCTCCAACTTGAAGATTTCCACGTGGCGTAGACCACTTTTGTCTACTTTGCAGAATAGGCAAGTATTCACGGCTCCATCTGCTCCAAAACTGGTTTGCAAGGGCCTGCACCTGCCTCCACTGTTTTGTATAAAGGTCCTTGTCATTGAATTCTCCAGGTGGAGGTGGAATGCCTGTTTTCTGTGTGAGGAGCATGGAAGGCGAAAGTATAAAGGGTTGCTGTGGATCCGCAGATACAGGCAAAAGCGGCCGTGCGTTCATGATGGCAGTGACTTCTGGCATCAGTGTGCAAAGCACTTCGTGAGTAAGACGAACCCTCTGTTGCAGTAACATTGAATCAAGGATCCTTCTAGCAAGTCCGATCATGCGCTCCCAACAACCCCCCATATGGGATGCATGTGGAGGGTTGAATTTCCAGCTGCAACCTTGTTCACTCAGGTATTTCTGCACAGTTTTATCCAGGCCAAGCTCCTTGCACGCTCCAGTGAAGTTGGTACCACAATCGGACTGGAGTTGCTTTGCAGGACCTCTTATCGAAAAGAAACGCCTAAGAGCATTTATACAGCTGGAAGAGTCCATAGACTCGATTACTTCAACGTGCACAGCTCTTGAACTGAAACAGCTGAACATAATGGCCCACCGCTTGCTCTCTGCCTGCCCTCCTCTCGTGCGTCTAGTTGTTACGGACCAAGGCCCAAAGACATCGAGCCCCACATATGTAAAAGGAGGACAAGCTTTGAGGCGTTCAGGTGGTAGATCGGCCATGCTTTGTTCCTCTGGCTTTCTCCGCAACTTGCGACAGGTTATACACTTATGGAGAACTGAGTTAATCAGTGTTTTGCCACCCAGGATCCATAGGCCTGCTGCCCTTATTGCTCCTTCTGTAAGATGTCGGCCCTGATGTTTCACCTGCTCATGGTGATGTCGTGTGAGCAGTAGAGAGATGTGGCTGTCCTTGGGCAGGATTACAGGGTTCTTTTCTGCAGGAGATAGTTCAGAATGTTTTAACCGCCCCCCGATGCATATGAGGTCATTCTCAAGAATAGGGCAAAGCTTCACCAACTGGCTGTTTTTAGGGATGTTCTTGTTGGATTGTAGAACTGACAACTCCTTCACAAATGCTGCTCTCTGTACTGCTTTCAAGACAACATCTTTAGCTTGACCTATTTCATCAGCAGTGCGAGGTAGATGGCATTTATGCCAGCCTTTGCATTTGCTTTCTTGGTTTGACCGTTTGTGGGATCGTGCCATGTGGATAAGGAAAGCAAGCCCTCTGACAAGGGAGGTGAAGGTGGAGAAGCGGTTGAAACGATCGTCACCGAGTGCTGTTTTATCAATGCTAGTAGCACAAGATTGTACTTGAGGCCTCACCTCGGAGTCTTCCTCTGGTTCAATGAGCTCAAACCTCTGACTGGGTTTTGTTGTTGCCGTTGATGTCCGATGAAGGAAGGAGGGACCAGTGAACCAAGATGACTGTTTAAGGTGGGATGCAGGTAAAGATCTGGACGCGTGGTCCGCTGGGTTCTCCTCTGTGCACACGTAATTCCACTGCTCTGGAGTTGAGGACTGGCGAATGCGTTGGACTCTATTGTGGACATATGTGTGGAATCTCCTTGTCTCATTGCAAATATACCCAAGGACGACTTTACTGTCTGTATAAAACTGAACAGCATCAAACTCAAGATCAGCCTCGTTTTGGATGAGATCTGCCATCTCCACTGCGAGAACAGCGGCACAAAGTTCAAGCCTTGGGATAGTTGGCCCTGATTGGGGTGCTAGCTTAGCCTTTCCCATTACAAATCCCACTTCAGGTTTCCCATCCTCCTGAATTACCTTTAAGTAAGCCACAGCACCGATAGCCTTGTTTGAGGCATCTGAAAAGACACACAATTCTGTGTGCGCCGCTTTGGATGAGGAGGTTGTTGTACACATCCGGGGAAGGTGGAGCTCGCTTAAATCTTGAAGAGAATCTCTCCATGTCTCCCAGCTCTTCAGCTTGTCATCTGGGAGTGGAGTATCCCAGTCAAAGAGATCAGAGGTAAGTTCCCTAAGAAGAGCTCTTCCCTGGATTGTGACAGGCGCCAGCAGACCCAGGGGGTCGAAGACACTATTGACGGTTGAAAGAACTCCACGTCGAGTGTATGGTTTGTTTTTGTTTGACACAGAGTAAGTGAACGTATCTGTTTTGATCTCCCAGAGTAGTCCTAGGCTCCTTTGTGTGGGAACTGTCTCTCCACTTAGATCCAAATCTTTGGTTACTGAGGCACGGTCTTCAGGTGCGAAGGCTTCAGTCACTGCCTTAACATTTGACACAAACTTGTGTAACCGAAGGTTTGATTCTGCAAGTGAAGTCTGTGTTCGCTGAAGCAGGTCAATGGCCTCTGTCTCAGATGGCAAAGACATTAAACCATCATCCATGTAAAAGTGTCTCTCGACGAATTTGACTGTGTCATCGCCATGCTTCTGAGAATTCTCCCTGATGGCTTTCCGCAGCCCGTAGATGGCCACTGCAGGGGATGGCGTATTGCCAAAGACGTGGACTTTCATCTGGTACTCTATGACCGGCTCACTGAGATCATTGTCCTTGTGCCACAGAAAGCGGAGGTAGTTGCGGTGGTTCTCATGGACCAAAAAACAGTGAAACATCTGCTGGATGTCCGCGACAATGGCAACTCTCTCCTTGCGGAAGCGCAGAAGGACACCAATGAGGGAGTTATTGAGATCAGGGCCTGTGAGGAGCACGTCATTTAGGGAGACGCCACAGTGTCTGGCACTGGAATCAAATACCACCCTGATTTGATTTGGCTTGTGTGGATGGTATACACCGAAAGATGGCAAGTACCAGCATTCTTCACCTTTGCTTAATGGTGGTGCCACCTCAGCATGGCCATTAGCGAAGATTTTCTCCATGAATGCTAAATACTGTTCCTGCATCTCGGGTCTCCTCCTCAAGGTTCGCTGGAGGGAAGTGAAACGTCTTACTGCCTGTTCTTTGTTGTTTGGGAGACGCTGACGTGGTTCTTTGAATGGGAGTGGTGCGACCCAATTGTTGGCGTCGTCCCTGTAGACGTTTGTGTCCATGATCTTCAGAAAGAGAATGTCTTCCCTTGACAGAGCGAGTTTGTTGTCGTGCTCTGTTTGATTGAAGACTGTGTGTCCTAGCATCATCTCTGGTGATTTGCTTGGCTTACTGGAGTCTTGTTCCGTTTCTTTGACACACATTGAGCTGGAGCAGGGTTCAAAGATTGAATGGCGACCACTGTCCCATATGTTGGTCTTTAAGGTACTGACTGAAGGCTTATGTGCTTTGCCTAAGCAGACCTCACCAATCACTGTCCAACCCAGGTCCAGGCGCTGGGCGAAGGGAGCATTGTGTGGTCCATTTACCTGCTCTCTGACTTTATGCACCCTTAGTACATCTCTTCCAAGTAGCAGCAGTATTGCTGCTTCTGGGTCCAGTTCAGGAATAAACGGAGAAATATGATGGAGATGGGGTTGGTGCAGAACTGCGCTTGGTGTCGGGATTTCAGTCCGATTGTTTGGGATGGCTTGGCACTCGAGGAGAGGTGGGAGAGAGATGTGGGTCTTGCCATCCAGTGACTCTATCCAGAATCCTTCTGCTTGCCTGCCATATGCTTTTACCGTTCCAGAACAGGTTGTGAGATTGAAAGGAAATGGCTCGCTGTTGACACAAAACTGCTCGAAGAATTCTGGTCGAGCCAGCGAGCGATTGCTCTGGTCGTCAAGAATTACGTAGGCTTTGATGGCCCTGTCCCGATCACTTTTGTGGAAAATCTTTGCCAGGCAGATCTTGGAGCACGACCGGCTCCACTGACCTGGACTACAAACCTCTGTGCAACTTGTGCTGACATCAGACAAGTCAGACTGTTCTCCCTCCCCGCCGTTCTCTGTCAGTGGTGGAGGAGCCTTAGTAGCTTGAGGTGTTGGGCCAGGGTGCATAACTCCATCATGGTTGGTGCTTCCACATTCAGAACATTTCACAGGAACCTTGCAGTCTTTGGCAAGGTGGGACAGTGAAGAGCAACATTTGAAACATATTCCTTTCTCTTTGAGGAAGGCCTTTCGGTCAGTGAGGGGTTTGTTTCTAAATGTCCTGCATTTCTTAAACGGGTGTGGTTTGTTGTGCAGGGGGCAGTTCTTGTTGAGATCTGTGCTGGTTGTTGAAACGTCAGTTTTATGGACTGTGATAGGTTTGTTTGCAGTGAAGTTCTTTAAAAAGGGTTTGTCTGGCTTGGTGGGTGTCACTGTAATGCCATGATACATAAAGCTCGGGTCATTTCGCTTTTTTGCTTCGTGACAGACAAAGTCGCAAAAATACTCAAAGGGAGGGAAACAACCGTTGTTCTCTTCTTTGTACCATGAACCTGAAGATACCCATTTATCCTGAAGTCCATACGGAAGTTTGTCCACAATTGGTGCAATCCCACGAGATGTGTCCAGATATGACAGACCAGTCAAGTATCCATCCTCTTTGGCACCTTGAATCTCCATGAGAAGATCTCCAAGCTCACGCAGTTTGGTGCTGTCTTTGGCTGAGATCCTTGGAAAGCTGTCTAGCCTTTGATACAAAGACCGCTCAATAATTTCAGGAGCAGCGTAGCAGTTACGTAATCGCTCCCATGCTTTGTGCAAGGCCAGATTGGTGTTATTTATGTAGACTGAACGAACACGTCTCACCTGTTCACCAGATTCTTTTCCAAGCCACTTAATCATGAGGTCTAATTCCTGGGCTGCTGTTAGACTGACATCCGCCACTGCGTTAGTGAATGATGATTGCCAAGCTCGGAAATTTTCCGGCTTGTCATCGAACTGGTAAAGGCCGGATGTGACAAGGTCTCTTCGTGCCAAGTATTGAGCTAAGGGCTCAGCTTGGGGCAGCGTGACAGCTGGAGTAGTGTGTAGGGGAACATATGAAGGAGCATGAACACTCATGGTGGGATTTATTCTTTTACCTTCAATGTTTGCTTCTGCTTTAATTGGCTTGGTTGGGTTTGGTGTTTGCAAGTGAGCCTTGTCCTCTTTCCTTGGATTTGGCCTCTCAGAGGAAAGTTGTGGCTCTGGAGAGTTTGCAGTGGGGTTCCATGTTATGAAGCTGTCTTTAGACTCTGCATGCATTAATTGTTCGGCTGATGGGTTATTTAATGGAGCTGCAAGAGATGAATTCTGAAGATCGATCTGTGACTGAACATAATCCTTTGTACGTTGAATTCTAATGAACTCTGATTCATCTTTTCTATCGTCAACTACAGAATGCATTGCTGCAGCTTCTTCCAGCACTTGAGCTTCAACGATGGCTGCGTCTGCTTCTCGTTTTAGAGTTAGCACTTCTAATTCTGTGTCAATCCTAGCTTCTTCAAGCTGATTTTGTGCTTCTCTTGTCTTCCTTTCTGCTTCTTTAGCAGCCCTTTCCATTTTAAGCTTTGCTTCCTCACTAGCATATGATGCTCTTATCTTTGCAGCTTCAGCTTTGGCTCTGGCATGTGCTGCACTTGCTGATGACATCGAGCTTTTGCTGCTTCGAATGCTGTGTGCAGGTGATCTGTGACTTGCTGCCATGTTGGTTGCTTGAACATCAAATAATGCCTTTTCACTATAGTGTTCTCGTGCAGTGTGTTGAAACTGCCTAAACACCAAGTTAAACCGTGTTGAATGAAGACAGAGTCGTCGTAAGGTTCACCATTTACTTCCACGCTTCTTCATCAACTTTAGGTGAAAACTGTAACAAAATATTACAAAATACATTCAGTCTTTACACAAACCACATATTTTTCTGTATATGTCTATAAATACACATTCACAGTAACAAGTGTCCTCAAATCAATACAATCTAGCTGTTAGTATATGGTTCTAACAGGTTTCAGCAAGTACAGGCAAACTTCTTCAAAGTCTCACTTTAAGTTGTAATTTCTAAAAAATATCACTTTAAATATGCTTTAACATTCCTTAGCATTAACTTTGGGAACTTACGGCATTGCCTCTATGATGCTTGCAAGTGGATGACGACGGATCAGGTTCAGAGCACCCATAACATGTCTGCCATGCTTAGCAGGAGAGCCAGGAAGAGACAGGAAGCTACATAACAGGAAGTGATCTCACCTAGTGGCTCATTTCACAATAAAACTTCCTTTACTTACAAAAACCAACTCAGCTGTAATTACTTAGCTCTTTTAATCAAAATAACTAACGGGGAACTTGCTAAAACAAAGAATTATGTAAACAGAAAATAAATAGCTGCCTGAAAGGCATCACAAATGTCACTCCGCAATGAAACTCCAACCAAACTTTTGAAGCTGAGCCTTGCATATCTAGTTTTATTGACAATTATGTTTCTGCACAGTTCAGAATTCACAGGACTTTCTGAGCTAAAGCTAGGTACACACTACAGGATTCCTGAGACCTTCAGAGACCACACACTTGATGATTACAAAAGACAAACCACACAAGATTTGCCTCTTTTGATCATATAGTTTGGGGTGTACACAATGGAGAGCACCCCACACTGATTCATCAGCAGAGAATTGGCTCCTTCACTGTCAACATCCGAAATCTCGCGATATCAAACGAGACTTCGTGATGAGGCTTCGCGGCGAGGCTTCGTGACGAGACTTTAGCATAAACAAACGTAGCGGACTTTTCAGCCTCTTACATTGTGGAAAAAAAACACGCATAAATAGAAAAAAACATTGTGGAAAAAGTCATAGAGAGTAATAAGAATGTGGGCTGTATGACCGCGAGTTGGAGGTGAATAAAAATGGCCACAAACATTAGATAGCTTGGAGAGCAGGGCTGTAAGCTAATGGCTGTGTGCTCTTTGTTTCTGTTTACTTCCTTTTCCGTCAGTCAGCTGTTAGTCAGCTGTTACCTCTTGCGTTTTGATTGGCTGTTGTTCCGGGAGCCTCCACGTGATTTCCCAATGAGAGCAGTGTTTTTGATTTTGCACAGCTGTGAACACTGTGTGTGTTCGGGTCCTCTGGGAACACCACACACAGCATGATTTCTAGTCGCAGATATTAAACATGTTCATTATCTACGATCTCTCCTTCCGAGCTGATCGGATTGAATAAAATCACTCGTAACTCACATCACACCATGAGAAGATCAGATGCGATGTTTTTTGCAAACATCCGACAATCGGACCTTTGCTGGTTTTGATCGTAAGGGGAAGATCGGGACATGAATCGGGCTAATTTTCCTACCTGCCTTAAGGGACATAGATGTGGTGGCAATGGAGGCTAGATGAGTTGATTCACAGTAGAGCTGGAGGACCCAGGTTCAAGTCTCAACACTGGCAAGTAAAGCAAATTTTACTACACTAACATTTTAATTGTTGTTTGTTGTCTATATCTTCAATGATTGGTTTTAATCTAGTTGTTGTTATATGATCTGAGGACTGTAAAACTAAATTACTCTCGGGTGAATAAACTTGACTTTGACTTTGCCTCCCTCGCTCCCTGGATGCTGTATGTCGCAGCCTACTGCTCCCAAATTGTAACTAGTGATGGGTGGAAGCACACGGCCATATCAGTGTGTTTCCCTGTGATATGTACTGACAAAAGATTTCCTCTTCTTCTTCAGAAGAGAATCAGGACATCATGTCACACACAAGAGGCAAGACTCAAGGACACCAGGAAAAAAATAAGGGTATAAACAAGTTTCCAGAAGGACAAAGATATCTTAAAGAGACCCCGAGAGAGAAACTAAAATGGTTTAAATGGCTCTCGCGCACAGAAGATTTTGCTCTGAGAAGTGTCGCTCAAAGTAATTGAAAAAAGGAGTGTGCATCTGGCACACTGCTTTATCGAATGATGTCTAACATAATATCAGCCTAGAGACATCCTCACACAGGGGGTAGACCTTTTTACAAGTTAAATAACAAAGCTCAAGTATCAAACAGTTAATATGTCACATAAAAGAAAGCATTGTGAAATATGTGTGCAGACATGTCCAGAGAGATGAAGACATGAGATAAAAAAAAAATACAATAATGACCCTTGGTTGGCTGGTGGGTCTGATATTGTAAAGAATAACAAAAGCAATGGAAGGCAAATAAGCTCTGATAACATTTACTGAAATAATAATAAAAAACCAAAGTGAAGTATGCTAGCTGGATTTTCTAGCTCCTTCCACCACAGGGCTTAGCTGTTCTGACATCCCCAGATGGTCAGAGTGTATCAATATTACATTTATTACATTTGCTCCAACTGCAGATTCAGTTTTGCAGCAAGTTCCTGCTTTCATTCCACCTCCGCCTCATACTCATACACCTGCGCTATTGTAGCAACTGAGAATGAAAAATGGTGACCCCATGTTTTCACAAACCATCTTCCCCCCCCACTTTATTAGTAGAATTGTTTTTAAAGCGTTGTCTCAACCATCTGTCATCTTTTTTTTCTTTAGTTTGTCCCTGCTTCCCCCTTTTTTTTCCCCCTGATTGCAAATTTCCTTCCTGTTTGAATTTTATCCACCTCCTCCATCCTTTTACTTCCTCTCCCCCTAAATATGTCCCCAGCGTTGTTGTTTACGGAGCATCCACTGTATGTGACTGATGCTGTTTCAGCACAATCCCTCTCCACAGTGTCACCACTCCACCTTCAAAATTCAATCATTTGATGAAACCGCAGTCATGACGCATCCCTCATCTCCACCGTTCTGTGTCTGACTAAGAGGCACCATTGGCAGGGACTACTGACGTCCTTCGTAGATATTAAATAGTTCGGACATTTGAAGCATTTTAACTCTGATGTGTTTTGATGGGTTTCACTGGTCTCTTGGGGATGATTGCAGTCAAAGTACTATTTTCAGATATTTTAGGGGGAGTGGCGAGGTCAAGCCATCTGAGGTAGGAATTACATCTTGAGCTGCTGAATGTAAAATTAATCACTTGCTTCATATTCAAACAGCAATATTTGTGCACAAAAACAGTAAATTGCAGTAAAACATGCACTCTCCTGATCTAGAAATGTGTAAATGTGTCGAAATATATACAATTAACTTTTGGCAGAATAACATCACAGAGTCATTGAAATTCTTTTTCTAAATCCTCCTGACATGTGCAGCTCTTCTGTCCATTTAACCTGCTGCTACTTCTCCTTCTAGTGATACTCAGTATGCCTCCTGTCTACTCTGGCCGTCTCCTCACCCCGTCTGTTTTGATTCTCACAATTCTCTGAATTTTTCAAACCCACCTGCCAACCATGAGCTTTCATTTTCTTTGCCTCAACTTTTAACCTCTGTCTCTATTTTTCTCTGTCGGAGGCCTGGGTCCTTTTCAAGGTGATTTTATTTTTCTTCATGGCACATTAACTGTCAGATCCCTGAGCTGCAGTGTCTGCATGTGACTCCATATGCCCTGGTTAAAGTTGTGAACAAGTGGGAGGGGGGGGGGGGGGGACTGAACTGTTTATGTGGAGAGGGATGTCTGTTTAATGTTGAAAAATTCTTCATTTTTAACATCACTGCACAGTTTAATCAAAGCTGGCCTGCATTAGCAGAGCCGTAGTTTCAGTAGATTTCTATTTAAACTCTTTAATGTGAAACCACATGGAGATATTTTGGAAAATTTATCAGTTTTTTTATGTGCCTACATGTAAGAATCACAACTTCTTTTTTCTTTTTTATTGTCTTCAGCAGTCCACCACACTTTAACCTTTATGGCGCATTATAGATTTTTATCCTGTTTACACCACATTATATGTTTCCACTGAAAATGCTTTTCATTTATACTAAAACAAAACTGTCCTTTTTCCTTTATTTTCTAACAGTATATATTTTTTTTAAGAATAATAACAATTAAGCTACTTTATGGGTGCTGGAGGCAAACTTTTTTATGTAATAAAAAAAATATGTGAATGTACAATTAAGGCCAAAAGTTCAGACACCCTCCCATTAAAGAAAAAACTAAATTCACAATATTAATTCAAATAACAAGAAACTGGAAAAAGAATAATAAATGAAAAAGTTTACTAAATTATAAATTAGCAAAATAAAACATTGATTTTGAATTGTGTTTTTTAAGACATTAAAAAAAAAAAAAAAACTGACAAATTAGAGCACCTTGCTCATGAGCTGTGGACCAAAATACCTGTCAATAAGGTGCAGAAATCTGATTGGATGTTACAGATGCTTGATTGCAGGAATTGCCTCAAAGTGTTGCTCAATAAAATTTTAGTTCAGGAGCCATATCCTGATTGTTTACTTGTTTTATTTTTTGGTTTGTTTATTTGTTTTTTCTATTTCTGTTGAACCACAATTCAAAATCAATGTCATGATTTTGTCAAAACTTTTATTATTACTTTTTTCAGTTTCAACTTATTTCACTGACAGCTGATTTTAGGGGGGGGGGGGGTGTCTAAACCTTTAACTCGTACTGTAGATACAGTATGGGGAAAAAATGTCTTTCTTCTTTTTGTAATATAGGAGCTGCTGGGAGTTAGTAATTTTCTGTGCCGCTTATCCAGTTCAGGGTCGCGGGGGTTGCTGGAGCCGATACCAGCTATTAACAGGCGAGAGGCGGGGTACACCCTGGACAGGTCGCCAGTCTGTCGCAGGCCAACACAGAGAAACAGACAGGAGAGAACCCATGCATACACAGGGAGAACATGCAATCTCCACACAGGAAGGCCACTGTTGGAATTGTTCGAACCCCCTCCCCAGCTGGGAATCGAACTAGCGACCTTCTTACTTTAAGGCTGCGATGCTAACCACCACACCATCGTGTGGTGACACTCGATGTTTAATGATTACTTTATCAGTCAGATGTTTGCAGTCTCCTTTCATTTTATTTTTTTTTTAATGGAACAATGAGTAGCTAGTGTCTTTTCTTTATATTGAGTGACTGCAGGCCTAAACGATGAATGGATTTTGACATGAAATGACCTGTTCGTGGCCCACGTCAGTGTCTCTGATTCCCTCACTCCCCATTTTTCTTGCTGAGCGCTCATGTCAACAGCACCCTTTTTTCCCTTTGGATAGCAACGCCATGAAACAGACACCTCCTTTCTGGATCACAGGACAGATTACACGCAGACATGCTTTGTCTGAATTTGTGTGAGTAGTCTGTCCTCATTTTGTCTCTCTTTATTTATGCTGTCATTTAACATGGCAGAGTTTACATATCTGTCCATCCTCATCATACATTTTCTCCAGTTTGTTGTTTGTGAAGCTTTTGTGTTTTTTAAAGGAAGCAGTTCTGTTATGTACATTTTGTTGTTAGTATTAACTGGTAGATGCTGTGCTACAGAAACCAACATCTATGTTTCATTTTTTTCTAAATAATACACAAAGAAGTAACCAATGTTGAAATAATCAACTATAAATGTCTATATATAGCCATTAATTTCAATAATCAGGAAAGTAATTATGACTACTACTGTTAGTATTAAAGTGTTTACTGTTAGGTCATGATTCCTTCCTCTCAGTCTCAGGTAAATAAACATATGAACCATATTGTTACACATTATGTGTGATTGTGTGTATGCCCACAACAATGCCAATGAAACAGAACTGAAGTGCAGTGATGTGGATGTTTACTCATAGAAAATGTTCTCAAATTTACTGTATTTTTTGGCATTAACTAAAGCTAGTAAATATTGATATTAGGTTTAGTTATAATGTTAACAACTGGCAGAAGCCCATCAAACCAGTTCAAAACATTAAATAAAATGTCTGAATCTGTTAATCTGGATTATGTGTTTTTGTCAAATGTTCAAGGCCAAGTGATTATGGGCCTGATCTACAGCATTGTGTGTATAAAGGGTTGCTTCTTTCAAAGGTGCAAAATGGTGCATCCAGTTGGTACGTCTGCTGCAATGAATATGCAAAATGGGGTGCTTACACACAATTGTGCATGTGCTGGGAGGATGAAAAGTAAATATATTAGCACTCACAAAGCGATTTATCAAGCTCAAACAGATTATTATCTACTTTTCGTTCTTCTGAAAAGCAGGGGCTAACTGGAGGCTTTGCACAGAAATGGTTTCAGCTTCTGAGCGGACAATGTTGCTGGATCGCAGCCAAACATAACTGGTTTTCATTCTTGAATTCAGTTGCAATCAACACAGCAAACACCACTATTTAGCACAGGTGTTGAATATTCTGGACAAACAAAACTGAACATTTGCAGCCTTTGTGGAGCTTATTAATAACTAAAGCTGGCATTAATTGTGTCTTTTTATTTCCCCGATTTTGCCAACGTCCCATTTGAACTTGGATTGTAGCGGCTGCACAAGAGAACAGCCTACAGCTGCGGCTGCAGGAGTCGCTGGTATTGTGTCAGAGTGTGCAGCTGGTAGGTGATAGATGTCTTCCATCTATCATCTTCAAGGCTCCAGATTTTTATTTGTTCCACAGCAGCAACTGCTGATCCATGTCTTCATAAATTGGCCACTTCTGAGGCTTTGCATGGATACTTGTTGTAATGTTCAAATTTTTATATTTATCATACTTATTTTATATTTTATTTTAATTTCCCTCTTCCACTGGTTTCCATCTCCATAGGGTCTTATTTCCTTTTGCGCTGTCGTCTCTTGCAATTCTCCACGCTCCAAACCTCGAAACGTGCAAAACCCTCATTTATATACGGGCATTTCCAACACGTTTACGTCCATTGTCATTAACACCCTCAACTTTAGTAAATCACCTGTAAACCATGGTTCAGCCCTCACACACAAAATTCTGGATTACACTACACAAAAAATTGGGATCTTACTGTGCGTTCAGACCAAGAGCGACTAAAGCTGTAAAATAGCTTTTGTCGCTCATAAAAATAGCTGCTAAAAATCTGTTCGTTTTGTGCTCAAGTCGCTTATGACATCACGTTCAATTTTGCATATTTTTAAAAGGACCGTTGCTTTTTACATTAGAGAGCTTTTGCAGTGATGCTTTTCGTGATTGCTGCATAGTGCTTTGACAAGTTGTAGCCGGTGATTAACCAGAATCCCTCTCCTACTGAAAAACAACGGTCTGGACATAACTGATTAAATTACACCCTAAACAAAATAATGTTGTAGCATGGTTGAGTACATCATCTTCACTGATCTGCATCTGCAGATCTTCACTCATTCATCTCTCACTCTCAAACTAAATGTCAAGACGAGGGACAAAAGGGAAATGCGTATTTTTATCCCCGTCAATTATTATTATTATAACATAGTATATTGTCCCATTCTCATAGCATGCTAGGCGCTCGATTAGCAGGCAAGTTTCGCGTCTATTTTAAAAATAATTTTATCAACTTACCGGACAAACCAACGGCACGTGATACCTCAGGCCAGAGCCTTCTTTTGGAGATCCCGAAAGGTGTAAAGTGTCAGGTCATACAATACTGGGTGGCCAGCGACGGCAGTTATCAGCATTTCTGTTGTCATTTTGACTCTGAACCAAAATACGGCACCAGAGTTCAGAGTTCGTTTCTGGGGACTCCCAGAAGTGAACAATGTCTACATTCCAATTGCTTGTCAGGGTTTTACAGCCGAAATGTGTCATAGCCAATTTGCATAAAGTTAAACTATTTTTAACTTTGTTTAGTCGCTCTAATCGCTCAACTTTTGCAGCTCGTCACATCTGTCACTTTATTGGCTCTTGTCGCTCCTGTCCATTGAAAGTGAATGACTTCCAGCGATTTTACAGCTTTAGTCGCTCTTGGTCTGAATGCACAGTTAGTCCGACTTTAAACATTTAAATTTGGTTGAAATAACATCAGTTAATGAATGAACATTAATTCAATGTCATAACAGCTTTGAACACCCAGTGGTTGAAATGGTGTTTTTAACTCAACATAGATTCAACTTTGCTAGAATATAACTGTTGAAAAATAACAACATTCCAACAACAACGCTGATCAATCAGCGTTTGCAAAATTGAAACAAAATCCAACGCTGGTACCTGAGAAGGAAATGTTAATTCAACACTGACACAACCTTAAAATGCCAGCTGGGGTACATCTGTCCCACAATGTCTGCAATCACATGCAGGAGGGTGTAGCGGAGGAAAAACTTAATGATTTTCGACCAGTAGAACTGTTTATTTTTATTGTTTCATTGTAGTTTAGTCAGGTTTGGGGGGGGGGGGGGGGAGTAGGATTTTGTTTTAGGAAGGAGAGCAGTTTTCTGCTTACTGGAAGTTGATGGTTTGATCTCAGCTTCCTCAAAATACATGTCAAAGATTCTATGTAAGGATTGTCAATTCCGGTCTTCGAGGTCCGGTATCCTGCGGGTATTAGGAGCTTCCCTGCTGCAGAACACCTGACTCCAATCAATGGGTAATTAGCAAACTTTGACTTCAAGCTCTGCAAAAGTCGAAGGTGTGCTGCAGCAGGGGAGCTCCAATACCTGCAGGATACCGGCTCTCAAGAACTGGAGTTGTTGATTCCTGCTCCATGGGAAAGATACTGAACCCCGTCGCTTCCGATATGTTCATCGGTGAATCAAAAGCCCGACATATGATTACTGAGAAGTGCTGTATGAGTGTGTGCATGAACAGAACTGCTTTGAGTGGTCAAAAAGACTAAAAATCATTACAAGTACAGTCTATTTACCAACAGACTATTTTATAGCATGGACCTTAGACCTTGTTTTCTCTTTCTCTGCCATAAATAGCTTTTCCCCCTTTTACTTTGATCCAGTTCATCCTTTTTCTCCCTGATCTCACTCTTGCCCCACCTCTGTATGTACGTATTGTCAAATCTACGCAGCAAAACAACCTGGCATTGCTTATACACCATCATTCAAGCAGAGAAAATCCTATTGCCTCCTCAAGCATTTGTCCCACAGCACTGTATGGTAGATAGCAGCAAACACAGATAGCAGGAACCTGCTGAAAGCCCTGGGTTCCCCCTCCACTTCTCTAATCCACAATCTGTCAATAATGGGTTGATGCGTGACAAGATGTGGTGGAGAGAAATAGGAAGCCCATTGAAATGTTACTAAGGTTTGATGTGCGATGTCAGGTAGTCCCCTCCTTAAACATGACATCCTCTTCAAACTAGGACTGCTGAGTGGAGAAATGCAATCTCTTATCTTGTCACTCTTATGGCGGGTGGGGTGTGCAGGGGAGGGGTGGGTTAGGCTAGGGGGACTCGTGGAACTGAACGTGAAAATAAGATTACACTGATGAAGTAGTATTATGAGAAGGAGGGAAGGTAAGGAGGATAGCAGCACTAGGAAAGCTTAAGATTTTCCTTGTGTTTTACTCGGTTAATCTAAAAATAAACAAAAAAAAAACCATATTGTCATTCTACCGTACACACTTCAGTGTGATTACTTTTGAAAAGGGGAGAAAAAGAAAGAGGCCAATGATTCATAATTCAGAAGGTTGAGGCATAAGTTTAGGTGGACTGAGGCAGAGATGGATAGAGAATGAGAAAGCAAGACCTTGACATGCCCCAAATTTTTCTCTAACTGGCTTGTTGGGACAGCTTCTCATCCCAGGAAGAACCGAACTTGTACCATGTGAAAAAAAGATAACAGTGAATATCATACTGCATCTCACAGCACGTGATTTGCCATACATTCAGCCTGTATCAGGGCAGAATGCTTTTGAAGCTCCTCGGGGTCCACATCTGAAATAGGAAGCAGGCAAGAAAAGCAATATGTTTTAATGAGCCAAGGAACCTCATGGGGGGACTAAATTTCAGTCCAAGGCGAAATATATTTACTAAGTCCTGCTGAGAGCCTTTGCCTGACAGTTGCATAACACGAACACCTTAGAATTAACATGCTAAATAAATACGCACGCATCCACCCTGCTACCTCCTGCTCAGTATTTCCACTGAGGGAAGCTGAGCTGCAGCATGACCATAAAGCCTTTGGCAGGCAGCTCCGTATGATGTAGTGCCTTGTAATGAATTTGATTTCATCCTGCCATTTTAGGCAATAAACATACAAGCTTAAGATGCATGGGGTTGTAAATTTTAAGCAAGACGCTCTTTTCAGCTGGATGTGTGAAGATTGGTAAGAACACTGTGACAAGGTTGGACAAGAGGTTTGTGTGCATGAGTCTATGTTTGTGTGTTGAGTGGCAACTCCAGTTCTGCTGCAGCCCAAGTCCTGAAAAGGATAAATGCATTTGTAGCTGTAGATTAAGCATAAGCTTTAATACCATGTTCTTTTCAATAAAAAATTGGACATGGCTATCTTTCACTGATCCTTGATTGTTGTGGCTACATATTTTTTCTAAGAATCATTGTTGCATCTGAGTCAGATGTCACAGAGGATGAGGCGTCTGACACATACAATGGCTCAGAGAATGAAAAGTATTAAACATGCAACTCCACTGAAGTGAATGCTAAATCTCCCTGGAGAACTGAGACAGTTAAAAGAAACATCATACATGCTGAAGGCCTCTGATAGCTTGTTTCTGACCAATCTGTCAGACTTGCCTTTACAGATGACTTTTAAAAGACCTTGTTTTTTCCTCGTAAAACCAACTCTTACCTGTAGTCAGCTCTATGGAGACTGTGACAGTAAGGTTTCTAAAAGTTTAAAGGGTTCATCTGCCAAATGTGGCTCAGAATGTTGAGGTCCATTTAGCTTTTCCGTGGAAATAGATTTGGAAAAGTTAAGAAAACTCTGCATAATTAGCCTAATAAGCGTGCTCTATTGACGACTTGGGTATTCTTTGCTATGGTTTTTCTTTTTACATAGTTTTGCTCAACTATCAATTATAAATTTGATAAGATCACAAAACAAGGGTCAAGATTACAAACATGATAAGTGGAACAATAAAGCCCCATAAAGGATCAAATCATAAACTGAAATGACTACATCAACTCATTAACATGGTCAAATTATTTGAGCTTTGTGAAAAAAAAAGAAAAGAAAAGAAAAGAAAAGAAAAGAAATACTATCTTTTACAATAAATATATGGTCTCCAAACCCTTTCATGTCTCATTCAGCTAAACATACTTTAGGCTCACCAAATCTCACCTTGACCTACATAATATTGTAAAAGGAGAATAAAGTACCTTTATAAATTGTTTACAACTTTAAAATGTCTTTGACTTGGTCTGCCATAATAATAATAATAATAATAATCTTATTCCTTTTATCAGGTGAGCCCTACTGCTAGAAACTTTGAGAAACTATAAAGTAAGAAAAAGGGATCTGATTCACTATAGTGAGAGTATGTGCAAACATCCCAGAACGTCTTGGCTGTCCACATTTTAGTGGTAATGTCTTTCCTGGATATATGCTGTGGTAGAATTAGGGGACGTGCAAATTCACAACAAAGTCATCTCAAGGCATTTTACAGACATACAATTCAAGCCAATTCATTGTGATACAATTAAAACAAATCCACATTTATCTAAAAGCCAAGCTAAGGAGACAAATGGACTGCAACAAATCTTGACTTTGATTTATTCCCCTTTCTGAGCATGTGCAGTTCGGTGGGTGGCAGTGGAAAGAAGAAACAAAAAAGTCCCTTTGAAGAAGAGCGAAAAACTTCTGGAACAACCCTTCTTAGGGAGGGCAGTCATCTGCATCGACCAGTTGGGGTGGAGAAGACAGGACAGAGGGATCAACAAGCACCACAACCTTTAGCCAGAGACACTTGCTGAAAGAGGATAAACACAACTTAATGACACCAATAATCTCATCAATTTATACATAGAAAACAGATAGATATGAAAAGGGAAAGAAAAGCTCAGTTCATCATGGGACATCCCGCAGTCGTCTAAGCCTATGAGACAGTGTCACCAAACACCAAGAGGCGACACTCAATAGAACGCTCCATTGCAACATTTCACCCATGGGTATCCGCCATTTTGGACTGAAGTGAGCAGTTTATTGCTATTGTACTGACCTAATGAAACACAGCGACGTCATTTTAAAAAGCTTAAAACTTCTTAAAGGCCTCCTTCCACTGAAAACCCGTTTAACTTGCTCCTTCTGAAATACGGAGGGTTTCCCCTTGTTTACTTACACATGCTGACTTGCTAGCGTTGCGTTGCCTCCAGTCGGCTGTGCTTTCTCATCAGAGAAACAATACGAAGAAAAGAGCGAATTGGGAACAGCCTTGCCCTTCTACGTCACATTGCAAATAGCGTATCCCACGTGGGGTTTATATCTGTCCATTGGAAGGCAGGTAACCCTCCACTACACACTAGAAGTGAAGACAGCACGACTGTAACTTCGGAGTTGAGAAGCTAATTAGCTAACTGTTTGTTAGCATGGCGGAACAAACTTGTCTGTCGGCTCTATTTCCTGTGTAACAAAATAAGAGCGGGGGACGGAGCTTCCTTCATACACTGATGGGAGGCAGCCAATCAGACGGAAATTCATGAGAAGGACCCGGAAAAGCCTGCCGTTGGACCACAAGCCTCTCTTCTAGTATACAAATACAGCTGGATACAAAGCAACCAGAAGGGTTTTTTTAACAGAAACGATGCAGAATGCATTCAATAATGGAGAACACAGAAATATTAATGAAATGACCATGGAAGTACAACTTTAACTATTGTTAAAACGTACTAACACATAAACCTATCAAGAGGAAGGTAATTACATCCATTCCCACCGCCAGTGGTTCTACTGGATTCATTTTTATTCAGAAATTATTCCAAACAATACTAAAAGGCTGTTTTCAACAATCCCCTCTAATCTTTGTGGAGATATAATACAGTATATCCCAAGTAGCCTATATTATAGTTATATGATAAAAATTATTATAATTTCATTTTGATTTAATTATAACATTTTTTTATATTCGGTCCGTTTTTTGCCGTAATCGATAAGAATGCGTTGTAGGGTCTCATGTCTCTTTCTCCAGATGTTGTGACACCTAACGATAGAAGTCATCGTAGTCATGGTTAAAGAACTGTTTCATCTCAATGATACGCTGGTGGGAATTGCTATGAACTGCTACGGGTGCGAATAGCAACCGCAAATGTCAACACAACTAGAAGTCAAATGGAGCCGCCCTGGCAAGTCCCCAAAATAAGGCAAATAAAATAAAGAGCATCTTTCATTAACTTAAGAAAGAGAAAGGTAGGCTTTAAATCCCCCTACAACAGAACCGCAGCACATCTGCACAATATCTATAATAAAAAGGAGTATGTATTTATTAATGTATACTTTGCTGACATTGTTCAGAACTGTAACTTCACTAAGGAGAATTTTTGTCTTGTTAAAACAAGCCTCAAGGCTGCATATTAGAATTTAATGCTGAAGGTAGTAGATATAAGCAAGGGCTCAGGAATAAAATGATTTATTTTATGAAGAGAGGATTGGTAAAGTAGAGATGTTAGCAAAGTGAATAGGAGGATAAAAGACTATGAAATGGGGGAGATGAGGGGTAGTGTCTGAAGAAAAGTGGATTAACAGTGTCACTCAGTGGAACAGATTCTGGAGGGAGACAGAGGGATGTGTGTGCAGGTTCTCCACATATTGAGCAGTAACACAAAAATGAGCATGTATCATCAGTTTTAAAATTAGCAATGCTATGCTTGGTACACAGCTGACAGGAGGAGCTTCCAATCAAATTCATTCACAGCTATGGCGAATAAAAGTCACCCCTTTCTTCATGCAGCATTTTATAACAATGACTGGTTTTCCAGCGTCTATGAATTATTCACACTCAGTGTGTTGGAGTTGCACTAAGCTGAAATGTAATGACTCCAAATCAAAGGGAATGTGTATTAGTCTCAAGGCACTGCATACACTTTCTACTGCAACAAATATCAATAAAACAAAAGCTAAAATGCTGTCCATATGTCATGTTTTATAAGGCAAAATTTGAAATTAGTGTTTCCAAGTCAGTTGCTATAAGATGTAACCCTCTGCATTCACACTGGTGTTGCAGTCTTTAGGTGGTGCATGGCCTTAATTGGCTTCAGTGACTTAATTAATTTGTGTGGCCCATGAGCTCATTTAATACATTGTCCTGAGAGTTTGACTGATGGCGATGTCATGCTTGTTTAGGAGTGCTGGAGCATCCTCAGATTTGACATGATAAGAAGTCAGTGTTACTTCTACCGGTTCATTTTGATATTTCTTTTAAAAAATTATAACACTACATAAAAACAAAACAAAAATAAACATGGAACATAAATTGGTGCTACGTAGCAACACCTTTCCTCCAAAGATGAAACCAGCAGCAACTGAACTTCCAAACACAATGTGTTGTTGCTGAGAGCTGCCACTGCCTTTTAGGGTTCTGCAGTATATCAAATTTTCATTTCAAATTTGGCTCCAAATTATTACAAAAACAGTGATAGCAACAAAATATTATTATTATTATTATTATTATTATTATTATATTAATGCTCTGAATGACATCTGGGCAACTACCAAAAGTAGAATCTCCACCATTGCTGTTGAAACCAACAACTAAGAGACTCTGTGGCTAAATATAGCAAGTATTCAGACCCCTCCAGTTACTTTTTTAAAATGAAGTGACAAATATAGAGACTTCTTTGGGTGTTACTGGAGACTTGTGAGGACTGACGGGAAAACTTGTATCATTCCTTCTCTTCTTAACAAGCAGCGGTGATGCACTCCTACCATATGCCCTTCCCCCGTCCCAAAGCACTCACAGGAGGCCCAGTGTTGTGCCAAATATACGCCCATGCTGTGAAAAGCACTGTGCTTTTCACAGCATGGGCGCTTACTGCAGCCTGTCCTCACACCACCAGGTCTCCCAGCTGTAAGGCAGGAGATGATCACCTCTGCTACGCACATGGACTCAAAATGAACCATGTTTTAAGACTGTGCTGCTGGCTGTTGCGCTTTGGTTTACAGTCAGATATTAACTAATACTGTCTATATAGATTGTAGACACAAAAATGGAAAAACATTAAATATTTAAATTTTCACAGACACACACATATATAGATATAGATATAGATATACTGTAGATACATATACCCACCTTTTTCCTGAGATGATGAATTTAGAAACGATAATGCGATCAACTTCCCGTGAGATACTGAAAATAGCACTTAGCCTTTGGCTCACTGTGTAAGTTGTCATTTCTGATGGCTTATTCGAACATTTGAACAAGAGTATTCATAACATTTCTAAATGATTTGCCCCTGAAAGATGTACTTGCACAGCTCAGAAACATGTTGCGCTGTTCATAGTTGCACTAACCAGAAAAAGTTAAATCTATGGCTTTAAAGGTGCCATGACATCAAATTTCACTTTTCTGGGGTTTTGGAGGTATACAGTAATATAATTTGTTATGCACTGATGAGGCCATGTGAATATCCAGAGTGAGTATCTGTTTATGGTCTGTCAGCTTTGTTTCTTTGTGCAGAAACGGTTGAATCAGACAGCAGCTTATCATTCTACGTAGTTCTATCATTCTACGTAATTCATTTGCTCCAATTAGAGCACACAATCAAGCAGAGCACCGCCTCTGTACCTGTGATCCGAAGTATTTACTATTGTGCCGCCAAGATCCTCCTGGAACAAATGTAGTGAACAGGCATAAATGTTAAAATTATGAAGGGCAACTTTGGGACATAAAATACAGTTTCAGTTTGTATTACTCTTAAGTCCCCAGATGGCCATTTTATTCAGTAGAAATGGTAAGATAATAGCTTACCAAAACACAAACAACACATTAGCAAAGAAGATAAAGCTGCATGTATTAGCAACTATTTTAAAGTTAGCTTGCGTAAGCTAGAGCCATCAGCTTGGACAACAGCCAAATTCATAAGACAAAAACAAAAATCAAATAAAAGAAGAAAAACACAGGTGGAGAGCACGAAAAAAGAACTGGACAATCCTCATTATTACTGTAATTAAACTTTTAATTTTACTCCACCATAAGCAGATTTGGTCCACTTTGACCACTACCAGGTTACCAGTGTGTGAGGCAAAAAGACGAGCATCTTCCCATCAAAAAGAGTGTTAGTTTGTCAAAGTACCGGTAATCTGAATGCACCAATCTAAGCTTGTTTTTGACTTCAACTCACCCTGTAGGGGTTTACTAAGGCAGAAGAGATTTTTGTTTTGTTTTGTTTTGTTTTATTCATAACAATCCTATTGTATTTAACTTCTTGTTATTCTCCCAAGATAGACTTTTGCAAGTGAATTTGAGAGCTTCCTCATACAGCTTTAAAATGTATTCTCCTAAACGTGTTTAAATTTGTCATTCGGTTGCCTGGGGGTTCCTCCTGTCTGCTCTAACTGGTTATCTTTAAGCCACCATTGCCTGCATCATCAAATCTACATGATTGCAGTAAAAAAAAAAAAAAAAAAAAAGATTGTTATTACACATCAGCATGCAAGCTTGCATGCACACATTACCTTGCTCAAATGCACTGACAGACATACACGCACATTCAGAATAACAAATTACTATCCCAGAAAGAGCAGACTAAACCCAAAAGGAGCCTAACTATGTAATTGTGACTGAATAGCAGCAAGCGTATGCAGTATAATAGCCACAATTCAGCTGAAGGCTGTTTCATTTCGGTATCAAAGTGGCTGTAATGAAGGCTGAATGACACTGGGGAAGGGCACAATAGCTCCGATATTGCTTCTAATTAATGTAGCTGATGTTAGAAACATGAATTAGATCTTTCTGAGCTGAGCAAATAGATGGAAATGAGTCCAATGGCAGCCTTGTGTTCTGCGTCTTCATTTTTTACCTTTCTCTATTATATATTTTTGTTTTGTGCCATAAGTTATAGTCCTCCATCACACACCCTCAATCTATCTCTGCATACACCCATACACACAGAGATAATACCACAGTATCTTAACTGTGAATCTTTCTGCTCATTTGCTCTCCCTGGTTCAGTGTGTGCCTCTATCACTGCCTGTTTAACGATGAGCATAACTACCAAATGTGTCTGCCTGTTTTCGCTTGCAGGGAGGAAGTCAGTATGTCTGTCTACTTTCCACTTGTCTCCTTCTGCCTTTAGAAAATAAAAGCTGAGCCTGTTTGACACCAACAGGATTACCTGGGCTGATGCCATTCCTTCAGCTTTGTTCTCTGCTGCACCAACACTGCACATTAACATTCAAAAGGAAGTGGAAGAGGCTCTCTATCATGAATGGGAGTTTGAGTAAAAACCAGTAGAACGACAGGGAAATACTAATTATCAGGGCTCCAACCAGAGCCTGCCACTGTCAAAAGGTAGCAGAAATCCCTGGAAAACACCTCTGTGGCAAAGTTATTGGTATGAGCTGAAAGTCTTGGTTTGGAGAAATAAAAATTTGCACAACACCCACCCCATCCAAGTTTCTCACACACTGAGAAGGGTTAAAATTCTGTAATTTTGGTAAAATTATCTCTCTTGTCTTCAGGACTGGTGATTAAAACTTCAGTCTTGTCCTGGTTGAGCTGTAAAAAGTCCTCTGCCATCCATGACTTTATATCTAAAATACAATTTAAAAGCGTGTTAACTGGCTCCAGGTCATCAGGAGACACGGCAATGTAAAGCTGGATATCATCAGCATAGCTGTGAAAACCAATGCCATGTCTACTGATGACGTCCCGAGTGGCAACATGTACAGGTGAAAAAGTACGGGGCCTAAAACTGAACCTTGGGGAACCCCACAGTTCATTTTATGGATTTCTGAGAAGCATGCATCCATACTTACCAAAAACTGTCGATCTGTGAGATAGGAGTAAAACTAGGCGCCAAGTCGCAATATTGCGACAGGCGACATTACTGAATATAACAGACCTTATCTTTAAATCTATAGCCTTGTACTGTTACTGTTTGGTTTTACTACATCGCCAAGACATACAAGGTCAGTTCTGACGCCATTTTTGAGTGTGTTTATATGAAAAAAATCAGAGAAATAAAGGTTTGAAACCCGACACCCGCTGTCTGCGGGCGAAGCTGCAGGAGTGCGGGAGAGAGAAAGAAAAGGCGAAAGCAGCAGTGTGTTGGAAAGAGTGAGAGACAGATTGCGACTTTTAGAATAAAAAACTAAACGCCCAGAGGTCTTTACAGTGCAGACGAGGTGCTGCACTGATCTCTGCTGATCAGGATCAGGAGGGGAGGATCAGCCCTCGTCAGAGAGGAATGACTGACGTCGCAGCGCGCGCTGCTGCACTCACGCTGCCGCACTCGCGCTGCACAAACTGTCAGAAAGCACACTGACGGTGAAAGTTTTCTCTGCCGTGGTGATGGGAGAAAGAAAGAGGGATGTGTGGGCAGAAGAGGGGATAATCAAAATAGGGGAGTTATTGATGACAGCTGGGAATGTTTGAGAGGTGAGGAAGTTTTCCATGAATCGATCAAAGACATTGACGAGCCTGTGTGGGATATCGCGGACACGAGGATCTCACAGATGCTCGTGCATGTGATTTTCTGTCTCTGTTTTCAGATGAGGATTTCTGGAACCTCATCACAAATGAAAGATACATTCACCAGTACCTACACACACACCAACTCCAGCCAAACTCCAGATTTCATGGCTGGTATGATGGTATGAGGGGTCAGCTAGGTTATGACAAATTATAAATCTATAATAACAAAAAAGGGGGAAAAAAAACATAAAATATAATTTTACCTGTTGATATATAAATTATATTAGCAAATATACTCCTGTCAGATTTCTGTTCATTTATTCTGAGGATGAGAGGATGAAAAAAGGATCAGTGAAAAAATGAAAAAAAAAAATCTGCTGTGTAAATATGTTCGGAATTCTGTTTTACTGGGTTTTTCCTGCTGATATACAAATTATATTAGCAAAGTTACTCCAATCAAACTTCTGTTTCTTTATTTAGAGCATGATATGACAGTATAATTTTTTTTTCCTGTGCATAAATATGTTCAAAAATCAGTTTTTTTACTGAGTTACACAATCCAATATGGCCGCTACCTGATGACATCACAATATGCAAATTACATGAGTAAATTTACTCCCATCACAAACTTTAGGTCATGATGAATATTTTTTCTCATTTACATTATGGATTTATCTCTCACCACCTCCAAGCTACAGCATTTTGAAATCTTAAAGTCCAAAAGTAATATTTTCCTAAATAAACTCTGGCGCCTAGAGGGTTAAGAACAGTACCTGAGAGGCCCACCAGACGTACACGGTGTCCTGCAGCCTTTAGTTTCATCCGCAAGACATGTGAAGGCTACGTGATCTGCTACAGTCCTTCAATAATACCAAAAGCCAAATATGTGGCAAAATAGAGAAGTAACGACCTTTGAAAGAGTTTAATTTTTTAAACCAACTTTGCTAAGTGATAATGAGATTTGTGTTTCATGTTCCAGTGGGGACTTGTCATTGAAACCAGTTTCTGGAGATGAATAGTAGTTTACATTAATGCACCGATGTAAAGAATAATATGTCAGAATAACTTAGGGATCTCTGAATAACAAACATATAGGCTATCATTACCTTAGACAACTGTCCAACGTTGTCCAACCCAGATATTCCCGATGCTTTCCATGTTGGCAGATAGGAGGTAATTGGGACTGGAGCCCTAAGCAATGGCAGCGCCGCAAGATGGCGCAACACACAAATTGCATGTCGGATTAGTCTATAGATTTTACAGGTGTGGGCAGGTCACAGAGAGGTTAAAGAATTGTATTTTTTTTGTTTCTGGGGAAGACAAATGTTTTGCGGAGGTTGTTAGGCATAGGGGTGACCTGTGAAGCTCGTCATTGTGCTTCACCAGCGTCCAGCACAGCCAGTGAGAGATGCTTCCACTGCTATGTGTTTCAGGCAGAGAAAGCAGATAAAACCAGGGATGGTGGATGATATCTTATTTATGCAGCAATCTCTGACGATCACAAGGATCTCGATTTCTGACAAACAACATTCCAAGGTCTTTGCTGAAAAGCAAAACTAACAATGCCCTACAGGTGGACATGCAGGTGGCTTCAGTATCATAAGATCATACAAACGCATGAGAACTACGCAGAGAAGAGGTACAACTTAGTCAGTGCAACAGGAAGCAGTATCAAAGTGTCATCATGCAGAATAAAAGGTGCTCTATGGTGATGAAGTCATGCAGATACAACCTCGTCTCTGCAAGGAGGAGGAAGTCCACTCAGCCCAAGACCCAGACCGCCAGCAGCGGCCCAGATCCGTGGACCCCGGCCACCCTCCCAAAGGGATGGACATGTAGAGGGTGGCCCCAGCCGAAGCTCCCCACGGTCCTAGGGCCCAGGCCCCAGCGGACCAAGACCAGTAACAGCCGACCCCGCTGGGCACTAATCCTACCCCCCAGACAACCACCTGGCATGGGTCAGCACCCACCCCGATGCCCCTGCCCCACACACCTGGCACCGGGGCACCACCACCGCTACCACACCCCCACACCACCACCACACTCCCACACACACTTCTCCCTTCACCCCACACACATACACCCCCACCTCCCTATACCCCAAACACCCACATCCACTCCCCCCACACACATGCACCGACCCATCTCTCCCTCCAACCTGACACACACACACACACACACACTCCCCCCCCCCCCACACACATACACCCCCACCTCCCTATACCCCAAACACCCACATCCACTCCCCCCAACACACATGCACCGACCCATCTCTCCCTCCAACCTGACACACACACACACACACACACCCTCCCCCCCCCCCCACACACATACACCCCCACCTCCCTTTACCCCCAACATGCACTCCCCCACACACATGCACTGCTCCACTCTTCCCTCCAACCTGACATACTCACACCCTTCTTCCTCCACCCCCTTGCACATGTCCCCACATCACTCCACCTCTGACACATATGCACACACCTCCCTCCCTCCCCCATCACCTCTTTCCTCCAACCACTCACACACGTCTCCCTCCTCCCCAACCCATACTCCTCACTCTCACACACACCCTGAGCTTTCCACACACCCACATCTCGCTCCTTCCTACTTACTTCTTCCTCCATACGCACCCTGGACACCCTCCCTCCCCACCCTCCTCCTCCTACACATCCCTCTCCTCCTGCACGGTACTCTCTCCTGTCACTCTCCGAGATTTACTCTCTCCAACACTAATCCTTGTACACCTGCATATACCATGTCCACTGAAACACACCTCATCCCTCCCGCACC
Source organism: Atherinomorus stipes (assembly GCA_023101725.1). NCBI lineage: Eukaryota > Metazoa > Chordata > Actinopteri > Atheriniformes > Atherinidae > Atherinomorus > Atherinomorus stipes. The sequence goes on from JALJCO010009044.1 coordinate 170,308, forward strand.
TTATGAATTTCCCCTTTCACACTCACATTCGTTTGCTCTCACACACCCACCTCACTTTTACCCTTGCTTCCGTGCCTCTTGGGTGATAACCCGGACCAGAGAAGGAGCTCCAAGCTCCAAGCTTCCAGCTCCCATTTAAATATGATGCATTTAAACAGCAGACCACAAAAACAGAGAAAAAAAAATCATATAATTGGATATCAAGTAATGTTCACATTTTGAAATTATTTGCTCATTGCCATGGATGTTCATTTTTAGTATATGGGATTATTCACCATTTGAAAAGAAGTTCAATATTTTGTTACAGTGTTGTGTGTGTGTGTGTTTTTATATGTAAGCAGAGTTTGCTTTAAACAAACAAACAAAGGTTAGAACTGGCAATTAAATTATTTCCATGATTAAAATTTATATTTTACTCCTCTGCACTGACCTTGTTTTAATAAGATAACCACCACACCAATTTGCAATCTGAGAAGCAACCATAAAAGATTATGACAAGTGCAGTTTTTTATGTGCTTGGCCAATGTTGAGTCCTTGCATGGCTGACACATTTAATGTGGCAAACACTGTGAATATCTTTAAGTCTGTATTTGTGATTACTGTCAGTAGCAGCAGAAAAGGAGCACTGTTTCAGTGACAAGTGTGACATCCTCAATTATTCAAATATTAAGGACAAAGTTAATGAAATGTTAAAAATAACATGTCATTTTCAGTGTTGTTGCTAGTCATAGAAAGAGTGTTGGGTTTCTGGATAGTGATGCATTATTGTGCACGGTCCTCAGAAAAAGACAAGCTAGCAAATCTGTCATCCAATGTAAATCCACCAGATGACTTAGACAGCTCCCTGTGGAGGCCAGATTTATATTTATGGAGCCATATATCACCTCAACATGTCACCTGCACATGGAGGATGTGGTTTTCTCCAAGGTTGGAAGTACTAAGTTATGAAGGATTGCAACACGAGTATATCTTTGTATGCATATATATATATATATATATATATATATATATGTGTATAAATAAAATGCATAAAATGTGTCAAAGGAAGAACATGATCAGAGGACTACCTGCATCTATCTATCATTTTGTGACAAAATCTTTGTGATAAAGCAATGTTTTAGGTGAAAGTTTAATTTGTGTTAGCGGGACAGCAAACCCATGCACACATCAATCACATATAAGAATAGGGGTTCTTTGTTTTTTTGCATTTTTAATATGATATAAGGATTGCTGATCTAACATAACTTGAAGATAATCTGTAGCTGGTAGAATTTGCCAGCAGGGTGAAGGGAGGAGTTTTATGTGGCTATAGGAGAAACATGATTACCATTGTTGCTGTAGTGACAGTCATACATGTGAATGTCCTTCACTAAATCATGTTGAAGATTGCCCACTTTTAGAGGTATCATTTCAGTATTATGAAAGGTTTAATCTATGTTCTACTATCATTAACTAACTATATTGCACTATGCCAATAATACTTGACATACAAAACAGATTAATTTGCATTTATTTATAAAGTTTTTCTGAATTAAATAGAGCATGATGATGTGGTGGTTAGCACCATCGCCTCACTGCAAAAAGGTCACCGGTTTAAAGGAATAGTTCACCCACAGAATGATTTGACTTTATTTTCCACTTACCCTCATGGCAAGCAAGACTCTGAACCACTTTTTTATATGTCAAATGCAGCCGGAGATCAGGACGACTTCTCGTTTCCCCCCAACTTTCATATAATGGAGTTCGTCAGGGTCCCAACCAAAAAGGTCCATAAAAGTCCACAAAAAATTGTCAATATTCCTCCATACTGCTCGTCCCATGTAATTCAAGTGTCCTGAGTGGGTAGCATCCAGAATTTACTCAAAACGACGTCATTTAGGATATTGATTTAAAAGAAAGAAAGAAAGGAAAAGAGTGCGCGATCTCGTCTGCCGTGGCTTCCATAGTTTCGTGAACGTGCATCGGCGTGCTCGTTAGACATGCGATATAGTATTGTTTAGGCTCTAAAAATATACTAAATGATGTTGTTTCAAGTAAATTATGGTCGCTACCTACTCAGGACACTGGGATTACATTGGACAAGCAGTATGGAGGAATATTGACAAGTTTCTGTGGATTTTTATGGATCTTTTTGGCTGGGACCTTGGCAAACTCCATTATATGAAATTTGGGGGGAAACGAGAAGTCGTCCTGATCTCTGGCTGCATTTGACATATTAAAAAAGTAGTCCAGAGTCTTGCTCACCATCAGGGTAAGTGGAAAATAAAGTTAGATCATTCTGTGGGTGAACTATTCCTTTAAGCTTTGGCTGGGTTGGGGGAGGTTCCAACAGGAGCCTTTCTGCGCAGTTTGCATGTTCTCATTGTGCATGTAGGTTCTCTTCAGGTACTTCCTCTCACAGTCCAAAGAAATGCATGTCAAGTTAACTGGTCACTCTAAAATTCTCCCTAAGAGTCAGTGTCAACGTCAGTATTTTGTCTCTCCATGTTGGCCCTGTGACAAACTAGCAATCTGTCCACAGTGTACCCTGCCTCCACCTAGTAAGTGCTGGGATAGGCTCAAGCTCCCCCACAACCCTAAATTGGAATAGGTGTTATAGAAAATGAATGGATGTACACAAAATTCACAGAACAGGACTGCGAATTAATGCAAACACAGTCTGCTTGGATAATGATGGTAGGTTAGTCCAGGTCACTCACAGAAACTATGCAGTTCATTATGCTTGGATGAAACAACTGATACTGGGTGAGAGGGACTGTTCAGTCAAGACAATCACAGCACTAACACAGAGAGACAGACAACCATTAACGCTGACATTCACACTTAGGAGGAATACTCCCCTACTGCAAGTCAGTATGAGTAAACAAGCACAAGTTAAACTCAAAAAGTCACATTAAGGCTCACAGCAAGAGGTTTTGGATAGGACATTAGTTAGACTGGGAAGAAACAGAGAGGTTCAAACATGTGTGTTATTAGAAAATACTGAAAGGCTAAATTATGCCACAGTCTCCAGTAAATGAGAATGGAACTGCAGAGAGAAGTGACAGAGTTTGATAGAGAGGATATTATAAAAGACTAGAGAGAGATGAGAAAATATGAGGAACCAGAGCAACAAATGAAAAGATAAAAGAGGCGGTAAAATGTGTCCCCATGTACTACAAAGTAAGATAGCTCAATAAAGAATGAAGGATGAAAAAGAAATGCGATAAAGCAAGGAGATGCTTTCAAAGCTGACCTGAAAAGCCTTTGGTCAGGTTCAAGCCAGGGTTACAACAAGAGTGATGGTAATATTCCAGAACACAGGAGAGAAGGCAAAAGTTTGCTGTGTCGGATTACCTCCAGTGTATTTTCAATACACAACAATGAACTTGTGCATAAATTGGTACTACATAGGTTCCCATATGGGCCTGATGCGGGGAATTTCAGCATCAATCAGTCACAACATCAGACACATGATGAGTCAGGCAAGAGACTGGCAGACGCTTCTACTGAAGCTTGAGAAAGTTAAACTACTCTAAACTTTCTAACACAAGCTATTTCAGAGAAGCAAAGCAACGGTTTCAGAATTAAATCCAGTGACGCACGTCATCCCATTTACAATACATGAAAAGCTGAATCAATTAGACCTCACAGACATAAACCAGTTCTGCCATCTAAATTTTGACCCCATTTTTGTTTTCATGAGACAATATCAGTAAAAACCAGTTAATGATAAAACACGATGAAAACCACTGTGGATTTTTCAAATGTGAGATTTAAGGAAATAGGTTTCCAGCACGTTTGGTTAAAAAGAAAAACGTCCATGTGACCGAGCTATAGTATCAGAAGTACAAGTAAAGAGAGTTGAAAGAAACATGGAATTGGACTGGAGAGATGAGTGAAGACAGATAGAGGGTTACCTTTTCTTTATCTTTTTCCCTCATTTCACGGTCTAGGTTCTCTGAATTGGCCCTTCTGTTGTTTTTCTCAACAGTAAGAAACAAGGGTTCAATCATAATATGCATGAAAGAACATCTGACCTTTGCATGCAAATGAATGATGAATTTTTTGCCAAGTTTTTTTTTTATTATTATTTTTTGTTAATTTTCTTCATTTCCAAACTTTTTGCACAAAAATATATGAGGTGTGAAGCATCTGTAAACAAATATAGAAGAATGCATTTTTGTATGACTTTTTTTTATGACTGAGATATATTTTCTTCATTTTAATTTGTAGTATTTTTTAACAATCTCTTAAGTTTTGTCAGTTGGCAGTAGGTTGATCAGCACTGATAGTGTTGCTTTTACATTTTTTGGTTATGACCAAACTTAAACTGACATTCCAAGATATTTGAATAATTGTAGTTAGCCTGTGACCCCATCCAAGTTCACACCCAGTCTCTGTCCACAGATGCTATTGTGGCCTTAGGGGTGCTGGCCAGGTGTCTGCAGTCCCGTGGGAGATGTAGGGGGGAGGAGAAGGGGGAAGGGATACCGATACACATAACTTTCCTGGGGAATTTGGAGAGAGCCTGCTTTCCCAGGCTTACTGCTCAAGGGCTCCAGATTAGATAGCTGAAGATGTTTTGGGGTAGGTTGGACGTGGTGTCTACCTTGAATCCTTCAACAGGTCTCCATGGCAACATCAATCAGCCGAATCAGGGGTCAATTTTCCAGGAGTCATGACAACTTCTCCAGGGAGGAACCCATTTCGCGGACGAGGTTTGGAACTGCAGCCAGCATGCCAAGCTGGGCATGAAAGGCATTTAGCTTGCGATGGAGCTCGTGCAACGCCAGAGTCTGAGTGTTGATTAAACGACTCGTCCCCACACAAATGTCAGGAAGTTTGCCAGTTGCTGCCAACAGCTCTTGAACTTTGCGATAGACCAGGAAAATGCCCACACCAATCAGCAGAAACCCAGCTATCATAAATTCATTTAGGTACAGATCTTCAACATCCTCGACAGACAGAACCGAAAGACACGTGATCTTCCATTTGCCCCAGGAGTCGATCACATATCCTGCCGGGTGTGTACTGTCTGGGCAAGGAGCGTCACCCCATCCCACTCTTCAGGTGGAAAAAATGTGATCAATAGCATTGAGAGACAAGTTGACCTGATCCATATTGTTGTTATCCTAGTTGTTGAGTGATGCAGATAGAGGCTCAGAGAGTCAACCAGACAGGAGAGCAGCAGGGAAAAATGGGAGAGGGAAGGAGCAGAAGAAAAAGCATCCGCCTCCGTCGAGAGCAGGAATGGGAATTGAGTTGTCCTCAAAATTATTCAAACCCTCCAACTGAAGACGGAAGAAAATCAGCTTTTAGTTAAATTAGTTGAAAATGACAAAAGTAACAATAGATCAAAATTTCATGCACATGTACCTGTATATGTGGCATCATGACAGTATGAACAGCGTCTGGTCACTTGGTGACCACTGCAATCTGACCTCAGTGGCAAAATCAGTCACACACATGCTATAATACATCAGGTCTTGCACTCACACACATGCACTTACAAATCATGTGAGCTGAACTTGCAAAGGGACATGCTTACTAAATCATACACACATAAATAGAAACACGGATATGCAAGCCCACCCAAAGGCACCATCTAACACTAAAGGTCAACCTCTGTGTCACATTAATGAGACTGTTATTTAGTATGTGACGTTTGGGAATACATGTGAGTCAGCATTTGCTCGTGTGTGTCCATGATTTGTTTTTTGCTGAGTCAAAGCAATCGAACAGGACAAGGTTGATATTTGAAATTTTTCAGAGATAGGAGAGGGACTGACAGACTGCGGATACAGAGAGAGCGGGACAAGGAAATAATACTTTGACGAGACAGGTGAGGACTGATTTTGTGTAAAGATTATGGCTTGTGATCAATAGTCTATTGTTCTTCTGGTCAACAAATCCCACGAAATCCTAAAACAGATAAAATATATCCTACAAAGCCTGATTTAGCTTCATCCTCTGTGCCACAGCACTGTGGCATCCAAAAGCTATTAAAAACAAATCAATGAACTGTACTCCTGCACTGGGTGACATGTCTCTTCATTACAAAAAATACGGCCACTGTAGTTTATTTAGTAACAGCATGAGTCTGATAAATGGTTTCAGTCTGTGGTCTCTGGGGAGTGGTTTATATGAGTTCCAGTGCAGCATTCTTAAGAACCGCTTCCTGTACAACCACTACACAAATCAGATTGGTTATTGTAAAACGCCATACTGGACGGTGGAAGGAAATGCTGCAGGCCACAGAAGAAAGTTGAGCAAGTTGAGAAGAGAAAAAAAGGTGCTAAAAATCGAGTGTGCAGGGCCATCTCACCAATGAAACAAGAGCAATGATCAGTTATAATGTGTTGCACATTGAATTTGAATGCAGTAACAAATACTGTATCAAAGTAGTGAGTTTGTGGGTATTTTGTTAATTGCTACAGTGTTGGTTGGTGCAAAAATAATGGAATTGCAGCTAAAAACACTAAAGGTGTCGGGAATTAAAAACATGACATATCCACTTCACCTAGTGTGGTATGTAACACCAGGTTGCTTTCTTACACTGTGTACTGCTCCTTAAGGTGGATATTTTGTCAAAGTGAGTCAAAGTCATGCATAAACCAGACAATAACTTCATTTTATGTCGACATTACATGTTGCATATTTTGAGTTGGACCCAGATTTGTCAGTCTGCATTGGAATTAACTGTGAGAAGCCTGATATTATGAAGATGGAATTGGATTTATGGTGTTTTTCCAGAATAAAATAGGAATGAACCTTAGTCTACCAAGACATTCAGGCTGTTTTGTCTCCACTAGCAGCTGCTGTGAGGTTGACTTATGCATTTTATGATGCTTTAACTGCTCATATGCAAAGTAAGCAGGCTATTATTTGAGCCATTTACAAAAACACCTGTGTACTGTGGGATGATCAGTCATTCTGCAAGTGTATTCCGATGCATTAGCATCCCAGGAGCATATAATGCCCATTTTAAGTTTTAAAAACAGTGCATTAAAATAAAAGCATTAGTGTGGATGTATCAATTACAGCTGACGAAGCCTGATAACATCCATTTCAATGTATTTTCTGCTGTTTTCATTGGATACATTAGATTTTTTTCCCTCCTGGTGAGTATATTCTGGTGTACTTTCATACTGATTGAATATTGAGCAAAACCACAAGCTTTTATACATTTTTTTTACATACTGTGTCTACAAATATAACTGCTGATAGACAAGGGCGCACAGACATTATCTCCATCTATAAAATATGTTAACATCGCACCAGTTTTTAGTGCCATAGAATATGCATTCTTTAATGAAGAAATCTTAATAATATCATCTTAAATCTGGTCCTAAAAATAACTTTCAGTGAAAGAGGGAATGAGACAAATGCAAAAGAAGGTGTGTGAGTAAAGTTGTAATACAGAGGGAAAGTGGGTAAAAAGGATGAGAAAGAGAAGAAGGGGCTTAGCTGGAGTGATAGACTAATGAAGCAAATCCATTGAATTAAGGGGCAAGCTATGCAGTTGCTGACTTGTACTCAAAGAGATGTGAAGCATTTATAGTGAAACTGTCAAGACTTTTAACAACAATCTAAAGCATTAACTGATATTTTTTATCTTTTTTTGGGGGGGGGGGGGGGGCAATTTTGGTTTAGGCAATTTGGGGTTTAACATAAATATTGTTGTTTGATTATGGGGTTATTCAACTTTCTTGAAAGCCTCTCTGCTAATAATGGACCAAACATACTTTAGCCATGACATCATCAACTTTACAAGTTGTGAATTAAAATAATAATAATCATAACAATACAAAAAATTGTGAAAAAAGGATTTCTGAGAACAGACAAGGTTAAAACCTGAGTTACCTCAGTAAAAATGAATAAATAACGTACCTACAGTCAGCCCAGGCACTACTGGGCTGGACGCCCAGAGTAGTTTCCCATGGACTGTGAAACATTTACTGTCTTGGCACTGAGATTTATCCATTTGTTCGCTTTATATTTTCCCCAATCTCTTACTTCTCTTTTATTCTTTTGTCCCGTCCTCCCTGTTCTATTTTTTTTTTTTCTAATTTCCACTTTGCTTCCACTGTGTCAAAATATTTGGAGTCACCATCCACAAATAAATGTTTTGCTTTTCTTCTTGTCCCCATCTTTTCTTTCTCTGTTTAATTCTTAATCTTTCTCAGCAAGACAAGAGGTCTTCTTTTAATCAAAGATTCTGCCCCTGAGCTAACCCAGCAAGCTATAAGTCTCATCATGGCCATCATCATCATCCTCCATGGGAACCAGTCAGTAATTCAGCAATGAATGCTTCCCAATGAATTACTTTGCATATATATTTAGGCTCAGTCCAGCATAGCTGGACAGCTCTTATACATAGCAAATGCAACCATTCACTGAAGACCAATAACAAGGAGTAAATGGCAAATACAAGCCTATAATCCCCAGTTAGTGCGCAATAGCTCTAGCCCCAAGGCTTTAAGGCTTGCAGAAGCAGAGTGCTTTGTAGAGAAGCATTTGAAATGCAGACACTGTAATCGAGGGGATTTAAGAGAGCAATGGAGCAATCACAAAGGTTGTCTCCCATGGGAACAAAGGATATTATGGGGGCATATCAAAATACTGTGAACATTTTTTTAGTCCCCATGTTTCTCAATTTCCATCCCCCTGTTTTCATTTTAATTATCTTCTCCAGGATTTTTTTTCTTTTAGCTGTCAGGCAGGTTAATCTCTTTGCTCTTTATAAAAGCTGTTCAAATTTGTGCAATCAACTTTGAATCTTTAAACAATTAAAAAAATGTTACACTCAGTCACAGAGAGGCAATTTAAGAATGCAACAGCACATCTTAGTGCTAAAACAGCCCAGTTGCAGGCATAAAACATTTTATATTTCTAGAAACTATGCTACATAGCCGACTGTATAAGTTTATCATTTATCATCCAGAGGAATATGTAATTTCCATGCCCATCACTTTGGTAATGCTTTGTAAGGAGACAGGGTTTTTAAAGGCTATACTTTATGCCAACTCATTTCTTCTTCCCTCAAGATTAATTTTAGTATTTAGACATTACCAGTTTTGATGCTTAAACCAAAGAAAAAAAAAGAAGACTGAAGCTCCATCGACTTTCCCTGCTGCAAGCTTCTACCTGGCAAATGCAAACCAGTTTATTAAGGCGTGCTTGGAGATTAAAAGTAGTCTACATGTGGTTTCTAAACAGATAAAACACAGCAAACGTTTTTAGTCTTGCAACAAGGTTTATTAATAATGGACTTCATTCTCTGCTTCTCAACATGGAAGAAGAAAACAAAAAGCTTTACCTTGAGACCTCATCAGAGTTTGACCATCACAGAACTGTGGGCTCTCTGTGGCTGTCAGTAGTCAGGGTCTGATGCTTCTCACTTCCTCTAATGATGATGATGATGAGGAAGAAGACATGCTGCTGAGCAGAGACCATGAGGCCTTATAGTTTATTTTCCTCTTTTCACCCAGAAAGGCTCTCCTTCTGGACTAACAGTATACCTAATCTTCCTTCATGTCAGTTTTGGTCGCTTCCATAAAGATGCTTTGAGCTATAAAAACAAACCAAAAAAGGAAGAAGAAAATGTGCTGAGTCTTAAAAAAGAACAACATCGAGCCCAGAGGGATGCTGCTGGCAAATATGAGGTATCCTGTGAGAGGTAGTGATTCTGTAACCTATTGAAAACAATGAAGTGTTTGCCTCAAAGCCAGACACCCACTGACACCTTCATCCTATGAAGTTTTATCACTCACAGTACAGCTGATGCACTGGTTTGCATTATAATACTATTTCCTCAACTGGTATCCCGCTTAATAACAGCTGCATGTGCTTGGTGAATGGCTGTGGTCTTTAATAATGGCAATAAATATGTAGTTTGGCGTCATCAGTCATTGATTCAATTGAAAAATGAAGGTCAGACAGAAGTAATGCAGTTTTATAACATTCTTTCAAGGAGAAGGAGGTAGATACTAAAAGGATTATATATATCTGATGATGTCAGCAGCACATTTAGCAAATATCCCACATAGGTTTTTTGTTTTAACTATAGTACTTACTTGCAGATCCCCATTATGCTTCAATGAAAAAAATAAACTGGTCTGTGGGTGCTTTTGTAGGTTTACATGATGATTTTAGGAGCTTTTTTCCAGTAGCCCTTTCATATGTAAAATAGGCAAAAGTGAATTTCCAACCTTCTGAAACAACTCAAAACCAAAGAATAATTCACATTGGCTCTAGCAAGGCTATATATATATCTATGTTTCTCTTTGTCTTCACACATATTTCTTCAATAACTTGCAGGTGTTATTTATTTATTTATAGGGTCATTCTTCTGTCCACAGTCCAGTGATAAGGCTACATCGTGCACTCAGGAGAAAAAGAAGACAATTGCGGTATCTTTTAAATAGAACACATTCACTTTTTCTATAACACATACTGTACTGTCCTTCAACCCTCTTTGTTGTCTCACATAAGTCTCACAAGCCAAATTACTGTGCAACATTTGGGCTCAAAATGATGTGCCACATACAGAGACAAACCAGAGCGCAAAAGAAGACACTTAAACTCTCAACTCAACAGGGACACATCTCTGATATGATAAATGGAGCGTGGGTACCTTATCACTGTCACAAGCAAAAGGATACACACACACACCCTTAAAGCTGGACAGTGAGAAAGGTGTCAGGGGACCTAATTACGAACAGGAATGAGAGAGAATGCAGTGTAACATGAGGGTGAAGGAGGAGATAGCGGAGAAGCTGATGAAGTCGATGGATGAATAGAAAGGAAATCCTTCTTTAAAGAGTTATTATTTATAACTTTCCAACTTCCTATTTCTATTGGGATGCCTGCACACAGCATCCCAGTAGAATAGTTGGAGAAATATGTGTATGTTGGAAGCTGGTAATCCAATTGTGTTTTTATTATTAGTGAGCAAATTAACATTACATATTACCATGTAAAATTTTAATAATATACCTTTAATACTGCTCAATTTTTGGTTTACAATATTCTCTATTATACAAGAATCACTGTCAAATTTGATTTAACAAGTAACCAGCCTATGTTCTCACTAACCATGAGCAGCCTTTGCCCAAATTAAGTCTGGTGGCACCATGTATGGGGAAGATGGAAGTTTCTACATCCTGTTAAAAAGAAGCCAGTGTGACTGTGCGTTAAAGTACAAAAACGCTGATATATACTATGTACAGTCGTCCTCAAAATTATTCATACCCTCCAATTAAAGAAAGTCTAAATTCACAATAGCAATTCAAATAACAGGAAACTAAAGAAACAAATAATAAATAAAAATTTACAAAATTATAATTTAGTGAAATAGAGTGCTGCTTTAGAATTGTGATAGAAAGTAATAATTTAAAACAAAACAAAACAAAGATATCAATCCCAGACACATTAGAGCACCTTTCCCATGAACAGTGGACCAAAATACCTGTCAACAGGTGTACAAATCTTTTTGAAGATTACAGAAAACACCTGATTGCAGTGATTGTTACAAAATGTTGCTCAACAAAAATTTTGCTTTGGAGCCTCATCATGCTTGTTTACTTGTTTCCATTTCATGTGTTTTTGTTTTTAGTATTTCTGTTGAACCAAAATTTAAAGTCAATGTCATGATTTTCATATAATTTTTATTTATTATTACTTTTGTCAATTTCAACTTACTTTATTGACAGCCAATTATATATATATATATATGTTTGTGTGTGTATAAGGGCAACCTGTGTGTATCTTCTGTAAATAAGTTCATAATTAGGGGAGAGTGTGTGGCCTAGTGGTAATAATAATAATAATAATAATACATTTTATTTAAAAGTGCCTTATCAAAACACCCAAGATCACTGTACACAGACATTAAAAACATAAAAAACATTAAAACAACAATATAAAATGCAAAGACAAATTAAAACCGATATCAAACCCGTTTTAATGTTGTGTGCTTTGCTGCAGAGTACCCGGGTTCGAGTTCCCATCACGGCACTCAGGTGGACCCCTGAGCGAGGTCCTTAACCTCCACCAACTGCTCCCCAGGCGCTTTAAGTAGCAGCCTTATGTATCATCCCTGATGCATACGGAGATGAGTAAAATCCAGAGCCCTAATTTCCCCTCGGGGGATCATAACAGTATATCAAAAAAATCATAATAATGAGGGAGAACTTAAAAGAACAGTATTACAGGAATGAGGGACTTGACTACCATGTATTGGAGTCAATGGGAGTAACTGGCAAGCTGTATCTCAAACACAGACACATTTACTCAATGTTCACTAGTTTTCACAAAGAACATACTTAATTTTCTCAGTTGAAACATGATATTAACTCATTGACTGCCAGACCTTTTCCGAGCGGAGCGCTCCATATTGCCAGGATTTTTAAGCATTTTCACAGATTTTTGGAGATCCACAGAATATTGTGTACTATGCCAATACAAACACTGAATGTACCAAAGGAAAGCTTAGACTCTCTTCTTTTATCAGAAAAAAACATTTGTTTCTAGCTTTTTCAATTCTTTAGTAATCTGCAGAACATGGCTTTGTTGCAGCGAAAAAAAATGCACGCAAACAACCGCTAACAACACATGAAGCATCATAGAATCGCATCACTTCCTGGTAGGTTTTTTTTAAGCTTGTCTGACACTGCCATCTGCTGGATTAGATGAAAACTACCGAAAAAATGATGTTGAGCCCTTGGTACTCTCTAACAAGCTCCGCCAGAGATTAAAGTAGCTCCGCCGATTAAAACCCTTAATTAACGTGGAAACACGTGATTGGCAGTTGACGTTCGGATTTGAATTAACGTGGAAACACGTGAATGGCAGCCAGTGAGTGAAAGAGTTAGGAAAGTGAAATGAGCACAGTGGGATACAAAATTTCTTGACGTGTTCTTTTCAGAGGCAAAGAATTATCATCTACTGTATATGGTTTAACCAAGCTAGTGTGTCCACTCAGTTAGCACGTGCTGTCCAGTTGCAGTCCCTGGTTGGGTAGCGCACAACAGAAGCTTGAATGGTTTATCTTTTAGGACTACAAACTTGAAACAATTACGGTAAAATGATTAAATGTGAAAAAATTCCCAACAATTAGGCTTCGTCCACACGAAGTCAAAACGAACACGAAACGCTCATATTTTCCAGACCGTTTGTCTTAAAGACGGAGACGTAAAATAAATGTGATCGACCACATGAATGCATGGAAAGGCTGCAAAATATATGCCAGGCCCGTAAGTGGCGCTGTGGTGCTAAAGCAAAAATAGGCGAAAGCAGGCAATGAAATACTGGACATGCACAGAAATATCTATACAACGTTAAATGACCAAACCAAATGTTCTGATCTACGGTTGCGATCCACCAGAAACCCCTCCAAAAAAGAAGGTTGAACAACCAAACCAAAAAGATGGCGGCAAGTAAGAATGGGCGAACAGGTACGAACAGCAACCATTCAATGACGGCGCCATTGTTGTTTTGATGATGAGCGTAGCGCACGCGTGTTTAGAGGCGAAGCTATGACGCATGCATGTAAGAAAAAAAAAAGGGGGGTCAGAGCTTAAAGATGGAACCGCGAAAACGGCATTTCAAAATCCTCCCACTCTGAAGGCTTGATAAAAAAAAAAAAGATCGTTTACAGACCCCTGAAATGCCGGCTTCATATGGATGAGAGGCTGGTTTGGTAAAACATTTGTGAATTTAGGCCGGAGTTTGACTTCGTGTGGACGGGGCCTTAATAATACAGTTTTTAATTTTATATATTGTTAAAACCATGACTGATTACTGCACTTTGAAAAACTCACTGTTGCTGTTCATTGCCTGGAAAAGCAGCAGCACTCCCAATTTGCAATGTTTATTTATGAAAACATGGTGGAAGGCAGTGAAGGCACCCAACGTGGACAGAAATTTAGACCCATTTTGGATATTTTCACTGATGCTGACTGTTAAAAGCTGATTTTTAAATCAGCTTTTAAAAGCTAAGATTGGTGTCAAGTAATAAGTGATTGCATTCTATTGTATTTTTATTCCTTTTGAACCTGCTTTTATTTTTGTGCAGCGCTCTGATCAGCCATGGCTGTTGTAAAGCACTTTTATAAATAAAATTTAATTGAAGTGAATTGAATAATCTAATATTTTCATATTGTTACATCCCTAGTGCAAACATTTAAAAATAGCCTACATAAAGTGTAAAGGTCAACAGAGACACAAGGGTCTCACTTCTAACATACTGGCATTGCTGCCAAACATTCAGACATTCAGCACAAGTTATTATTAACTTATTATGATAACTATTAACTCTTCAGAACACTAACTAGTTAGTTTCAGTTCTGATTACTGTAATTAACTTATCTATTTATGTGATATTTTCATGTCAGTAGACTCATGTAAACATGTTTCAGAAGCCAGAGTGACCTATCTGATAATTATTTCCTTCATTTCTGATGTGCTCCTTCAGAATGAAAACCTCACCGTTCATTTTCATGCTCGTTTAAACTGGACAGCTGTGCTGCCAAGTTGGATCCCGTAAGAGGTCCAGTCAGACAGCTGCGCTATCCAGCGGGTTGCACTATACCAGCTGGATACCTGGTGTCTTTTTTGGTTAAGCTTTTGAAAAGTTTGGCTTACTATAGTTTTCCAGCATCTGATAAGGTCTATGCAGGCTCATTAATCAAAACAAATTAGCTAAGGTGAGTCTGCATCCCACGCCACCTCAGGTACTGGCACTGCTGACGTACACACACATATTAATACACAAGCACGCACACATAGGCTCACTACTTCAAGCAAATAGACTGTAATGTTGTTACCGCAGGCCCAAATATTGCCAACTCACACAGCTGATGAAATACTCACTGTTTACTCTCCTCCAAATGTCCTGCTAAATCCTGTGCGTGTGTGCTTGTGTGCAATTTGTGGAGCCTGAAATAACACAACACAGTGAAGACCACCTAGAGCAGAACAGCATTTAGACTAACACATGCAAAAATGCAAACAAACATGCACACAGAGAGGAAAGCATAACATGATTAATATGATCACCACTGCCCCCAGCTGATTCACCTGTAAATGTAAAAGCCAAGGACACAAGGCCTCATGTTGGCAAACTGAGCTGATACTTCATTTCAGAGTAAAGCATCAAGGATAAATCTACTTCAAGTTTGGTGTGTTTACAGAGGGCGTCAGGCTTGATGGTGTAAAAATCAGCACACACATATAAAGAAACACAGCTGCTGCCCTAACCATTGCCAGCTGAAAATTCTTTATACCTCACTGAAAGTTATTGCAGCTGTTCTGTAAATGCTGCCACCATCCACTGAAGGAGAAATTTACTACCATTAATTGATCATGTCTGGCACAGTGGAACTAATCTGAACATCCCAAAGTCCCAGCCAGTCAGCCTTGCAGAGGAGCTGAAACGGGCAATCAATTTGATTGAACTGATGTGAATTCATCAGGGAAGTGAGTTAAACGCAAATTTTTGTAAAATTTAGTCTCATGGTGGGAATTTGATTGGAAGCTCATTATTAGCTCTTACTGCTGCTCTATTGATAAGATATCTCTCCATTGTGCTCACTAAATTAAATTTTCAAGTGAACTCCTAATTCACAGTTACATCTCAAGTTGGACCATGTCTCCATGTCTTTCTTCGGAACTTGCATTGAGTAAAGACTGCCAAGAGTGATTATTTACCTCAGAGATAATAAAACTGTTGGCACATATAAAAACAGTGATTTAAGGAAACACAGCGTAACTTTTAGACCTTAAAAATACGCGTTTCTGACTCGTTTTGATGGCACACCAACATTCATTATGCGCTCAGAAACAGCAGTATGTAAGATTTCCATCCGGGACGCGACTATGACGTTGCAGCCGACTATTGGTTGCAGCACCGCGTCACTCACTAGCAACTGGATGTTAACCAGGTATCAACATCATGGGTGTTTTGAACGTGCATCATGTCAGATTCGGTAAAGAAATGCAAAGAAACATTACTGGAGGAAGAGAGGAAAAGAAAGAGGAAGGGACAGAAGAAGAGTCAAGATACTGTAAGACTGTCTTTTACTGGCTGGAGTAAGCTCCCAGTACAGGTACGATACAAGATGGATGCTAGTTTAGCCGCCGATAGGAGCAAACAGCTAAAAGTTCCGTTGTGTGTCTTTAAAGTTAAATAGCCTATGGCCTTTTTAAAGGCTATTTTAAGATATTCAAGTCCTCACTTAAAAGTGTATTTGAACAGTTTCTAGTTTCTAGAGGGTTTGTCAGTTTGCAAAGAAAAAGTGTTACCCAGTTAATTGATGCTCTAATACAGTCATGCTAGCAGCTCAGTCCAGATGGAGCCTTTCTGATATTCTTGGGTTCCTGTGTTCACCAGATTTGCATGGCACATATATAGAGAGCATGACAAAGGGTCCCTGACGACATAGTTCTGCATGCTGTGACAGGATCGTTTGTGGCCAAAGTCCTTTGAAATAAGGGTTAGTGTTAGGTTTGGGGTTGGTTATTCAAATCTGATCCAGAACACAGCGGATTTGGCTGATTTTGTTGGGAGTGTCAGGGTCAAATGATAAGCATTAGTTTTGCTGAATAAGAAGCTTTATTTTATTTATCTTTTTAATTCATGCACAGCAAGAAGTTGGTCACCAATATTTTTTTTTTTACATCAGTGGGTGCAAATTAAAGACCCACGACAGAACTTTTTGCAGTTTTCTCAGTGACACATCTCCCTACGATGGCTAAACTAGCATCCATCTTACATTGTACCTGTACTGGGAGCTCACTCCAGCTGTGAAAGACAGTTTTATCTTGACTCTTGTTCTGTCCCTTCCTCTTTCTTTTCCTCTCCTCCTCTGGTAATGTTTCCTTGCCTTTCTTTGCCGAATCCGCCATGGTGCGTGTTCAAAACACCTGCTGTGTTCATGCCTGGTTCATATCTGTTTGTTAGCACATGACGCGGTGCGCAACGTCACGGCCCTGTCCTGGACACAAAAGTTATATAGTGCCGTTTCTGAGCTTTGGGATTCCGCTCGGTAGTAATGACTTGAAAATGTGCATAATGAATGTTGGTGTGCCATCAGAACAAGTCAGAAAAGCATATCTTTAAGGTCTTAAAGTTACATTGTGGGTCTTTAATTACTTAATAACTAATTAGTATCACTAAGGACAATAAGCTGAGAAATATATAATGTCTGAGGAAAAAGTTGATGATAAAGCCAATTATTAAAACCATAGCTTTCAACCACCGAGTCAAATATAAGCAGAACTCAGTTTGTGAACAGATATTTTTCTGCTCTTTTTCTTTCTAATTTCCTTTTCAATTTACCTGTTTTTATTGCATCTGCTGTTTGCATTATCTGATCTTCTTGTTGAGTGATTCTGAAATGATTATTTGAAATGCTTCTGATACAGGGACTCATTACCAATTATCCAACTTACTGCAGCTTTGCAAGTTTGCTGAATGGAATCCGTCAACCAAGGCAGAAAATGTGACTGAAAACATAAAATTGGACTTTAATGAGTTCAATTCCGCTGTGTTTTATGTTTATCGGTGTATCCCATGCTGAATATGTTCATGGAGCAGTTTTATAATAAGTTTTCAAAGAATATTATAGTTTTATTTCTGCTTCATGGCATTTTGAATTTTACAAATAACAAAACTAAAGTTAAACACAGTTGCTGAGCCAAATCACAGGATCTCTAAGAGTTTAATCTGTGATATTGTTCGGTTATAGAACTTACAGTAGATGTTCCATGTTAGTGTTAAGCTTTTCCATATACATTATTCCAGTCTCTGTTTTTAGACCCATTAGCGTTCGTTGTGAGAAACAACGGAAGCAAAATAACCATAAGCAGAGCCAGAGAGATCAAGTTACAACAGTTAACTTCTTACTGTGAAGTTATTACAGTTCCACTGCTGTCCAAATAGTGTGCTGTTTCTGCAGCTTTGTTTATATTCTTTCCCCTCTGTCAATACATATAAGGATTTATTTTCTGTTCACTTTAGCATGAAGTGAGATCTTCCTGTTCTGCATGAATTTCCGCATTAAAAAGCTTCACTCAAACTATTAGTTAGACCAGAAATCTCCAACCTTCAATATCCAAAGAACCATTTTTGCCTGCAGCAAAGTTGAATAAAACGTCTTTGGAGCAGGAACACCTGGAACAGGAATATTTGAAAAAAGACAATTAATTATTTCTATTTCAAGCATTAAAATGCGAAGAAAAAATATTTTGCAAAAACAGAAAAGATGCATTTGCTTCAGAACTGGATGAAGAAAATTATGAAAAAAAAAAAAAAAACTGAATTTCCAAGCTAATGACAATAAGAATAGATCTAAAGAAATATATTGGTACTTTCAGTGTCATTACGTTGTGAAAATTCAGTGCAATTATTTCATGAAAAAACCTTCTAAAATCTGCATTTGTTGCTATATCTACAGTATATTTATAAATATAGTTTTGTTTGGTTTTTTTAATCATTTTTAGCCAATATTAATGTGGAAGGTCCGAAGAGCCACTTGCAGGTTGCGGACCCCTGGGTTGGACAGCATAAGCCTATCATGAAGCTATTTACAACATGTATAAAGGTTAAAATGCAAAAGAAATTGACCTTGTAACTGTGCAAATAAGACACACTTATTCTAAAATCATCGACCTCAGCTGTCCAGCAAACCATTGGTGTGCCTTGTGTGTGTATTTTCTAAAACAAACCTGCAATTGATGTAATTATTGGACAAAGTAGCCTTTACTCTTTTTTTTATTTGACCGCTACACCAGCCCAGCAGTTAAGTGGCCGACCAGAAATGCTCCCAGGGCTCCCAATTGGCCACTCCAGCTATGAGCCTTAGCAATTGACTGGAGGACTCTACACACATGCACTGTTTCTCACACATTCTCTCTGAAGCACAAAATGTGGCCCTCTCACACGTTCGGGAAATCAGTCAGCAAAGCCCATTGCTTTGACAACAGACATATGAGCAGCAAAGGCAGAGTCTGCCAGCTTATCAACCATTTAGCAGCTGATGATCTGTGGAGGGAATGGCCCTATCATGATAAAGTGTCTGAAACCTACACATTCGAGATACAGGTCAGAGGGCAGCACATACATCAGCATGCAGCATCCATCACCGGCGCCATTGATTGCTCTGCGATAAGTGTGAATGTTGCATGTGTGTATGTGCCTGCAGTGTGTGTATCTAGGGGTGTGTTTTTTGTGCAAACGTGTAGGCTATGTGATGGGTTGTGCATGCTGTTGGAGGCAGTGAAGGCCTATGCTGTTTTGGTGAGCAACATAACTCAACTTCAAAGGCACAAATTTTATCTGTCCAAGCTTAAAAGATCTGAGACAGCCATTCTACGGTGAGTAAGCTGCCTGTTTTAATGCGTCTGGTGGCAGTCAATAAACTGTTAACTTTATTTTATGAGTCAAAATTTCTGTTTCTCTCACGGAAACCTTGACTAAACCATAAAGCTTCATTACTTCCACATTCACTGTTTTATTTTAATTCTGTATCCAAAAACAAGACTCACTGTATTTGAATATTAATTGCATTTACAGTCAATTGCTCTCAAATATAGGTATGTTTGCAGCAAATATTTAGGTCTGAACAGTTCCATGAGGAATGAGCTGCATGCAAACCTGTTTCTTTTATTATTTCACTCCTGAAAGTTGGCATTAGATACTTAAAAATCAACCAAAAGATGATATGCTGCTGCTCCAGCATCATCATCATCACCTCTGGCTCAGATCTTTAATGCAGCATTTCTAACTATAATCATCCCAGTGATGCAAAAAATCAGCCAAAAGCCAAGTGTTGATGATCAAGAGTGCCTGCCTGCTAATCTTTCATGGCTGATCAGTCTGATGTTAGAAAGGCCAGTAATCACTGAAAATAGCACCAAGTGCAAGCTATTAATCACAAAGCCATGCAGATCTCATATCAGATATCATATGTGATAGATTTCATACATTAGAGACTACAGCTCATTTACTGGTTATTGATTGCCTATTGTTATGAAGGTTGGGGATCCAAATTTCCAGGCAGTTAATAAAAAAACTGTCAAAATGCTTTACATCGTCTTTTCTCTGAGGAACAATAATTTAGTGTACTTAACCTCAGAGCATTCACTTATGAAAATTTCACTGGCTAATAATTAAGTGATGAAAAGTGCCTTTTGTTATTCTGTACATTGTGAAACTGGAGTTAGTATGTCATTAATCCAGGCAGTTTGATGAATAAAATTTAACGTGGCTCTTGTCTCAACCTGTGCACCAGTAGTTATTTTCAGAAGTTATATAGGCAATCATTAATGAATGAATGAATGAATGAATGAATGAAATGTTTATTTCAGATATTGTGACGCACCCCATCAATACAGGGGTAAACAAAAAAATATAACAAAACAAATAAATCCAAATATGAGTCCGAAAAGGAGTGGGTAGAAGTAAATACTTATAAAGTCCCACCCCTCCTCCTTTTTTCATTATTGGTCAGTGAATCTCACTTTACCATTCTTCTTCTCTAAATAAAAAGTAAAACATAAAAAACAGCAAAGATAACCGTAATACAGATGTCACCCAATTTAACAAACTGCTGTGTATAGTATATTGCATTGCAGCGTAGAACAATTCAATTATTAGAACACAATATACCCATACACCCAGGCAATAGTTAAGTCCTGTCCTCCTTCCTTTATCGATCAAGTATGATTTGTTTACACATAATTTTAAACTGTTTTATATTTCTACATTGTTTCAGTTCCTCACTTAAACTATTCCACAGTCGTACACCACATATTGAAACACAAAATGTTCTCTTTGTTGTACATGCATTTAAAGTTTTTAGATTTAAACTACCCTTTAAATTATATCCTCCTACTCTATCCCTAAAGATTTTCTTCATATTACCAGATAATGTGATATTTCTTGCCCTGAACGTAATTTGCTCTGCTTGAAATTAAACTAAATCTGTAAATTTAAGATATCTTTACTGTAGGAAAAGTGGGTTGGTGTGTTGCCGACATTCAACCTTATGTGTAACACGTATTGCTCTCTTTTGTTGTAAGATTAATGGATGCAGTGAAGACATGTACGTGTTACCTCAAACCTCTGAACAATAACTTAAATATGGTAAAAATTAAAGTGCAGTACAAAAGATGGAGTGATTTATGATCCAGAACATGTTTTGCTTTACTGAGAATGTAAATGCTTCTTAAAAGTTTTGATTGCAAATGTTTAATAGCAAATTGCTAAATTTCCAGTTTAATTGATTGTCACCCCAAGAAATTTAATTTGATTTACTTTTTCAATTTGAAACCCATTAATTTGAATGTTTACATCAATATTTCTATTATAATGGCCAAAAAACATGAATTTAGTTTTGTTCAAATTTTAAGATAGTTCATTTTCATCACACCAGACTTTTATCCTTTCAAGCTCAGAGTTAACATCATCAAAGAGTGTTTGTATCAGCGGGAAAAGAACCATTTTTGATATGATTGATACCTTACAAATGTCATTTATGTGAATAATAAACAACTTTGGTCCCAACACTGACCCCTGTGGGACACCACAGGTTTTGTCCAAACACAGAGAACAGATATCTATTTGACAAACTGCTGTCTATTACTAAGAAATCATTTCACTAGTTTTCCAAATTAGATTAAAAGATCATATTGTTCTATCATTTTGGATTTTTTTTTTTAATGAATACCCCCCAAAAAACTATTTTTTTTCACCATCCAGACTTTTATAATCAACTCCTTTATTTCAGAAGAATAAAAGGAAAATAATTGTTTGGCCATGTTTGATGTTAAAAACTCTTGGACGAAACTCAGGTGGGATATCAGCAAAAGATAAAAAAGTGTAATGTCGGTTAAGAGTAACATATCGAACATGAATAGAGCTGCATCTAGCAATTATTTTCTTTTCAATTAATCTAGCCATTAGTTTTTTTTAATTTATTGATTAGTCTATCGATTGTCTCCAACAAAATGTAAATTCACTGCACTAAAAAAGGAGTCATTCAATATCAACCTCTTCTTGAAAAGAAAGACAAAAAGGCAATATTATGGATCTGCTTTTAAAACAAAACCAAACAAAAAAAACAAACAAACAAACAAAAAAAAAAACTTTTTACGGACCTTTTAAAAAAGAACAGTGCAAATATTGAGAAATAATATGAAAAAGTAATGTAGCAGCATCGATTCTCCAAGAATAATAACTTACTTAATGTGAAATAAGAAATATTGGTATAAATAGAAAATGTAATGTATCTTCAACATAAAATATAATCAAATAATATTTTCTGTTTGTCTTTGTTCAAACATAATATAAAAACTAATTAAGTGACATGCACTAACACAAGATGAATCGTGACAGAGCCAAAAAAAAAAAAAAAAAAAATTCTGAATGATAAACCATAACTACTGCAATTTGAGAAGCACTGTAAATAAGAAAAGTCACTGTCAAACACTCGTGTTAGTCTGTGGAATTGAAGTTTATTTTTTAAGCAACTAAATTGTTACTCTTGCTATATTAAAAGTCTGAATTTAGCTTTTTTTTTTGTTCAAAAGAAGCAGATTTTTAGATTGTATGTTGCTAGATTCAATGGTGACCCTAATTCATTAAAGGCGTTATACCTGATTTTGCACATTTGCGAACCGTGAGCGAGGTGAACAGTGTAGTTTGAACTGTAAGCCCCGCCCCTAACTGTTTCTCCCAGTGAGAAACGCTCCTACTTTCGTTTTTCTCTCCTCCCACTCAACATGCACGAAATAACATGCACGTTTCATACTCGTGCACAAAGAAACTCTCCAGAGAAAACTTGCATCTTCCACTGAATTTACTGTTTTGGTTGCAGTAAATGGCTGCGGATCAGCTAAATGACATTTTCTGTCATAACCGGTAGTTTACCGTAACTACAGTTATGTACACAGATGCACAATTATGATGAGTTATTATGTTATAGGCGACATTACAACATGACAGCCTAATAAAGTTTCTAACCCGGCCACTGCGTGTGGAAGTGGTGTAAAGCTTCGTGGCGTTACGGTGCAAATACTGTATCATTGTGTATTATATACGGTAGACTAGCAGAGGCAACGGCAGCACCCCGAGGACGCAGAAGGAAGTTATTGCAAAATATACCTGTCCATTCAGATTACAGCTAGTTTCCAGTCCACATTGAGTCCGAGGCCGTCCAGCTGCTCTTTACCTTCAGTACAATCCACCGAAAACAGGAACTACATACCTTCTTTGGTCTCTCCTGCGTTTCAAGTCTCTCCTCCTCAGTTTTGATGCTTTCAGGCTCACGACAGCGTTAGAAACCTAAACTAAAAAGGCCTGGATTTATGCATATACGCAATCGATGAGTGATTTATTTCCATGAAATTTCCTCTTTTACCACATATTATACTGTGCAGAAAGCATTTTTCTTAGAGAGATTAAAATAAAATCTGGTACAGGGCCTTTAAAGAATACTTCTCATTTAATAAGTTTATAGTATCTATACATCCTTATGGCCACTTCAGATTCACAACAGGTCCATGTGCACCACATTTGACAAGGGAGCACATTTAGACAGTACACCGACCACGCTGCAGTTTCATCCTGAGTGACACAGACTGATGCAGGAACTCGCAGCGCTAGCCAGCGCCATTCTGCCGGCAGCATGTCAGACATGTGCTCTGCATGTGTTCACGTGAAGGGCAGAGATAGCCGAACACAGCACAGAGCCGCTGCTTCTAGAGGCGCAGGTACCTTCTCTCAGAGGACGACATCATTATGATGTCATTCATGACGCGTTGACGCATTACGTTAATTACGTCAACGCATCGTCTCGGCCCTATGCAAAAACATAAAAGAAAATAATGGATAAGTCTGACACTTCATTTGAGAGATGAGTGTGGCGGAGGACAGGAGGGCTCAGGCGGAGTTTCAACCCTTGTCTTCCGGTTAGGAGTCAAAAGCGCTAACCAGTCAGCTAAAGGGATATCCCTGTGGCCATGTAGCCAGGATGCATGATCAACTGGAAGCACAGGACCATCGACTGTCACATGGGGTTTCTTTGTTTATTAAAAGTCACACAGTCTAATGACTGAATGAAAAGTGATGAGTGTGCAATGAGAATAAGAGCTGTGCCAGAATTAACAGCGATGAGCTTCAGAAAACAAATGGCAACAAACAAAACAGAATCAAAACCTGAAAGTGAACTGTTGCTGACATCTGCAAGCCATGCTCACATTTACCCAAGCAAAGCCTTTCCTCACCAGCCCTCCCACAACATTAATATTCTGCAATTTGGTGGCTCTCAACATCTTAAATTGAATTTACACCCAATTCTCCAAAATGAACAAAATGAAAGTCCTGAATCTGACTCCACTGCCACCCCTCCCAGCTTCCAGTGCAATATTCTCTTCTCATTATTAGGGCTGCATCCAATACTGCAGCACCAATATCAGGTAGTCTTATACAGTAGATGCTACCAGTTTTGACAAAACAGCAGTTTTTAACGCCCTGAGAATGAGGTTGAATGAAAACCATTGGGCAATGAGAGAAAAAGCGAAGACTTGCTGAAAAGCTTATACAGGCTCAGACGTATGGATTCGTCCATGTGGCAGTGAGTACGTCAGCAGTTTTCCACATCAACAAATTCCCTCTTCAGCTTCATGGCATGTAAAAACATCACATCCAGCAACACGCAGGCTTGGACATTTTCTGCTTCATCAGGCCCAATCCTGTCTCAGTCACTGTCCCTCTATCATTATAAAGCAGTTGCACTCAGCACGTTAGCATAAATACATAAATTCGTGGCTTAATTGATGAGGCCTTCTCTTTCAAACGCAGAAACAAACAGGCGAAGTCACACTGAAAAGATTCATGCGAAGCCTTGCGTTTAGAGAAAAACTTTGCCTGACAGCAGCCACTTCCCTTCAATGTCAAGTCTGAGTTTGTAGTCATGCACTTTCTAACAATCACTTCCAAAACAATAGCTGAGGAAATGCACACGAAGATGGGTCTTTTTGGTGTGCAGAGCAGATCAATATGGCAATGAATTCCAAGATGCGCTGTTGATGGAAATTAGGAGCACATGAAAGAGCGGATCCAGTGCATGCACAATGTTCTGATGTGGATATTAGTTTAAGGCAAAAGCAAAAGAAAAGGAAGAAAAGGGAAGTGTGTATTTGCAAGACTTGCATGTGCTCTTGTGTGCATGCGCCTATGTACGGTTTTTGCACAGCGGTAATGCCTGGGCTCAGTAGCAGTGGAGCATGTACTGTAATCAATAGCACTTCAGCCAGAGAGCAAATCAATGAAGGCTGCACTGTAATAGAATGCATGGTCAAGGGAGAAGCAGAGGGGATGGCTGAGAGAAGAGATAGAAAACAAACACAAAAAGAAGTGAACTCAAGCAAAGAGAAAGACCAAACGCAGGTGGGATTTGCAAAAAGAAATATTACCAGATAAAAAATACATTAACTGAATTAAAGGGGAACTTGGAACATAAAATGAATTAATATGAGTCCTCTGTGGAAAGGAAGGGTGTAAATTTAGGTGTGATGCATAAAAAATACAGAGCCATTAATCAGCGTAGGCAAATTTCTATGCTTGTGTGCTGCCTCGGTGAATCTATTTAACCCCCCAGTGAGGCTTAGGAAAAGCAATACAAGGGAAAGTTAACAATTAAGAGAGACAAAAAAAGAAAAGACAAAGAAAGAAGAACAGCATGGGAGGCAGATACAGTTGAGTGTGCATATGGGAGTATTTGCATAAAGTATGAAAAAAGAGAAAGATGGATTTGAAAGAAAAAAAAAGCTTCCAAATTTGAGTGAGTCTGAATGCATCCACGCTTTCAGGTAGTTTTATTTTTCTTCTTGCTTACCTGACCTGTGAACGCAGCTGACAGCAATATGCTGCCGATGTGACTCCTGCCCTCGCAGTTATTGGAGTTCATCTGAGTGTGCAGAGCTGTAATAGAGACGGCTTTTATATCTGCAAAGACTGTAAGGAAAGAATCACGATTGCAACAGCTGTGGACCTCAGTTTGCTTTAGTTGAAATTATTTTATGATTTAGGTTTATCTGAATGTAGAATGACACCATGAAATTAAGTTAAAGCCTACAACTTATTAATTACTTTTACTTAAAAACTACAACAAAGTACTTGTAATGGGAAGTTTGGCTCTTTCAAAAAGATTTTGCCCCTATACTCGCCTCCCTAGGAGGAGTCGGCTCTTTCAGCTCCCAAATGGCTCTTAATTTAGTATCAATCAGAGTTTCTATTTAGTCTTATTTAGAAAGTGTGTATGTTGGTAAGGAATTCTTTATTAATATAGGTATAAACTTTATGTTTAATATTTTAATCAAAACTTTGAAGAAAAAGCTAATAATCACAGAACTTCACTGAGCAAATCAAGTAAATAAAGGCCAAAGTCTGAACCAGTGTTGATTTTGGCAGCTATCTTAAGTTTTAGTTTTAGTCTTTCTGATGAAAATATTAGTTTTAGTCAAATTTTAGTCATTTCTATATCTGATAATTTTAGTCTAGTTTTAGTATGAAATTCAAAAAGGTTTTAGTCTAGTTTTAGTCACATATGTTTAATAAAAGAGAAGAAAAAGCTGAAATCAAGGGTTACAGGTTCCATCAAGTGTAATTCATACAACAATGATCCTTATAACTTTTTAGACTTATGATATAGGGTACAATGCATTCTGTTTTCTTTCTGGTGGATTATAGGCAAGTGAAAGTGTGCCCATAATCATTTTATCATTTCTGACCACCAAGCAGCTTGGTTGATGCTGCGCAGTATGTGTGGCAGACTCCTGCAACAGTTTGATATGCTAACTCGCAAAAAAGCTGTTTTGTAGATAAAAATGACTAAGATTCATAGCACGGTTCAGGAGTGGGTGGATATTTATGTTCAGGTGGGTCACAGTAAGAATAAAGGTTTTTTTCTATATCTGTGGAAACAGTGTTATAAACATCAGGTGCTGGGATCTCCTTCGTTTCCAGCGCAGGCAGAGACACCGCTGGTAATGCAAAGCAGGAATGGAGAACCCAAAGAAGTTAAAACCAGAAATGATGATTTCTTGTTTATGCAGGAATCTCTGAGTCAAATAAATAAAGGTGGCAAGTGGCAAAATGACAGAGACAACCGTGAATTTAAAGGGCTGGATCTACTAAGATCAAAATTTGCGTGTAGAAATTTGCACCTGCAATCTAGAATTTTCCGCAAGGGGCTGAACCACCATTTGCAGGTAATTTACAAAGAATGATCACGCAAATGACAGCGGGTGCAAACATGTTGGAAACGCACCTATAAATGAGAGTTTTGCGTGTTTTGAGGTTTGCTGCGTGGCAAATTATGAGAGATGACAGCGCAAAAGGAAGTACGAGCTACAGAGGGAGATAGTGGGGGTGAGAGATTAAAATCTAATTTAAAATAAGTCTGATAAATATAAAAATTTAAACAGGTATCCGTGCAATGACTGCATTTACATGCCATCAAAATCCAGGTGAATGTCAATATTCCGGTTTCTAAAAGATTAGGAATAAGCCATTTATATGCGTGAGCAGACAGAGTTACTCCTGTATACATGATGACTGCAATAACCCGGAATATCCTGACCCAAACTGCGATGCACGGAAAACATCACGATGATGGTGGATAATGTACCATCTGGAACCACTCCGGTCAAGCCAGCCAAGTTCCAGAATTACAGCTGGAATAACGCCTGCTGGCTTGACGGATCCGCGAGAGGTGGCTGGCTTGACTGCAGTTTGGAGTTCGGAGCAATCCTTTGCTGGTGCTGCTGTGCTGGCACTGACAGCAGTACTTGACACTATTCCGGGTCATAGAAGGAGAGAATTTGGTGGAAATGGGGAATGGAACTGGAGCTGTGCATCATCCACGTTTCCCGTTTCCACCAGAGCCCCCCGGACACTTAGGATGAACGTGCGCAGGACTGGTGGGAGCGGTTGTAATGATGAAGTTCACTGACTCCGGCTGGTGTGACAATTGTCCTTTGTCATGCCTTTACCAAACTTTTCCAGATGAGTGATGGAGCCCCACGAAGTAACTCTACACCTGTTCCTCTCGGGATGTATGTTGCCATGGTGATATATAAACTCGCAAGCTGTGCAGAGTACTGTCTGATCACTGGTACAAATACTCCCTGTAGTTAACTCAAAAGACCAAGAATCCTTGCAGATAGAACATGCACACAACACAATATTCCTTTCAATGGAGATATTGCGATACGCGTTTAAATGACCAAATATTCAGACTAGAAAAGGAGTAACCCAGGCGTAATATTTGGATTTTTAAAAACCTGAATATGAGCATATTCTGGTTTTGTGGTTGTTTACATGGCCCTGTGCAATCGGGTTATTACTAATATTCCGGTGATGAAAGAATTATTGGCTGCGGAAGTAAACAGAAGCTGGTTCCTGGTCCTTTTTGTTTCGGCTATGACATACAAACCACGTAATAACATTTTACTGTATTTTGATTGAAGTTTTGTAGCAGCAGTTCAACGCTAACTTCTTCATTTCCGCCGGCTGGCACGAGTCCAGTGCTTGTTTCACAAGCGCTTGATGAAGCGCCATCATAACAGGACAAGGGAAAGAGTATGCGCAGAACGACAGGAATTAACTTGGGGCGGAGTAAACATTTACATGTGAGGCGAATTATTTTATTCCGAATTCAAACAGGAATAAACCAACCACTTATAAAAGTGAAAAGATGAGTAGAGGCACTCTGGGTTTGCAGGTGATTTAATTCACGTACCTCATGCACCAATGCGTTTCGGCTGTTAAGGCTTCAGGAGTAGAACAGAACGCAGGTGGTCACATGATCAAAAACGTGAACAAGAGACAAATATATACAAAATATATGCAAATAATATGGGGCAACTATGTAAAACAGATGTAAGACATTTGGAGGGCCATAGAGTACATGCCCTATACATAAATATATTACACTGGATGAATACATGTTGTTTAACACATTTAGTTACTTCTAAGAGACCAGAGTTAGTAATCATAAAGCATTTTTCATTTCCTTTCATAAGGTGACATGATACATATTTATATAATGTTGAACAATAAATGTCAAAAGCATACATGTAATCATTCATAAATTATGATTACATTAAAATCAGCCAGAAAACAATGAGTTGCATCTGTTGCGAGAAAATGAGGTGCCATATCAGCAGAAAAGACTTTTAACACTTGTGCAACATAATTATAGAGGCTTATCAGTCATTTTTCAGCAAAAGACATTTTAAGGCCATTTTTATGAGCTTTCCTAAAGTTGATCAAGTAACACTTTCTTTGCAAGGCTTTTCCATGCCACTTTTTCACCCAAGTAAGTCTTTGCGTGCTTTATCTCTGACAAAAGCAGAGTTAAAATTATAGGACTAACCTGGGTGACTAACCCTGCAGAGGAAGGCTTTCACAGACTGCTGACTGAATGGTCTACCTTTATGCTGAAACAGCATTTTATCTTCATGGCCCAGAAAACACGAGGATAGAAGGATCCTGTCTACCACATTAATGTTGGCTGAAAGCAATGACGTTGTCGGAACCTGGCATTTATCAAAGTAATATCTCTGGTTGTTTGAAATAACCTGACATAACTGTAGCAGTGATGGACACATAGATCGCCATGATACAATTTAAACTCAGTGATTTGTCAAATCTGCCGTCAGTCATCATTACACTGGGAGAAAAGAACTGCTTCATCTGCTGAAGTAGATAAGTCACTCACTGACATCCCAGCAAACAACTGAGCCACCATTCACATCTACATGACCAAACTAGCCACCTTTCAACTGTATGGTGAATGCAAATGTGTGTACACTTCTTTTATTAATATATGCAGTTTCACAACAATGATAAATGAAGAACCAGAGTTCATATAATACAACAATCTCTACTGTCAGATAACACATCTCTAAAGTCTTTATTGTCATAATTTTGAGATGGAAATTGTGAAAGGAAACATATTCCGCTGTTAAGCATTCATGTAAAATGGTATAGAAGCATAACCCGTGATTTTCAAGTTTATAATCCTGAACCAAAACCTTTAAAGCCAAATTATTTTTTACTATAACCAACTTTAAACATACCCATAATTGTAATCATAAACCTAATCATTCAAAAGACAAAATGGAAGGACAGGGGAAGAAAAAAAGATACCTGGATTGGGTGTGGAAATGGCTTTTCCTGCATGAACCAACTCCTGTTGCATCTGTTTGCCTTGTAAATGTCTGTGGCCAATCAAAATGTGTTGAAAGCGGTGTCACATGTCAATGAATGATTTGAGATGTCAGTCACTGATGCCATCACATAGCAAGACTTCAAATGTGCACACCATCACAAAGTGACATGCAAGCTGTCTGTGTTGGAAATGTATGAAGAAAAAATGGTGATTGCCAAATTTCAAGCCTTTTCATCAAACCAACTTTCATCAACTGACTAAGTGCTAATCCAGTCTTCAATGTTTTATCTTTTAAAGCTAGGGTTGGCAATGTTGGAAAAACGGTTTGAGCAATCTACATTTTTAAAAAAACAAACCACCCGAAACCACGCCTTCAGAGCACAGGGACGTGTGCGCTGATGTTTAACGAGCAGGTTAGCCAACAACAGCAGAGTGCAACTGTAGCTTGTGGCTTGCTAGAAAACAGCTGATGAACCACGTCTCTAAAACGATGAACTCACCTCCAACTCCTTCTGTGGTGTAAAAAGTCCATACAGCAAACGCCAACGCCTCCAAGACTTAATCCTTTCAACTGTTTTGTTTTGAGTTTTTTTTTTTTATATATCATTTTGATCTTATTTTGGCTATAGAATTTTTGTGTTTCAGTTACAGTTTTTTTTTTCTTTTTTTACAGAAAAGCTACAGAATAAGCTCCAAGTTGTATGTCCAAGAGATAATGTTGCAGTTGCACAAAAGTTACTGTTCTTATTCTTATTTGTATAACCTATTTTATTTCATTTTTTCACAAAAACCTTGTAGCTAAACTACAAATAGTGTCTCTGAGAAAGAGCAACTAGAGAGAGTGAAATGTTTATTATAGTGCAAATGTTGTGTGTTGTGCATATAATCCATTTTTTTATTTTAAGATTTTATTCCTTATTCCACAGAAAAACAAGGCTTATAGTTTACAACTTCTATCAACTCTAAGAGAGTGAAATGTTTACTGTTGTCTGTGTTGGTGCACTGCACATGCTGTGTGTTGTACACATAATTATTGCCCCAAGAAAGCTTAAGCTAGCAAGCTACACTTCCTCTATGTAAACTGAATCCAAGTTGTCTCCAAGAGAGTCTCTACTAGAGTGTGAAATATTGCAGATTGCCTCAGCCTGCAATAAAACTGTGGTCAATTCATGATAATTTCCCATCCCCTAATTGTTACACTTAGTAACATAATGTCAATGTTATGTACATGAGCCTACAATAATGGAGAATTTATGGATTTGACGCTGTGATCGGTGATCGGCACTGCTTTTGGTGATTGGTGATCGGCCCCCAAAATCCTTATCAGTGCATCTCTAGAATGGCAGGGACTGGTCAGAGTTTTTACAGACCTGCAGCTCTCACAGGGCCCTGACTTTTTCCTTCCTTTTTATGAATACATGATGTACTGACTATTTCACCCAGTATAATAAAAGTATTTCTGAACAGGATTACCAACTCTGGCTTTAGGCTTTGTTGTCTGATCACATTTGTAGAGTAAGTTAACCAACTTTCCTATTGAGTAACTTCTACAAGCTCACCATGTTAAAAAAAAAAAAAAAAAAAAAAACACACAACTGCTGGGCTCCCTCCAAGAGGGCAGTCATGTAGAACTGTGTTAGTGAAAATTATTACCTTGCCATCCTCAACTCCAGCAGAAAACAAAAACAACTTTTCTTTTTCATTATGCTTTTGCTTTAAAGAGAACAAACTCTGACAAACCTCCATGTTCAGTACCAAAATGGCAGATAAACATAGTTAACTCAGGGAGGCAGTGGGGCATTTAGCAGATAAGTAGCTAGATATTTGCCTCAGGTAAACAAATGCTAATGTTTCTCTGTGTTTGTTGTATGTGTAAATAAATTTGAGCCGATGTGTTATTGAGATATGTAGATTCTGGGTTTAGAGCTTGTTGCACTTACACTAAACAATAGATTGTGCATTTTAATAGGGTGATTATGTGGTTTCCATCTGGAATACATGTCCAAAGTAACCAATAACAATCACAAAGGGCTAAAAGAAAAACAACAACAAAAAAAAACCTGAACAGGATCTTAAACATGGAAACACTGACAGACCTTAAAGGTGTCATAACCTAGTGTTTTACATACACAATCCTTCTTAAATTATCTTCAAATGCATTTTTAATTATAGTTGGGTGGGAGGAAAATTTAATGAGCTCATTTTGACCTCTTTTTATCCCCAACTTTTGTTTGTGGCGAGAATACGCACAAGAATTAGACCTGTCTGTAAGCGCCTTCACGAGGCAAGCGTCAGAGCCAAGACAAAGTTTTACCAGGACAGAACAAGTGAAGGAAATGATGTCCCAACAGAGAAAAACATGAGAAAACTGTAGCAGTACAGTTGATAGAGATAATCCATGGAGTAAAAGGGCTGGACTCTGATGAATATACGAAGCGGACATCTGACGTGCAGTTACTCGAACAGCAACAACAGTGTTAGTTTTTGTAGCTACATTAGCAGCTTGTCACCGTTCGTCTACCATTGTTTACTGGCCTCCTATAAGTTAAAGGAGAAGCAGCACTTAACAACTGCACATCCTCACTGAATAAATATAATCCACTGGTCCCTGGTCAATTAGTCCATTGTTACAGCACTGAAAACATTGCTGAATTTCTTTTTTTTTTCTTTTCTTTTCATTCTTTCACATGTCCTGTCCAGCATCATGGCAGCAGAATGGGGATCTGGATGCTGTGCTGTGCCAGACAGATTTGCTTTGCCAAGAGGAGCTTTATGGGTGTAAGGCTCCTCTTGATATACAAATTTAATGCTTTATTTCTTTTTTTTTTGTCTTTCTTTGTAATTGTTATGTTACTAAATTTACATATTGCTGGACCTGACAAGAGGGAAAAGAAAAGGCGACAGAGAAAGGAGAGAGAAAAAAGAGAGAGAAGAGAGAACTGAGAGAGGAGAGCTGCTGCACCTGTAAGAAAACAAAATGCCACCTGCAACATCTTCAACAGAAACAAAGCTGACAATCATGAAGACCTCATATAGACAGACAAGCTGAAAGAGACAATAATAAAAAAAACAGACACAGAAGAAGGAACAACTGTAGTTAGTGGTGATGTCACCATGACATCACAGTGATTCAATCAGCATGCAGGTTAGTAAGTGTGGGAGCAAGATGTTAGATGGAAGAATGAGGAGTGATCGGTGATGAGTGATTGTGCGAATGTGACCAAGCCCCCACAAAAATCAGAGGCAGGCCGGGGGGGCACCAGGACCCAGGAGACCAGCAGCCACCCCAGAGCACAGATCCCAGCCTGCCCACCACAGAGACCACCACACACCCCCCCGAACAGCGGCAAAGGGAGGCCCTAGCCAGAGCGCTGAGCGGTTGTGGACACAGGCACATAGGGACAGCGGTCGTCGGTCCTGCTAGGCGTCGGCCCCCCAGAGAAAGGCAGTACCCAGCGATCAGGGCCCTCAGGAGACCAGGGGCCACCAACACCACCCCAAGGCAGGAGCCCAACACAACACCCTGGAAAGCCAGGCACTCCCAAGCAGCCGAAGACCGGCTGCGTGGGGGGTGCTGGGGCTTCAGCCCCAAGACTGGCCCAAAGCCACCTCTCTCACCAAGGCTCTTCTCCCACGATTGCTCAGTTTGGCTGGATGGCCAGGTCTAGGAAGAGTTCTGGTCATCCCGAACTTCTTCCACGTAAGGACTATGGAGGCCACCGTGCTCTTAGGAACCTTTAGTGCTGCAGAAAATCTTTTGTAACCTTGTCCAGATCTGTGCCTCGCCACAATTCTATCTCTGAGCTCCTTGGACAATTCCTTCGACCTCATAATTCTCATTTGCTCTGACATGCACTGTGAGCTATAAGGTCTTATATAGACAGGTGTGTGCCTTTCCTAATCAAGTCCAATCAGTTTAATTAAACACAGCTGGACTCCAATGAAGGAGTAGAACCGTTTCAAGGAGGATCAGAAGGATTGGACAGCATGTGAGTTCAATATGAGTGTAACTGCAAAGGGTCTGAATACTTTTCACCATGTAATGTTTCAGTTTTTCTTTTCTAGTAAATTTGCAAAAATTTCCACATTTCCATTTTTTTTGTCAAGATGGAGTGCTGAGTGTACATTAATGACAGATAAAAGGAACTTTTTTTTTTTTATTTTAGCAAATGGCTGCAATGAAACCAAGAGGGGTCTGAATACTTTCTGTACCCACTGTAAATGCATGCACTAATGCCCACATTCAACTGGTTGAAAACATCTGCAAATTGCAAGTTAAACAGACTCTCTTTCATGAAAAAGAACTTAATTGTTAAATTATAATTTGTTTTATGGCAGATGCCTACCCATCTACTTCTGTTTGTATGCGTGCGTGGGTGTGTGTGTGTGAGAGAGAGAGAGTTCAATGGTGATTGATAATAATGCATTTATGAGTGTTTTTTTTTTTGATGAGGTAGAAGATGTGAGGGTTTCTCTCTCAGCTGCATGCATATTAAAAACATTTGGGGTGTTTGGGGGGAAATTCCACTGCTCCGTTTTTCGATCTTGCTTGCATGAAAACACACACAGGAGGCTGAGCACACACATCATATCATTCCCACAGTATCCATCTCCCTCACATGTTTTCTCTAACATACAGTAAGAGTGCATTAACACACCATCCAAGCACTTTCCCTCTGTATAACCCTTACACACACAAACACACACACATGCACACTCTTGTATCTACTCTCTCTGGGTGTGATAAACTTGCTTATGACAGCTAATAACTCCCCCATTCCCTCTGGTCTTAATTAGAGCCAGTTATTACAGAGTGTTTGATGCTCTCCCCCTCCCTCCCCGTCTCTTGCTCCTTTTTCTCTTTTCTTTCACTGTTTTTCCTCTCCCCCCTCCTCCTCACACTGTTGCACAGCTTGATTCCTGCCAGTTGTTCAGAGTGAAGTGTGGAGAGGAAGTCGGCAGGACGACTTTGCTAACTCCTCTCTGCCTCTCTGCTGGGGGTCTCTGCCACCAGCCAACATCCCATGCACACAGACAAACACACATAATTACTTATCTGCATTTCTTTCACTTTATCTTTTTATTTTTGTCTTAATTCATGTTGGCTCTGTGAAATTAGTAGTTCTCCTTCATTTTGCTGCCATTTGGCTCAGATCATGACTAATACGTGTTTGATAGAGGGAGGCCATTAACTGATCTTCAACAGACAGCGTATCCAATGCATTTCTTATTTCCTACTCTATAAATGTATGAATGTGAGCAAAAACATCTGTCGCTCACATTCATAAATGTAATTTATTATATATTCATGTTGCCTCTTGGCAAAAGAATCCTGGTTTAAACTCCAGATGGGGCCTTTCCAAAGGAATGAAAATGAAAGCACCACACACGCGTTGTTTGTTTTTATTAAAATGTCTGATGTGAGAATCTTGTTTTGCATGTGCACAGAATACTGACATCATGCAGAATCATGCATGCAAACTAAGAATCAAGTCAGGAGGCATTTCATGTGATCATAAGTTGAAAGGTGCATGAATGCCTTCAGAGAACCACCCTCTGATGTCAGCATGCAGAAACTCCCAGACTCACAAGAAATAGCATCTCTGACACCAAAAACTATGACAAATTGTCAATATTTTATTCATTATATGGGTTCACTGCTTTTACTGCTTACAAGTCTCCAATTTATTTAAATAAACTCTGAATATATAGAAGCAAATTAGAACAGACAGCAAAAAAAAAAATTAATGCAGAAGAAAGACTAGATCTCAAGGATACAGTATGAATAAGTGATCATTTGATTTGATCTGTGAATGACCGCATGTTTTATTCAGATATTGTCTGTGGTCCCAACATGTCATGATCTGAGAGGAGCATGTAGCAATACTCTAAACATAAAAAATTCATAACACACACACATATTCACACATCTTACTGAATGCTAATCGGCTGTTTTGATTGAAATAGCTTTTTAGTTGGACAGATGACTTAGATCGCTCCAGTCAATAACTCACAAACTACATTTGGAAGAAAGGTATTATACAACAGTGATAAGCTGGTATTTTGCAATTCCCTTTGTGTTACTTTGTGACACGGCTGCTGTATTTGCTTTAAGCTTATGCAGCAAGTTCCATTGTGAAGTGAAAACCAGTATACCTGCCCTTTTAAAACTTTTTTTTATGCTAAAAGATTTTTTCTATTAGTCCGGATTTGGCATCTCTCTGAGCAGACAGGACACCTGAACTCTAAAATTGTTGCATCACAGTACACTTTGTTATCAATAAATATAGTTATAGTGATTCATATTATTTAACTAGATATTATTTGATTAGATAACCACTTTTTGTCAGAAGCTACTACATAGATGATAACAGATGAGAAACCCTAATTAATGGCAGTTTGCTCATATGACTTGATTTTCTCGTTAACTTGTTCAACATTTTCAGTGTCACAAATTCCCCTAGAAATATGATGGAAAGTGAATTCAGATGTTGATGGCAACATATATACAGTATGTAAGAAGTTTTACTACAAAACAACCCATTTCCACTTTGAAAAATATTAAGGTTAATATCTTCTACTGTATTTTAGTAAAGTGCCTTGACGGGTAGTTGGGAGTTTTTGACCACGGGCCCCATTTTTGAGTTAGC
The DNA here is from genome assembly GCA_023101725.1 of Atherinomorus stipes. NCBI lineage: Eukaryota > Metazoa > Chordata > Actinopteri > Atheriniformes > Atherinidae > Atherinomorus > Atherinomorus stipes. The sequence goes on from JALJCO010009044.1 coordinate 207,182, forward strand.
CAGGGTACTACTTATCACTAGAGACAATTTCAACATAAACTGCCTGGTCAAAAAAAAAAAAAAAAAAAAAAAACCCTCACCACCAAAAGAAAGGTCATACACTCACAGTTAGCTTTGATTACGGGCTGTGGCATTGTTTCGATAAGCTTCTGCAACGTCACAAGATTTATTTCCATCCAGTGTTGCATTAATTTTTCACCAAGATCTTCAATTGATGATGGTAGAGTCTCACCGCTGGGCACAGCCTTCTCCAGCACATCCCAAAGATTCTCAATGGGGTTAAAGGTATAGCAACAGCATTAGGTGTGTAAGAATTACAGGCATCTAGTGGTAAAGATGGGTATTTGAAAGAAAAAGTTTTCTTTAAATGACTTATATTCAAAAGTGGAATGTATGAAAATAGGGCAAAAATCTCCCAGAAAAAAAGAAGTTTTATGGAAGGATCCAGTGGTTTAGGGATAATACTTACTAGAAACTATTTTACCAATATTAAGGATTACTTATCTTAAAAGGTCTATCTCCCAAAAAAAAAAGAGGAAAGATTTAAAAATTAGGGGTTTCTTCTCACAAAAATTTCAGGGAAAAAAAAAGGGGGAAAAAAATAAAACCCCAAGCCCCCCCAAAAGAGATATAATAATAAGAAAAAAAAAGAAAAACTAAACAAAAGGAATACACAAAAAAGAAAGTTAATAAATCCAATTTTCATCTATTTTCACTTAAGAAGGGAGGGAAAGGGTACCCCTAACAGCTTTAAATTGGTAGGAGTTGGATGAGGGATATCCTGGCATGGGAAAAAAATGAAAGGCTTATGCAAACACCACCCGGACGGGGGGCATCCTCCCCAAGCCCCTAGTTTACTCCGGCGTAACTACCTCAGTAGTTACTTTGCTTCTCGTTGCAGTGAGCAATGGCATCCGAGAGAGACTGTTGTTGCTGCAGCTGAACAACATTGAAATAGTTTCACTTACACTATTCACAAAAAGTTAGGGATATTCGACTTTCGGTTATAATTTGAGGAAAATGTAAAATGTTCATATTTAACCATTGAACAATGTACATGTGCATCTAAAAGTTTAGAGAAAGTCTAATTCAGTTCACTTGGACAGGTCGCAGTGGATTTTAGGTTCATTCTGACATCATACAAAAAACCAAATATCCCTAACTTTTTGTGAGTAGTGTACTTACTTTTCTTTTTACTTTACTAGCGGACCTAGGAAGAGTAGCTACCACCATGGTGGAAGCTAATGGGGATCCGAATAAACAATAAACAATAAACTTACAGAAATGGAGACTATGGAGACATTTTGGAGTTTCTTCACTTCTACGGCCAAACGTTCATCGGTTGGAGTCATCTCTGCTCCTTTATAGGCTAGCCGGTGTTTTAAAAATGGCGCTACCAGTGTTCACATTGTGATAGACCAATCACAGCCGTTGCCATCTCCATTGTCCCTTGACGGAGTGACAGACACTTAAAAAATATTTTGTGCAGCCGGAGATGACGGAGAGGGCTCTCTATAACCTACGTAGAGCACTTTACAGATGACTATAAATTAGTCTTTAGACGGACTAACATCTTTTCCACAAACACGGATGTGTCTTTCCACATGGTTGTTTAGGAAATGAGAAGCTACTTACTGCACCAGTTGGGGTTAAATAACTTGTTGCCAGCTGAAAGATAATCACCCATGCGGTAACTATCCAATAGGAGGCTCGTACCTATTTGCTTATTTAAATCCAGGTGACTTTTTTTTAATTGGCCAGGCAGTATATTTCATGCCATTATTAGTTGCAGGTGGTCGCCAAAGCTACAGCTAGCGCGAGACAACTGGATCACTTAGCATGTTATTAAGAACATCTTATTCACCACACAGAGTATTCACTACACTCTGCGAGGTACTCGTCTGCCTCGCAGAGTGCTATGTGGCCAACTTCTACAAGGCCGGCACTCTATAGGAGGCTAGAAGAAACGGTTCAAATACCAACTTAAGACAGCTCTTCAGAGGTGCAAAAATCAAACGTGCAGACCTCAAAGACATGGCAGCTGACTGCAATACCTGGCCGCAGCTATGTTTTGACGGGACCCAAGCACTGGAGGAGGAACGGACAATCAAGAGACAGCAGTGAAGGCACAGGAGAAATAAATCCATGGCTGCCAGCAGCATTGGTACAATATATAAATGTCCCACCTGTTACAGAACCTGTGGATCCAGGATAGGGCTTTACAGCCATCAGAAAACTCACCATTGAAGGCAGAAGTGGATGTCATCAAGAATATGCAAATTCAATAACATAATTACAAAGAAAGACAAAAACAAATAAATAAACATAATATTTGTACATCAAGAGGAGCCTTGTACCCATAAAGCTCTTCTTGGCAAAGGAAATCTGCCTGGCACAGCACAGCAGTCAGATCCCCATTCAGCTGCTACGATGCAGGACAGAACATGTACAAAGAAAAAAAAAAGTGGATGTCATCATCGAATGCAACAGACAGCCACAAGCATGGGTGTGTGTGTGTATGTGCAGGTGAGTGTTTGTGTTCCTGTACTTGCTACACTGTGAGGACCATTTTGCGTGTTTAACCAGCAAAGTGAGGACATTTTTGCAAAGTGAGGAAAAATTTCGGCAGGTCCTCACTAAAAAAGGCAAAGACAAATCCATTTTTTGAGGGTCAAGATTTGGTTTTAGAGTTTACGTTAAGTTGGTTTAGGTTCGGTTAGGGAAGGGTTAGGTTTAGGAATAGTTGTGGTGGTTAGGGTTAGGGTAAGGGGCTAGGGAATGCATTACGTCAATGAATGTCATCACAAAGATAAAAGTAAAGGAGTGTGTGTGTGTGTGTGTGTGTGTGGGTGCGTTTATGGTACATTATGGGGACCATTTTCTGTTTTTCCATCACCGGAGGAGGTTTGCCTTGTGGGGACATTTTCCCAGTCCCTACGGGTCCAAACCCCGTTTTGAGGGTCAAGATTAGGTTTTAGAGATTAAGTTACAATTAGGTTTTGATTAGGGTTAGGACAAGAGTTAGGTTTAGGCAATAAGTCATGGGCGTCAGGTTTAGGGTAAGGGGCTAGGAAATGCATTATGTCAATGGATGTACCCCACGGGGATAGAAAACCAGACATGCGTGTCTGTGTCTGCGTCTGTGTGCGTGTGCTTGTGCGTGTGTGTGTGTGGGTGTGTGTGAAAAGGGGTGGGGTTGGGGGGAGACGCAGCTTGTGAAATAAGGAAATAAATTAAAATTGTTGTAAGTAATAGTGAATAAAAAATTTTAAGGACATCATGACATTGATTTTTAACTGTGGTTTGACAGAAATATTAAAAACAAACAAAAAATTAAACAAGCAAACAAACATAATGGGGCTCCTAAACTAAAATATTGTTGTGCAACACTTGGAGGCAAGTGTTTTCTGTTGAGTTCAATAGTACTTCTGCACCTTTAGACAAGTATTTTGGTCCACACTCTTCATGAGCAAGGTGCTCTAATTTTTCTGGGACAGCTTTGTTTGTTTATTTTCTCTTTTTAAAAACACAATTGAAAATCAGCATTTTATTTTACAAAATTATGATTTAGTAATTTTTCTCAGTTTCTTGTTATTTAAATAACTATTGTGAATTCAGCCCTTTCTTTAATGGGAGGGTAAATGTTTGAGCACAACTTCATATACTGTATTTGCATCTATGATGTCTTGTGTAAACTTACAAACCCTGACTCTGTCTTTATTGCACAGTGTGCACTGGTAGTTGGATTTGTTGAAACATATTTACAGTAGATGGATTGTGTAATCCAACTGGGGATCATAGTATATAGATGTACAGTGGTATAACTTGCATGTGGGGATAAGACATTACATAGTGAAATATCAGAGGAAAGGTATTGCAAATAATTTGACAAGGTCAGGAATTGAAGACAACTCTACTTTTTAACACCAATCCTATCTTTTCGCTCTGTCTACTGGGTCAAACTGGCCTCATGAGCGGCCCATATTCTCTAACAGAAACTCATCACAGTGTTAACAGATTAGAGTATGTTGGAAATGATTTGCCTTGCAGGCTTCAGAGTAATTTCCCAAATTGCTTAAGAAAAATTAGCTCGCACGTGGGCAAAAAGCAGATGGAACAGGAACTATCCTTGAGGTTGTGAGCTAATGGTTAATGACAATATTCCACCTTTTAAACACTTTGTCATTATCTCAGTGTCTTGGCAGATCACCACCAACCATGTCACGCTTTTTTCTATTACACAGCCTTTAACATTTAACCTACCAGTTATCCATACCTTTTGAGTGACACTAAATCCCAGCTTCCGTATAATTGGCTGGGCTTTTCATAGGTTGAAGTTCAATTAACTCCAAGGCAACAAAGAATCAGTCCTTTTTCAAGTCTTTGATTAACTTATTTTCAGAAGTTACATGAAAATTATTATGTAGAAAGTTCGGAAAATGATCAAAATGATCCTCATATTTATGTCATCTTAATTTGTTTTGGCTTTTACTTATTTTTCAAGGGTTTTGTATTGAGAGGTTTAGAACTGTGAAAATTGTGAAAATAATACAAAAACCTGAGAGGAGGAAAATCACAAGCTAATTTATAACACAGAACAATTAAGAATTTGCACAAATGGCTAGCAGGCTTTTTCCTGGTATGTTGACGTATTTTTTGAGCTGTGATACTTATATTTATTCATTTATTTGTCTGACTGGTCCACAAAACTCTATAGATCTGTAGCACAACAAACAATGGCTCAGCCCGCTCATATTTTTAAACAACACCCTCTTTCACTGTGGTACCTGTGGCTGAGTAATTCATTAATCCAAATTGTTGCGGAACTTTCTTTCCTGACTACTGGCCAATAAAACACGTTAACCTAATGCTCATTGGTTCTTTTATAAACCAGGCTGAACCAATCAGATACTTTTAACCCCTTTACTTCTGTGCAAGTGGATGCAGCTGCTTTTCAGAACAGAGATGAGATGCAGAGAAAGTATGTGATTTAAAAAAACAAAACAAAAAATAAAAACAATGCTGCCAAATTTCCTAAAATGATAGACAGTCTGACCACAGCGGGGCCCTCATCCCCTGTGGTTGATGATGATAGCAGGAGCTGTGGTAAGCTGCACTGATTCCAAATCACTGTAGGTTCTGCTCTGAGTAAAGAAAGCCATTAAACCCAGTAAGTCTGATCCATACGAGCCAGTTCGCAGTGAACATGTTTGATGTTTACAGAGTCATGATGACGTGATCAAAACACATCAATAAAACAGCTTTGTGTGTAGTGTAACATGTTGTTATTCATACTGTAGGGGTGACAACGGACCTGAAAATCCCCCCGTATAGAAATAGAACCATATAGAAAGAACAAATCGATGCCTTTATGTCTTGTCTCCGTCCCTCCCCTCATCATCCCCCACGTGAACCACTCTGTGCACTGCTCACTCCAAGCAAATAGTTAACGGACTGCTAACTGCTGCTGTGACAAAAAACCAAACCAAAATAACAGATACGGATTAAGTCTTGGAGGCGTTGGCGTTTGCAGTGTGGACTTTTTACAATGCAGAAGGAGTTGGAGGCGAGTGGATTAAAGCTTTTAGAGACGTGGTTCATCAGCTTTTTACTAAGCTAACGAGCTATCCACTTGGCTGTTACCGTTAACCTGTTTGTAAAACATCGGCTCACACGTCCCTGCGCTCTAAAGGCGTGGTTTTGGGTGGTGTGTTTTTTTTTAAAATGTCGCTTGCTCGAACCGTTTTTCCAACATTGCCAACCCTAGCTTTAAAGGTTGAATATGGAATACGGACATAAACAGCGACATCACGTGTGTCTAGGTTGTAGTTGCAACGGCAGAAAAACAACTCCAGCTGCTGGGATGCCAGGCTCGCTGCCGATACGCAAGTGACCAACAGTCTGCAGCATGTCCAACAAGTAACGCAGAGGAGTTTATAACTGACAGCTAACGTTAGCCATGTTAGCAAACAAGCTAGCTTACCGATCCAGCAGGAAAGTCGCCATTTCAGTGCTTTTCTCCGTGGAAAACGTTTATGTGGGTCCATTTAGTGAAGTCTTCACCTAAATTTACTCCAGGTTTTGCTCTTCTCAGGTCACTCCTCCTCAGAAACAGATAACAATATCTCCAGGGCTCTGAAGCAGCTGCTTCACTGGTCATCTCTACGGTTTTCCCCTGTACAAGCCTGACTATGACCGAAATATTGTTTCCACACAGAGATCGTATTTGGCAACCTGCAATGGCGGCGTGTATTGGCTTATAGACGTAAATAAAATGCCATTATCGAACCCGTAAAAAATTATTCTATAATTATTTTTAGGCTAAATATAATTTTTCTGGGAAATGTTGTACTTTCATTCTGTACACCCCCAAACGACCTGTGGAGGTATTATTTTTTAAAAAATATAGCTTTTAATAAAAATGTTCCATATTCAACCTTTAATGAGTGACCTGTTTTGGAAATATTCAACATCTCGCTGAGTCCTGCTAGCATAAGTGTTTCACACATAAGCATTTCAGGTGTCATTAACGGAAACCTTGTGTTGCTGAACTGAGTTGAGGGCAGCTCAACTTTTTCACGAGCTCAGTTTTGTGACTGATTGTTGCTAGACAAAGATGGACAAAAAACAAATACAAACCTCGATATTTGTCACATCATTTTCCATATTTTCCCCTCGTTTCCACATGAAGTTAAGAGACTACACACCCCAACTCAGCATAAAGCTTTAGGAAGTCTCATACAAAGGTTGTGTAGTAACATAGTCTTCACTGGATTGATGGTGATGGGGATGGTAAAATTTTGATTGTTTCTAAGCACAGATGTGCGATAAATAATTTAAGAATCCATCAGGTACTCAGCTTAGAACATGAGGAGGCAAGAAAAAGGGTTGCAGAAATGTCATATTAGTATAATGTAATGTATGTACTGCATATACTCTACACACACATATGCAAGGCTGATTTGTTAATATGTTGGGGAGTCTGCAGAGATAGCTTTTTTGCAGGACGCCTTTTTTTTTTATCAGAAAACATCTCCCTTTAAGGTGTCTGAGCTCCAACTGTTGTAACAGCCCTGTCATCAGGAGGAAAAGTTTTTGGTTGACCTCTATGTCATATGCGTTATACCTGGTATCATTGTTTCTCCTGTCAATACTAACCTTAGGCTGATATAATATTTTTCTGATGGTCAAATCAGTGAAAACTGATGAAATCGAGAATAAAACAAGTATTATTCATCTTCACTACTTACATCTGTTATATTTAACATAACAGCTCATCATCCACATTGACAGCATGTGTTGCCTTTTTAAAACCCAACGTGCAACAAGTAGTGTTGCCAAGACTCAGAATTTGTTTAACAGCCATGATTCAGTGCTTCTGGCACATTTAAATAGTGACCACTTCACAAATGCTCATCTTTTTCATGTAACTCAGCCATTAAAAAATTATAATGAATAATTCTGTGAACAAATGGTGGTCCCGTGCTTATCTTTAGTTCTTTGTCCAGCTCATCTTTACACATAAATATACATCTGTTTAAGTACATATTGTTCTGCCAATACTTTGGACAAAATGAATAATTGAAAGAACCCCTTGGAAAGATTTCTTCAAAATTTTATGTCCTATAACATTGGGTAATTTTTTTAAGTGAATAATCCTGCTGGACAACATGATTAGTATAACTTTAAAACAATTTCACAAAGCTTTCAGTTCTTAGGCAAGGCAGGTTTCTTTGTATAACATATTTCATGTACAGGATAATTGAAAGTGCTTATTTTATTATAATTGCAGTCATCTGTGTGCATGTTCTCTCACACACAGAGTATGGTCTCAGATAGTATACAGGCAAGAAAACATCCCAACATCTGAGCATGAGTTTCCTTAAACTCTGCGAGCATAACTAAACCACATTCACAGGTAAAGGCCAAAATCTTTGAGGTAGATCATAAATGAGAATAATAAAAAACCTCTGAGTGAAATCAGGGGGTAACTGGAGCTGAGCAGTAGAGAGGAAACCACATGTCCATATCTGATGTCCAGATATCATAGTGGTGTGGTTTTTGGGAAGTGATAATATTGCCAAAAGCAGTGGTCCCTATATTTGTTGCTTTATTGCTGTACTTTCATTAGTCGGAATAAGAGCAAGTATTTCTTTTAATAGCTACTATAATTACATAGTCCTTCTGTACCTTAGGACTATCCTTGTATTATAAGCTGATAGACCACATCTGATGGACTTTTTTCTTCCACATTACTTTGCATTTGTTTGCTTGTTTTAACTGAGTTAAACACATTCTTGTTATTCTGGTAATTTTGGCAAAAAAAAATATTGCAGTGGCTCAAAACTGAGAGCTGAGACAAGTTTGAACTGCATACCATTATATTCCTGAATGACTCAGGCCATTTAACAGTAATTCTGTCATCACTCACCTTTCATCTTGTGAAATGTACGTTCTTCCTGGCTGAATAAATTCCTGATCCTGTTTGTGCCTGAACACAGCTGATTATCTGATGTCAGCACTTTGTTTGGGAATATTTCTTAATGCTCTGCTTGCATTTTCCCATTACTTCCACCCGAATATCTTCCAATGAGGTTTTTTTTTTTTTTTTATTCCCCCCCTCCTTTTTGCTTCCAGTCACAAACTAAGAAGCTCCACTCAGTTTCCAAGTGCCACAGAGTGGCACCCTCCTTGCAAATGAAAATACCTCTCAGGGTATGTGCTGGACACTGACCTAATAGCAAGATAGATACATGTCAAGTTTAAACCCACTCACGCACACAAATACATATGCTCCGTTGGCATCCTTTCAGGAGGGGCATCCTAACTAATGAGGCCTCTTTAGTTTAATGGCAAGTCAATGAGCCATTCATGCCTAAATGTGTGAGAGATTCATGACTTTAAGTTTGCATGGTCTCTAATATTCAGAAGCCTTCTAAGACCCAAACAATTACCGAATATCTCAGCAGTAGACTAAAGTATGATAATGTTATGGCTTCTAAAAGGGTTTGCCAGAATTATGTGATTGCATGATTTAAACTATTTACGATGATGAAACATTTTGCAGGAAAGTCATCGACTGTTCACCTTGAGGTGCTTCAGCTACTGTACTCAATCATCTGTATTTAGATTAGAGATCGAGGGCCACAGACTGGCTAGTTTTAAGCTTGATCATCTTCTTTGATTTACACTAATAAGTTTGTTATTCATGCCACAGGGTGGTTCATGTCATATGGGCAGCAGCACAGACAACTTCTTAAACCTAATGCATATATTCATGAGTTTATGTTGTGTATAATTAAATGAATTGCGCATGTATGTGTGTGTATAATACACACTACAGAAAGCTGGGCTCTGATTCAAACCTCCTAGATCAATAATGCATGAACAAATCGTTGTTATTAAAACGGAACAAAGACACAATCTTTCATACTGCTGGGCTTCCCTTTTATTTCCATAGACTCATCCCGAGATGAGCAGGTTTGTTTGAAACAAACCTGGGGGGGGACACCAAAGATTGGATCCCTGTTGTGTGCAAGTGGTTTTCCATGGTTTTAATCACTGGTCATCTGTGTTTTGGCTCAACAACTGTCGCCTTGTTTGGTGTGGATGTGCTTGATTAGTCTCAGCTTTTAATTCACTAACAAACATCTGGAGGCATCCAGCTATGCTAATCTAATCAAAGCAAGTTATTTTCCAAGCTGGATGAACAAAACTGGCCTCGAGGTGCGTGATCATGGCCATGGCCTAAGAGCAACGCCAAAAACAGCAGCAACTCCTGTAGCATTGTTAATAAATGTCTATGTCTTCTGTATTTCCCTCCTCTTTTTGACCTAACTTAAAACACAAAGCACACGTTGCTAAACTTTGCCGTTACCTTTTGTCTTTCAGCGTAATGTACGTTTTCCCACCACCTTCTGCATTAGCAAGAGGCCTCGTCGTGCAGGTGTAGACTGTACATCTGGATCAACAGCTGAAATTAGTCTTTGCAGTTTGTTTATGTGCTGTTTGTTCAGATGCTGGCTATTTATGTAACTTATGAATATGGATCAACTTAATAAGGGTAAACTTGTTTTCCACTTCAGTCCCTGCTCATGGATAGCTTTTGACAAACATGCAATATTTCAAAAAGTCAGACTCATTTATCAACCTGTCCTTATTTAGATCACACGGAAAAAAAGAGGGAAGGGAGAAACAACAGCATCTCTTCTCCTTTGCCACCTGAAAGGGAAATAATGGCTGAATCACATTTGTCTGCTGCATTTTGCATATCAGCTATGAAACTGAGCTCTTCCCGCAACCCTCAGTGAGGACTATTAGGATGCAATCATTCTAGATTACAAAGAACATCTTTGCCAACCATCACTCACAAAGTCCACTCAATATACCATGCAACTATTAAGAAAGACTTAGAGAGCATTAATGAATCCCTGGACAGTTTACTTTAGTGCACTCTCTTAATATTAAAACAACAATCAAAACACTGGAAATTGTGAAGTGGGTGAGAGACACCTTAGCAAAAGCTTTTTCCCTGTAAAGCCTGTACAGGGCTCAGCTTTCCAGTCAGCTCGGATAAACAAGACATATTTTTTCATGTTCACTCAGTTGGCAAACAGGTTGCAGTCATGGATGAAGTTGGTTGGGTGGACTGTGAAGCAATTTTTACTTATTAAAATGTTAAGCGCTGAGATGCATGCTTCATCCATCATGAAAAAAGTAAGTTGAGGGGAAAAAAAAAGTTTATCCTCAAGAAAAAAATTCTCATGGATCCATTAAGATATAAACTTTAGACACGTGTGAGAATTTCATAAAAGACTTTACTTCAACCCTTGTCAAAGCAATTCCTTCTGTCTGTCCCTGCGGTTGCACAGCGCGTCTTCACATGCTGGTGTTGTGGTTTGAGAGGGGGCGAAACTTGGAGACAGATGATGGTCTGCATTGGTGATTGATTGGGAGGAGGTATGACTGTAGATGTACATGATAATGAGGTAATGAAAAATGAAGGGAGCCTTTTTTTCCTATTAAATTTTCTATCGAGCCTCATTTTTTATCTATTGCAGGCAGGGCTGGTTCTAGCCACTTTGGTGCCCTAGGCGAGATTATGATTTGGTGCCCCCCTGTCCTGGTGCCTAAGTTTCTAGATCACTGGTGTCCAGCTCCAGTCCTTGACAATCCTGCAGGTTTTTTATGCGTCCTGGCTCCAACACACCTGACTCCAACTAATGACAACTTCATAGGCTGTTGGATCCAGTCAGGCGTGTTGAAGCAGAGAAACAGTGAAGACCTGCAGGACAGGGGTACTCAAGGACCAACTGGACATCCTGATCAAGATGAACAGACCAGAATGAGCTGCACGTGTGTCTGATGATAAAAAACAACTGCTGCTGCTGTAATAATGACAGAAGTCAGCAGCTGCTTTTTGGCTGACTGGTGGCTGAATTTGGACACAACAATCCACAGATACACCTGCACTCAGTCTGTTGTCTTTCTACAGTACTTCATGTATAATAGACATTTTTTAGATAAACTTTATAATTTATATTTACTGTTTTCCATAACCAAGATTAACTGAAACAGTCAGTCATAATTTAGTGATAAAATTAACTAATAATAGTGATGACTACATACATACAGTAGCAGTGATGATGAAGCTCCACATCTGCAGCAGCTTCTAGAGCAGGAGTCTGCAACCTGTGGGTCCACAGCTGCAAGTGGCTCTTTGGACCTTCCACAATGGCTCTCAATAACTTTGACTAAAGATAATAAAGAACCAGCTAATATTTTAAAATACCGGAATATACATATTGGCATTTTTAATAACAGGTTTTAGCAGTTTTTTCTGGCATAATTATGTTGATGTTGTTATGTTTTACCGTCTTTCTCTCAGCTTCTGTGATTAAAATTACATCTGGTTTGTTACCGACGGCCGTCTGCCCGACTGCACATGAACTCAGCATCAGTGTAACACTCGGTTCCCTCCTCAGCACCCGCGGTGACTTTTCAAAGGCAATTACCTCGAACTGAGCTGAATAGTCCGGTGTCTCCGGTGAGTTTCTGTGGTTTACTGTCATGCTTCTACTGAAGGTAAAAACATGGCAACACGACATGGTAGCCACCACCAAGCCGACCCATTCGACGTAGATATGAATGATACGAACGGCAAATTCAGAGCTTACAGGAGCACTTCAGTTTGTTAATGGGAGTGATTACTGATGAATGGAAAAACACTTTTAAACTAAATAATCAATTTTTGTGAATAGATAACAGGAGAACCTACACAATATCCCTTTAAAGAATGTACAATCCTAACTCTCAGATCTGCGTTGAGCTCCTTGAGTTTCTCAATCAAACGATTGCTGACAAACAATCATATTAATGGAGACACAATCATGCTGAAAGCAGCTGTCAATCTTGATCCCACGCAGGAGGATAAGAGCCCTTAGAGAGCAATTTTAAAGCAATCAGCACCACTGAATTCAAATTTTTAAAAATGTTTTATTTCTGGCCCTGTGTGTCTAGTTTCTACCTTGTGTGAAAACTCCTCCAAAATTGCAGATGATTTCTCCTTTTTACTATTAATGCGTCATAAGGTAGAATTATTCTATCCCAAACAAACAGCTCAAGAAAGTGCATGTAAACATCCTTTTAGAGCTGTCATTGAACCGTAATTTTATTTGCCCTTGTCAAGGCTCAAAGCATCTAGTGGGAGAAAAATATTGTATCTTCATCATACACTCTGAGTGAACTTTCCTGCAATTTTTAACTCCTTCCGCAACATTCTCCCATTGAATATACCAATTGGACAAATCAGAGGACTACAGGGACAAAAAGGTTAAGAAATGTCAACTGGCACAATAATAACAATTTTCTCATTTAAAACTATTTCTTTTATCATAATTTACTAAACAACAACAAAAAATACTCTTAATACCTCTTAACCGATGACATCATATCTCATTGCCTTGGTTACTCTGTCACCTCGTTTCCATGGTGTCTCGGGGGAAACTCGTTTCAAAAGCAGTTTCGATTGGCCGCTGGGGCTGCTCCCCTTTTTGCAGCTAATTAGCACTGTCATGAATCCCCACGGTTTATAGTGAAGTTAATGGGACAACAGCCTTACATATAAACACGCAAATAAGTTACAGACCATTTGTGGATGTAAATCAAGGTGAAAAAATAATAAAATAAAAATAAATATTCATATATATATCAAGCCCTCCAAAAACATACTAAATTAATTTTAAAATTCTTCTCAACTAAATGTAAACTTTTTTGGAGCTGTGTGTATAGTGCTAAGGTGACAGAAGTGTCTGCTGTAAGTGGAGGTGACAATTATACACCTGGAACAAAAAACTATCTGATGCAACAATGCAGGAATTCTGTACTAAAGCAAAGGTCATACACACTATGTGGTCATTTGTAAGGGGAAACAAATAGGTGGCACCAGGGGTAGCTTGGTATTGCTACAGCAACACCAAGTATTGGTCTAGCAGCTGCTAAGTAACCCCAAAGATGTGATGAAAACTGTTTTAAGAAACCATTATACATAACATTTAATATTTCAATGGTGTCATTTAAATTGTAGTTTTGGACCATTTGCTGAAAGTTTAAAATAAGACATGCTGGTGCGAAACCTCACCAGTCAGTAAGAAGTTCCAATTTCAACCCTTGATCCAATCTCTTCAGTGAAGTTGTATGGTGGTAAACACTGTGTGGCTAGCAAAACACTAATGTGGACCCAACCTAAAACAAAACAAAAAAACCAAACAAAAAAAATGGAGAAGTTTCTCTATTTTGTAATTGTCACTGTAAATGACAGTTCCAACAGAGATGGACGACCCAGATACTGTACCTCCAACATTGTAGTGAACAATACAGAGGATCTGAGCTGTAGTGAACAAGCAGGTCTGTTTAAAAGGGGACATGAGCAGCAGTCTCCACCCATCACTCCACCTTGTCTTCTTGGAGGTGGGTCTTTGTCGAGGTGATTGACAGCTCAGGCTACCATGGTGAAAACAGCTGATTGCAAAAACAAGAACAGTAGCTTCTGGAACCAGAGTGAGCAAGAAGCTGGTCCTGAAGCAGCTTGAGTGTGAAGACTTCAACAGGATGATGTTGGTGAAAAGTTAGTCTGACATGTACAGATGTTTGTTTCTAGTTCTTCTAGAAAACCTGCAGCAATCATAACAAACATCTTATATACACTGCCCGGCCAAAAAAAAAGTCGCCTACAAAAAAAGGTCAAATATTTAACATTTCGTTGGACCGCCTTTAGCTTTGATTGCGGCAGCATTCGCTGTGTTTCCAGAAGATTCTGCAATGTCACCAGATTTATTTGCATCCTGTTGCATCAATTTTTCATCAAGATCTTGATGATGATTGTAGAGTCTGACCACAGCACATCCCAAAGATTCTCAATGGGGTTGAGGTCTGGACTCTGTGGTGGCCAATCCATGTGTGAAAATGATGTCTGATGATCCCTGAACCATCTTTCACAATCTGAGCCCGATAAATTCTGGCACGGTCATCTCGGAATATGGCCGTGCCATCAGGAAAGAAACATCCATTGATGGAATAACCTGGTCATTCAGTACATTCAGGTATCAGCTGACCTCATTATCTGAGCTCATACTGTTGCTGAACCTGGACCTGAGCAACTGCAGCAACCCCAGATCATCACACTGCCCCCACAGGCTCATACAGTAGGCACTAGGCATGATGCTGCATCACTTCATCTGCCTTTCCAGCCACATTTCTTCCTGGAAGATGATGGTCCACTATCCTTCCAGTTTTTATAATGCGTTGGACTGTTCTGAACCCAGTTTTAGTAGTTTCTGCATCTCCTTAGATGTTTTCACCTCTTGATGCCAATGATTTGACCCTTCTCAGACAGACTAACATCTTTTCCAAGACCATGGATGTGTCTTTCCACATGGTTGTCTAGGAAATGAGAAGCAAGTCACTGCACCAATTGGGGTTGAGTAACTTGTTGCCAGCTGAAAGATAATCGCCCATGCAGTAATTATCCAATAGGAGGCTCGTACCTATTTGCTTAGTTAAATCCAGGTGGCAACTTTTTTTTTTGGATATATACACAGGCAGTGTGGCCAGGTGCCAAAAAAAGTCGCCACCTGGATTTAACTAAGCAAATAGGTATGAGCCTCCTATTGGATAATTACTGCATGGGCAATTATCTTTCAGCTGGCAACAAGTCATCGCTGTGCTCTTGGGGTAATTTTGGTCGGCCGGCCACTCCTGGGAAGGTTCACCACTATTCCATGTTTTTACCATTTGTGGATAATGTTTCTCACTGTGGTTCGCTGGAGTCCCAAAGCTTTAGAAATGGCTTTGGAACCTTTTCCAGACTGATAGATCTCAATTACTTTGTTTCTCATTTTTTTCCTGAATTTCTTTGGATCGCAACATGATGTCTGACTTTTGAGGATCTTTTTGGGTTAAGGACCAGCAGGGGAGTGAACTAATAACTCCCCAGGTTTGACGTCTAACCTGGGGAGATTTTGAATCCTCCTGATTCTGGAATTATTTTCAAAGTAATTAAGATCCTGATTAAGCCACTGGGTGGCAATGGAATCAAGGCTGACTGTGTTGCTTAGTAAGACCATGTTCACACTGCAGCTCTTGAAGCTCAGAATAAAGCATTAAGCCCCGAGAAGCTGTGGGTTACAGCGGTTTTACAACGGCGGGGCACAACGCCAAGAGGAGTGTCCTGCCGTTGTAAAACCACTGTAACCCATGGATTCAAGGGGCTTATTGCTTTTATAAAACGGCTGCCTCACATAATGCCTATAAAATGAATAAGAATAGACACATACAAAAATAAACAATTTATGGGTGATAATGAAATAATACAATGGAGACTATTTGACTACTTGACCACCACATAAGATTGAGTGGTCAGTATGGTTGCTAAGCAACTTGTAGTGATCTCAAGCCCAAAGGTCTCAGCAAAAGGATACACACCAACATAACTTAATATGCTTTGGAACACATATTGATTGATAAAGGCCACAGTTGGATTTAAAACAGATGTCCCATAGAGTTCTCTGTTCAGGGAAGGACATTCTCTTACCAATCACTGATTTACTGTCCTGAGGGCAACTCATGACCACATCTACCCCGACCAGAACAGGACCTGCATTTTGGCAAAACAAAGGCCAATAGTTGAACTATGAACCCATCCTCTAATCTTTGCGATACCAGAGAAAATCTTCTTCGCAGTATTTACAACCTGCTATAAACTGGGTCCCTTATAGCCAATTTTGTAATGTGTTCTTAACATTCAAGAACTGTTTTATATTATCAGGAAAGTAAGCTCATGTTAATCTCATGATGAAGACTTTTCTTTGGATATGCAACATGACATACTTTGGTGATTAGAAACTAGATGTTTCTTCCCCAAATTCACATCACATTCATTCCAGGATTTGCTGCATAAAGGGTGAAGAAAGAGACACTTTACCCAACTGCTGCATGTCTGAATAATTGATCCATTTTACACATGCCTCATTTAGAATTCAAAGATGTTTATAACCATTAAGCATTAACTGATTGTCAAATGATCATCCAAGACCAGTCTTACTATTGGATGAAACCTGACTCTGTCAGCTTCCCATTGGCTGACAAGCTGCAAGCCACATTCCACTGCCAGGCAGAGCGCAAAGCTCTGAACGGAGAGAATCAGAACTGAGAGGAGAAGAGTGCAAAGGAGAACACGAGGATGTGAATACAAATCTGAATACGCGGAAGAACAAACAAGGCAGAACCAACCGAGCTCAGAACCATGGATCACTCAGGGAGGAGTGATGGAGAGAAGATGATGACTTTAAACCAAATGTAAACCAGTTACATATTTTTGTACCTTTTCCACCGAAAGACATTTTTGATTTTTGAATCACTCTCGTGATTATCTGCCAGTATTATACCATCAACCATCCCGTGACATCAGTCCTAGAGCTACACGTCTCTGGGGAGACGTATGAGAGAGAGGACGAACCAGAACAACCACTGAGCCGACAGCACGCAGAGAGCCGGACGGACTTCCAGGAGATCGGGAAGATTTTTGGGGTCCATCTACCCAACAGTCCTCCAAAGGATTGAAGAACAGTCCAGCAGAACCAGGGTTTGAGTGAAGCACCTCAGTCAAGCTGAACCTCTGAGGAGAATCCCTCTCATTTGCTATGAAATATGATCTGATGTCATAAGAAGTTGGTGATAGTGAATTAATCCAGGCCTACGGTTCACCAGACCCAATTTCACTTGACTTAGTTGGATTAAGAAATCCTTCCTTCCTTTTCTTTGAACATTAAATAATTAATTAACTGACGTTCAATTAATTTCTGTTTCATTTTCATACCATCTCAGATTCTTTCACAAGAAAACTTTTGATCATCATGCTCACTTTTTTTCTTGTTATATATCTTGTACATACGTTATCTCATGTAGTTTGTAGACTAGTTAATAAATACTCCGTATTATCTTAACTAGTAGTTGTTTGTGTTTTTTCTGATGTATCATGAAAGGTCACTTCAAGCGAGAACTCATGAAAGCGCCCTGAGACTGATCACTTCATTAAATCAATCTAAGAGTTGATTTAAGACTTTAATGGTTTTCCTTGCTTCCATTACATATCAAATAAGTAAGGTGGTGCTCCGAGGCTATGTTAGTATTGATATTAATAGAAATATCAATATCAACATTAATATCATACATGATGACGCTGCATATTATGGCACCCAAGGTAAATCACTACAAACTCTTGTCCACAAGTAGGAGGGTATCTCCTAAAACAAAGATGTTTCCCTACGAGTTGGCCTGTCATTAACACGTAAACGCAGATTTTATTTCATTTCAATTTTTTAATTTACTTATTTAGTTATTTTTTTTAGCATTAAAAAAAAAAGTTCATTTCAAAACCTTCGACTAAAATGAAGATTTAATTTACCTCGTTTATGCAACTGCGTGTGGACATTAAAAAACAGGGTTTTAAGGTTTGAAACATCACTGCCTGCAACAAAATATACTTTGATCACATTTGCGAGCTGTATTTACTCTGGATTGCTTACTGCCCAGGTGAACAAACTGTGAACCAGGTCAGCGGAGTTTTCACTTCTTTAAAACGGGCGATCAGACAGATGACCCATTCAGATCCGATCTGCTCAGCCCACTTTTATTCTATTTAATTTTATTAACTTTGCTCCCAAAGATCCATGCTTCATTTGTTTTGTTGAAGCCTCTTTCCACCTGCAAATGCTTTCCCCTCCATTTAAGCAGCAAACTCCTCCTACCAGCCGTCATTCTATCACTTCTTTTTTACCGTTTCACTTCTCCACCCACATTAATATTTCGCCATACACAGCCTTATATCAGATTAAGCATTAAAACGATGGCCTGGGAGCACTTCTCCTGGGCCATCGCCCGGCTGACGGTAAACCCCACTGAATGTGCTTAACGCACTTCTGCAGTTCGGTGTGTGCGGATTTTTCTTCCAAAAACAAGGTGATGTGGACTTGATTTCTTTTCCCGTTTTCTTAGTTGGAGGAGGGAGGACATTTGTTTTACAAAAATCCGGCTACACGTGCCATGTCTCCATGCTCCAACACAAGTTACTGAGTCATTGTGCACAGCTTGATTGGCTATTGGATCTGTTTAATCTGAGTCAGGTGTGAGGGAGAAATGGAAAACCTGCTTGATTGCAGCCCTTGTAGGACCAAACTTAGGAACCCTGGTGTAGCATTTATCAGATGGAGACAATTCATGAGGAAGAAGAACTTCAAAACTGATGCAGAGGTTTCTGCTGGACAGGCAAGTTAATTCAATCTAATCATAGCTGTGTTGATAGCTAGAATTGCACAAAACCTAAATATTGCAAGAAAAACACCTCAATTTAAAAAAATTGTCAGGATTTCCCTGATCAGCATCTAAAAGGAAACGGAATTATGTATCGCACTGTACCTCATCATCTGATGGGACATTCGAACTTGTACAAGATGATGACATGTTCACATTTGTGACCTCTCTGCCACTTCAGCAGTAGTAATAATGTGCTTAAACGGCGAGATGCCAGAGGGCACTACCCAGTTGTCTGCATTTAGTATAGTACACCACAGCCATCAGCTCATCCAGGGGGATCCCAAGGCATTCCCAGGCCACCCAGGAGACATGGTTTCTCCAACATGTACTAGGTCTGCACCCAGACCTCATCCCAGTGAGACGTGCCCGGAACACCTCACCAACACGGGGGCTTTAAAGATAACCATCAAGATTGCTGCTATGATGTGCTAACTAACCATAGATAAAACACCCAAAGCACAAAGCTAGAGATTTAAACCATGAAAAAAATGTTAGCATAAACGTGTATAATTCATGCATTCTGCAGCTCTTTTCATGACCTTCAAGGGGAACATAACATTGCCAAATATAGTCAGGAATTACATCTACACAAGTGGTCCCAATTTATGTGATAAGGACAGGAGCTTGTGTGTACATACTTTATAATTCTTTTATAAATTAAATTGTGTAAAACTGATTTACGCTTCCATGGTTTTTACATGGATGACAGCACTCCCCCTTTAAGTCAATTTTGCATGATTTGCACTACTTTTAAATAAACGTGACAATATAAGCAACAAAGGATTATTTCATTAAGTCACTGATCATTGCTTAGCTACACAGCACTGACACATGAGCAAATTCTATATCTGACTCTGCAAGTGACACTTTATTTCACTTATATGTTAGAGTTACTGTACATTCAATAAACCAGTACCAATCAAATTCCATTGAGCCATTTACTCCGTACCACAAACATGGACCAAGCCAACAAAGTATGGGACATTTCTTCTCAAACTAAATATTTCATGGGCATCTTTGTATTACTGTATCTGTTTTCAGAATGCAACCCTTCCTCAACATTAAAGGTACAGCTAAATCTAAGATGGCAGAAGCTTATTTTACTTTGATGCACTTTCTTGCATCATACATGCCTTCAAAAAAGTGTTTATATGAATCATAGAATAATAAAATGCCATCTCTGAGGGTGCACATGATGCAACAGATCAATGTCAGGTATGATAGAATTTATATTCCCAATCAACAAGGAATTAAACATCAGGCTCAAACAGCTTCTCTGGATGGTGCTAATGGTGCTTTCAAGGTCCCAACTTCTTCAACTTTAATGTTTTCTTTTTTTCTTGAAGAAGAAATGAGGTGGTAGTTTTTGTGAGAAGAATCTGGTCCGAGTGAGAGATGAATCAACAAAGCGGATAAAGGGAACATGAGAAAACTTTAGTATAAAAGGGGAAAACAGAAGGTGAAACAGGAAGGGTGAACACATTTGTAAATTAACAAATGCTAATGTTCGCATATGCACAGGGGGAGGCAGACAAATGAAGCAAGTTTTACAGAGGCAGATGAGCAGCCAGAAAGATGTATACTGCAGTAAAAAGACAGAAACAGAAAAAGAAAAGTAACAGCAAAAAAAAAAAAAAAAAAAAGATGGAAGCAAGGAGATGGATGTTTATCCTCCTTATGATCATGTAGCCGTCTGTCTCTCATTTAGCCCAAGGTTCTGATTAAGTCGTTTGTGTTTAAAGAGGAGGAAGCCTCTAATTCCCCTCCTTTCATCTAATTTAATTATGTGCTGACATTCTCCCTTTCTTCCTTGGAAGGATAAAAGCAGCTTAAGCTTTTATGTGGAGCTTTAATGACAGCGGCGGGGAAACTTTACTCGCCGATTGCTTAGCCTTAAGTGTGTTTAGTCTTAACACAGTGCTGCACAAAAGTACATCGGTACACACACTAACAACACACACACACTGTATTCCACAGTGTGTCCCACATACTGTAGGGATGCAGCAACTTGCGTATGTGCCTTTACAGTGAAACACAAAAGTCTTTTTATGTTTAGCTACAGTTCAGTCAGGGAACCAAAATGACTTTTGTGTAACATTCAGCTACATGACTGCTGCTGGGAGCATTTGGACTCTGGGGTTTTGAAGTTGTTGATATGGGGGTTCAGCGCTTATCACTGTGGCCCACCAGCAAGAGGGTCCAGGGTTCAAGAGGGTTGGCCAAGACTGTTCAATGTGGTTTCTGCCTGTTTAACCTTCATTTTTTTTGTGTTTGCCCTTTACAGTCCAGAATTTAACCTGAGGTGTCTTAACTCAGCAATAGTCAGTGCTAATGAATGTATTTCTCACAGTCCCCCAATATGTAAATGTGTCTTATTAAGTTGATGTTTTACTGCAGGAGTGGAGAACCCTAGCCCTTAAGATTGTCATCCTGCAGGTTTTAGATGTTTCTCTGCTTCAAGGTGATTAAGATTAAATGGATCCAACAGCTTAGGTTCTACACAGTGGTTTATTCATGCTTAAAGGAGTAATAACCTGGAAATTGCATTTTTCTAGTTAAAACATGTTTATTGGTGTTGGAGTGAAATGTAAACTTGCATGAAACCCCCCCCATTTTTTACACAGTCCAGTTTTTTCATTTGGGCTCTTTCCTCACACCAGAACAGCCCACAAGAGCTAAATCCCAAAATTGTGAGATTTTGATTGGCTCCTTCAATTTCGTAACTAACAGAGGCTGTTAGCATAGGCCAGCCTCTCTCTGACACGCCTACGGACTTCTGTCGACACTGGACCACATGCTCCACTCCACAACATGTCGAGGGGGCGGGACTTGTGGGATTTCCAGTTTGCATTTTTTTGGCTTTTAAATCATTACATTTCCTGTTCAAATACACAAAGTGCCTTTCCCATTATGATATAAAACATTTTAAATAAAAATTAGGGATGTCCGATCCAGATGCCGGCATCGATACTCGCTCCCATACTGATGTAGGCTTCTCCTTACTGACAGCACCTGAGCTCCGGAAACGTTTATGCCGGCAGAATAATTATCACTTTTTTCTGGTTTACTCCAGAAAAGCTGGAAGCTGGACTCCAGATGCAGCTGATTAATCAGACAATAACTGCATCCCTTCACGGAGCCCCTATTCGTCTGCGGGGCCGAACGTAACGTGGGTTTACCGGTAGTACTGGAACCAGACCACACACACCGCCACAATTCAATTTTATTTTGCAAAAATATTGATGAACAGAATATCAAACGCATCACAGGTGCGTCTGCGTCCACCTCCGAACACCTCCCAGCTTGAGGTGTGTTGGCCGTCTGCTCACATCCGCAGCATCAGGCTGACAGCCTCTAAAATGCAGCTGTTTGGACTTTTCCCTGTTCATTACTCGTATCCGCGCTCCTCGGTATCGACAAGTACTCAAATGTCAATACTTGTACTTTGTTGGCAAGAAAGTGGTATCGGGACATCCCTAAAACTATTCCACTTTTTCTAAATGGGATCACCACTTGACTCATTCAGCTTCACACGTGACGGGAGCGTGTGCGCGTGACAGGCGACAGAGAGCACGGCTGCAGCGGCGAAGAACAATGGGGAGTTTTATAAAAGTTAATGATAAGGTGGTGAGGTGCAAGTTGTGCGGCGAGGACTGTGCTTTTCTCAGACCCACGTCTTTTTCTAGGATGCAGGCTCACCTAGAAAAAAAAGAAGCAAGACGTGCTTCATCCTCATTCTCAGGATCAGACTGGTTCAAATATGTACGGTTGAATCCCAAATGCTGCAGTCCCGTCAGTTACAGTGTCGGGTAATGCATGCATGAACTGGGCCGGTCCTGATTCCAGCTCTGTCCTTCCTGCGGCCAATCAGCGCGCGCCTCATTTACATTATTTAAATTAACATTCATATCAGTCAAAAACCTCGTATGAACTATCACGAGAGAAAGTGGTGGTATGAGCAAAGGGTCAGAATATGCACTTTGTTTGATTTTTTTTTCTAACAAGTTTTTAGATATTATTTTAAGACATTGTAAGGAGAGGAGTGGACAGATTAAAAGACCAGGTGATTACTCCTTTAAAAGGCATTACAGAAGATATTTCTTTCTACAATTTTTGCAATATTCGATTAAATTGGGTTCAGTACCACATAAGGTATAATTAGTTAAAAGTTTTAAATACATAAATGTCATTACACATTAGCTGTAAAAGTAATGGGGCTTAAAAAAACATCTGCCAATCATTTCTGCATTCATTACATGTTTTATTTGTTTTTTGGCCCATAAATCACCCTTACTACCGTAGTAAGAGTGATTGACGGGCAATTCAATGAGTAATAGGTAAGACTGATCAATGACAGTGATTGATTGGCGAAAGCAACACTGCGTGAACAAATCTGCGCACTCTCCTCTGATGTTTACAGTAGGTAGCTAATATTCATTCTGCTAGCAGTTAGCAATGTTCAGACAACATCTGTCTGACTTGCGTTTGTTGCATGATGGAAGAATCTGTACCTGCTGTCTGCTAGACACCGGTGTCGGGACTTGGCTCGTGCACATTGTTTCATGGCCAGGGGAGGGAGTTGTGAATCTAGCACGCTGGTACTGCGCATGCGCTTTATTCAAAAACTTGCTGAAGGCCCATTTATGCTCCCTTACATACGCAAATGGTGGCGTCCGTTTCCTGCGTGGTTGCCTTCATGCATCTTCTGCGTTCCCATGTTTCATAAATCAGTTTGTCCACTAGTGCTGCCTGTCCTGGTACCCTGGCGATGTGATGTCGTAGATATGAGTGTATTTTCGGACACACTCTCAAGTCTCTCCTCAAAAGCTCCAGTCATGTCTACAGATGCTCTCTTTTTGTTTGGCTATTTCTTTCCCAGGTGCTTTTATTGGGCTATAGTATTTTGTTGCCAGTGGTTTTGTGTTTTTTATGTTCCGGTTTGCTGTTCTTCTTCTCTGGTTTGTTGCCACGCTTAGAATGCAAAATGAAACCTTATGAGTAATCATTTCCATGCTTCACTTTTAACTTTTACAAATTAAAATTAGCCTTCGGTACTCTGCTGCAGAATATAAAACAATGTCCACAAAAGTGAACAATGGTTCAAGGAAAACTAAACATGGTTGGTATACAACACAACACAACACACACACTCAGAGTACTGAAACGAACCAGAAGTCTAATGGGGCCCGAACAAGGGGTTACTAACAAGGAGCTTCAACAGGTGTTTCTCATTAAAGCTGGAGAAAACAAATGTGGTGCAGATAGAAAAAGAGGGAGTGTGTGAAGAGTAAAGAGGAGAAAAGCAATATATTCTTGTGTTGTTCATTAGTGTCTTACAGGTTGCTGATATTAATGATTCACTGTCCACAAGATTCCCATCCCCACTATGTAGACATACACACAAGAAAAACGAGCTGAGGCTGACATGCACACTACATCACCCTCTCCCTCCCCACTCGTCTGCTCTCTGCCCTTTTGCACTCCTTTAACTGGAAAACATGTTTGTCTGTTAAGCCCAGCTCCTATTTGTCTATACGTTTGCCCTGTACACTACTTTTTTTCTTCACCTTTCCTGGTTCTGCTGCCTTGGCTTTTAAGGCAACCTTATCTACATCAACCTCATGGCTTCATTGTTGTTTGGGGTTGTTCCTGTCATCTGGGTGCATGGTACAGCCCTGGTTTTCCACTTCAGCAGTGAACACACAACTGTAATTCAGACTGTAATTGATAAAACAACCAACAGGCTACCAAAATATGTGGTTTTGTAGAGGATGCAATCCACTAAAAGCACACAAAAGTGAATGTACACACACTCGCATCATTTTTCGCCAACAGCAGAGTGCCACTCTCTCAAGGCCACACATATTTTACATCTCCTGCAGCCTTTACCTGTTCTAATTAACCAGTTGGACCAGTCTGTCACCTTGAGAACAGCTCTGATTAACCCTCAACACCCTTAACCCCCCCACCAGCATCATCCCCCAGCTCCCTTTCCTCACCCACCGTTTTCAGCACTCCGCTGCACATGGATGCCTTCATTAACCATTAAACTGGACTGCACCACAACCCACGTGCAAGATGGAGGATGGAGAAAGAGCAAGGGAGAGAGAGAACGGGTGTGAGGGGGGGGGGGGGTTTGGAGGGACGCTCTCATTAAACACTTTGAGGCCCGACAGAATCAATTACAGTGATGTATCGATTTGTCAGCGGATCCTGGTGGCTCAACCAGAGCGCCCCGTGACTGCAAGCGGACTGGAGGGAACGGGGACAAATGGAAGAATTAAAGGAGAAAAGAATTAAGAGGAGGGAAGATGAAAACAAAAGGATACATGTGGGAGGGAAAGGAAGAGAAGTGTTGGCAAGCACATAGTCTACGGAGATAGTTGTGAAGGTAGGGAGGACTAAAGAGGGGTAGTTAGGAGGAAATGTTGAGGGAGGAGTGATGGATAGGTGTAAAAGCACAATGTAGGGAGGAGAACAGAGACGGATGGAGGGAGGGAGAAAAATGTAGACTTGCAAAGACAAGTAGGGAGACCAGAGTTGAAAATACATTTCCTTATCAAAGTAGCAGCCTCCCACCCAGCGCCGCCCCATTTCTTTCCCGTCCTCTGCTGACCTTTCTTTAATTTCTATCCTTTACTTCTGCAAACTCTCTTCTTTATATTTCCTCACTTCATCTCCCTTTCTCCTCCCCAGCGCTATAACTCGCTACGCTTAAACTTTCTGTCCAGGGCATACAGTACTTCCATCTCCAGCGTATAGGGTCATTTAAGCATAGATGAGGCTATAACCTTGAAAGTTATACCGAGCCACAACTGAGTTAAAGCTGGAGCATATGAGAGCACTGCAGGGACATGGTCATGAAGAAATAATAATGCTGTCCATGTAACACAGGTTTGCGCTTGGGGAAAAAAAAAAAACAGGAATTCTTGCATCAATCTGTCTATCCTCAAAGATAACTGCAGCTCATGAATTTGGTGCTCATATGTGCAAAAACAAGATTTGCAGTTATTATCTTTCACTATTTGCTGACAAAGTTATCCCACACCTCTATTACACTTGGCCACCACATCTATTCACATTCTGGTAATAATAAGGTAGACACATACGGCAGGCGGCACAAATGTGTCTGTGAGGTTTTTTTTATATTACGGAGACAAGACAGTGTTTCCTTCTCCCGTAATAAGGCAGCAGGGCTCTAACTGACAACGTGGCACATGATTAGATGGTTGCATTCACAGCAAATATGCCTCCCGATCTGATACTAAAGGAAAGAAGCCACTCATTGATTTTGCTGTGATGGGAGTCTGCATGCCAGAAGACAAGGACAATTTATAGATGTTATGAAAGACTGATGCTTCATTTGTGCCTCATTCTTGGTGCAGTATCAGGGTTAAGCATTGGGCATGCTGTAATTAAGCATTGCTTGCAACAATATGAAAATAAACCTCATATTAGAGGTAACACTCGAGATGGTTTAGTCATACTTCCGTCATATGATACGTTATTTCTGATATCTGATACATATCTGAGTGGAATTAGTGTCACTGAAATATATTAATATTTATTTTCCTTTTAATGTCGGAGAATAAATTTAGCTTTAAATAGATCATAGGATCAAATATAGATCAGACTATCTATACATCATGCTTAGACACTGAGCTACAGTACCTCTATCCATTTTCTGCTCACTCATTGGCTCACACTCTGACACCCTAACCCCATTGATGCCGCTTTCCCTCTGTCCCTAAACGTGGCTCTACAAGAGGTTTTTCTTCCAGTTAAAAGGGAGGTTTTTTTTCTTTCCACTGTCACCCACCGCCCTGTGCATGCCCAGGATGGGGGTTTTAATCAAATCAAAGGTTCGATGCAATGCATTGTTTTTTCTTAAATACATAGCTCTTTTTTTCGCAAATTGCTTTGTATGATCGCTTATTATAAATTGGACCAATGTGGGTTTGTTTGTATTTGATCATCATGAATGAGCACGAGTCTATTTTGTCTGTAAATTGCCCCGAGATGACTTTCTTATGAATTGGCGCCACAGATATAGCTGAACAGATTAAAAAATGACTGTAGTTAACATCTCAACAAAAGGATCTTAACTCTTTAACTCTCACTTTGATTGATATAGCACAAGTTTACATGAGAACTAGTTGTAGGGAACCTGCATACACAGAAATCCAACATTTCCCTTTAAGCAACGCTTTAGAACAATGAAGGTGACAGATAAGGCTATGTAAAAATAGCAAAGCATTTCAAGGCCGCTGTTTCTTCAGGTTGTAATAAATTCAATAAAACAGCAATTAAAATGAATGGTAGAGGACAAGCTGTGATCTGGAAAAAACAGTTCTACACCGTTATTTTCTACCAGGTATAAGCTTAAATCACAATCTTGACCTAGCCCAAGGCAAAGAAATGTAATTTTCATGTGAGTCACTTTGCACATTTTAGCCCCCCCTCCCACACGCACTTCTAGTTAATAACATATCCTGTCAGAACGACTGGGGAAGCAACTCAATCCCATCAGGATAGTCATATTTTTTATTTACCTGTTCCACAGTTTGTCTGTGGACGATTATCACACAAAGATACAGTCGCTGTACCTTGCAGCTTATTGTAGATGGCTTCTGAGACTATAAGAACAAAGGTTCTTTAGGGCATTTTGACTGAGGAAAATTTAATAGGTTTGCATCGGAAAACATAAGAACATACATCTGAAGGAAGAAACTAAACAAATGAAAATCAAAATAAAGGAGAGAGTATATTTCAAATCATAGCTGCGTCTGGGGACACCAAAAGGAGGAAAGCTACATTTTTGTATTGAATTTAACCCTAATATAAACTGTGGTTTGCGGTCTTACTGTATATTCCAAAATAAAATTGGCACAAAATGTCAATCAGAATTCAATCTCATACCTGTGGCAAGCAACAATGACAACAAAACACACGCACTCACACAAAAAAAAAGTTTGTTTCTTAACAGAGTGTATTGGACGGACTAGTGTTTTGCAACACATTCAGTTTGAACTCTGGAACAGGAGAAGGGTCAGTTAATATAGTGAAGTGAAATGTCAACTTCTCCATTTTCACTGTCTTTCTGACAGCATCAACAACATCACAGACAACTCCAAATCTAACAAAGGTCACCCCTCTTTTTTCTCTTTCCTTTTCCTGTTTGTATGCATGCCTGTGTGTGTGAGAGAGAGAGAAAGAATGAGAGAGGAATGGACTGCACAAGATCTGAGTTGTTTAAACTCAGACTACTGGTTCGATATCCATCAGATTTATGTCTCTGTTATTTTCCTCTCCTAAACAGTAAGTGATAAACTCAGTGAAGGACACAATAACAAAGATCTACCTTTTCACCTCTCTACCTCTCTCTCTTTGTCTATCTCTTGGTCTCTCGGTCTGTGTCGCTCTCTTTCTGTGCTATCAATCAGTCCTGTAGTAATTGCCGTTGGATTACAGGGCTTTTGCTGTCTGCTCCTAGCGATTAACGTTGGGACAAATAAAATGCCCTTATATCCCTCCACATTGACTGAGCAAAGAGCCAGGCCACGGGCACTCACTATCGCACTGAACACAAAATATGTTGTTTACAAAATAAGCTTAATCTCAAATTCTGTCACAAAGTTAACGTCTACTGAATATGGTTTCCAGTGTGTGTTTGGTGGTGTGATACAGGCGTCGTTTTCTACCTGTTTGTTCTTGTTTGATCCATGAATGCATATCAGCTGGAGATAAAGTGGCGGATGTTGGGTTGTGATCTCAGCTGAGGACAGTGGCGGCCATGATAAATTAGGACTGGCTGTGAGGGATAATGGAAAACAGCAGAACTGAGGAGCATACGCAGAAACACACCCCAACGGAGCATGTGCACATGCACCATGGAGACAACAAACAAGTTCCAGTGCCTGGTGCTTATCTCTTTCCACTCCTGCACACACATAGCGAGATGGCAGCAGCGAACGCCGGCACAGTTCCCTTTCCCTCCCTTATAAACATAATTTATCACCTGCAGGAGCCTCCTCCGTGAGTCTGACCTGATCCAGAGTCACCATAACCTTATTAAGAAACAAACTGGTGACATCAATGAAAAATGCTCCTTCGAACCCCCGTAGGTGAAATTGGAGCTACAGCCAACTGTCCCTCAACATCTGTCCTTTAACTCATGTCTAAAAAACACACACACACACACACACACAGACATATATACACAGTCGGGAAGATCTGAGCAGATTCTGGCTGAGAATAAAGGGAAAATATCCATTTGTCTTCCCATCACTTCCCCTCCTGTCCTCTTCCTTTGCCTGTCACCTTGTCTTATATCCTAGCTAATCCATCCACAGGCATGCATCTCACAGCAACTATTCCTAGTGTATATAACATATCTAACACAGAGAAACCCAAAAAACATATAAAGAGACACGACATGGATCAAAACAGAATTTACTGACAGGAACATTTTCAGTTTGAATCTTTTTTTCCCCCAAAACACTGAAACCATGTCATTGTTAACAGATTACTTTAACCAATGAAAGGATGTGTGGACTAAAACACAGAAACATATTTTACTCTCCTTTGTCATTCTAGTCTCTTGCAGGACTGTTGTGTTTGTGTCTCAGGGTAGGAGAAGGACACTTTGTCGGTCTCTCTCTGCGGCTTCCTCCTCTTCCCTTTGTTCCTCGCTGATTGCAACCCTAAAAGACCAGATCCAATGATTAAAGACAGAAGATATTATGCAACACTCACATGTCATGCAATGATTAAACAGCAGATGCGCCCAGCCTTCTGCAGCTTCACTCAGATGAAGACATTTGTGACATGGGTCGGTTAGGGCGCATTCACAAAGCTTTTTTGATTTGAATCAGAGTCCGTTTGCTTGGAAAGTCCGCTTCGTTTAGGGGAGTTGTGAATGCGCAAACGGACTCTGATCCGGAACAAACAACTGGACTCGGTCCGCCTACAAACGCAGGTCTCAGTCAGATTCAAGTGAACCAAAGACAGGAAGTGGACTACAAATTGCATTGGCATTGTGGGTCAAACGTTGGACAACGTGAGTAAATGCTACGACAACAAACACACGTTAGGGACTGCAGTAAAGATGGCTCGTGGTCAAACTTGGAGTTACGAGGAAGTAAAAGCTTTAATCGATATTTGATCTGATGAAAGCATATCCAGCTCTTCATAGAAAAATAATGTCGCTTTGTGGAGGAAACGGAAGTAGTGAGAACCTTCTTGTACGTGCGTCTTGTCTTCGCCTACAGTGAATCCAAGAGCAGCGCCACCTGAGATTCTCATTCTTGGCCCGTTTGGCAATAGTGCAACGTGGACGCAATCTCGGTCCGGAAGACCACCCCTGCCCCCAACCAAACGAGTCCCCAAACGGACTGAGACTCGTAGACTATGCTTTCTGAATGCGCCCTTAGATACACCAGCTGTAAGGGCAGTTTGTGGGCACCGAGATCAGATGTGGTATAGTTTGTATCTATATGATTCAACTTTAGTCATTAACAAATCAAAACTCTTCAATATTTCTGACTCTAGTCAATAGCAAACTTATAAAATTCTGCCAAATATATATTTAATTCTTTATGCTTCATTGTGTTCTTTTTCAACATTCCTTTCATTCATTGCTTATTTCAAAAGGGATAGATGTAATAAGATTAAGAGAAAACAATCCACAGCTACTGCTAATTCCTAATGTCCATCCTAACAAGGACTTAAATTTTTTTTTTTAAATGTTATAACAGAATGTAAAAAAATATAAAATTTTACATTACTGAATACTTAATTAACTTTTAGGAGAAAAAAAATCTTCAAACTTTGGTATTCTCACTCGATAAACCAAATACGTGTAATGGTTGTCCCTCGTAACAGAGAACTGGAGACTGATCGTAGAAATCGCTTTTGGATAAAACTGGCATGAGCTCATTTTATTTAGCTGTCAAAAGAATATTACCGAGCTTTTTTGAATGTGACAGGGAGTTTGAGACCATAAGCTTCTAGTTAAGCAGATTTTATTGCAGTCCTGGTCCTCAAGGAACTCTGCCCTGCACGTTCTGTCCAACTCCAGCACACCTGATGCAGATTAACTGAACGGCTCGTGAAGTTCTTTGCAAGCTACTGATGAGCCATTCATTTGAGTCAGGGGTGTTAAAGTATGGAAATCCCCAAAACGTGCAGGGCAGGGGTAGTTGAGGACCAGGGTTGAGAAACACTGTTTTATTGTATGATTGTAAAACCTTTCCAGGTACTTGATCACAAGCTGCATTTCAATTACACCTACAATTTCGCACAAACTTCAATATCAAAATCAAAAACTGGCAATGAAAACACCTAAATTAAAAAAAAAAGAGAAAAAGACAACAAACTCAAATATCGCTAAAAAGTTTTTATGCTTTTATGAGTAGGCTTTAGTTTTTCGCAAAAGTGTAATGGAAGCATGGTTTGGGAATTAACACGCCATCGGGTGGGGGGGGGGGGGGGGGGGGGGGCACACGACAACAACGACCAGTTATTCATTCTTAATAATAATGTTCATCGTCATTCAGGCAATTTTTCTTTTTTACCAGACTAGTCATCAAAAAAATGTAGGACATAGTTTGAAGGTGTGAGTTATGAAAAACTTGAAAAACTCAAGTCATCACAACTATGTCATGAATGTTGGAAAATTATTTTAAATTCATGTGTTGTATAACTTTTAAACAGACTGTAATCTCAATATTGGCACAAAGTTGAGGGAGGAACCATTGCTATTGCCTGCATGAAAACCAAAGTTTCTATGTGTATGAGTAAGTCAAAATAATGAGGTTAGGGACACATGTGTGCATGTGTGTGTGTAGTTGCTTGTGTACTGTATGTCTGTAAGGATGTAAGAAGCTGTTTTGTGAGCTCTCTCTATGGTATGAGTTAATCTGTTTAATACATGTCAAAATGTGATATTCACAGATCCCTTCTCAGCACACGGCCTCTGGCGCAGATTATGCCCGCTACATGCACATGCACAAAAAAAAATCAACAATGCACAACACATACACACCCACACTTCATTTCTGACATCAAGAAAAACACATTGATACACAGTCTTTTTCTTTTCACACACATGTACACATTTAGCAGCGCACAAAGGCCTGATATCCAACACGCTGTCAAAGTTAAAGTCGTCGTGCTAGCTAACGATCCATTACACACTCCTTATATCAGACAGACAGGAGGATTGATGGAGCACAAAGGGGGAAAAAAGAGGGGATTACCCCCTACTGCGACCACTGGAATAGGAGAGGAGAGTAGGAAGTGTTGGGGGCGAGAAAGCAATGGATTACATGCTGATCATGGTGAAAGAGTGTATGAAAGCAGGAATTCACAAGGCTTCCCGCTCAGATTCTCACACCACAGAAACACGATTTTGCCTTTCAAGATATCAAACTGAAACAAAAATTTTAACAGCTACCAAAAGATAGCAGCTGAACATGTCAACTTTATTATGTTGCTGTTTGCAGATCACACAGTCAGCTCATTAGGATGAGGCCATTTGTCAACATACTGGGGTCAGCATTACCCACCGTTTGAAATTATGACTCCCATTTTGACATCCACTTTCTCCCCCTATCCAATACCAGAGCATGACTCCCTGTTGCAAAGACAGATACTAAATTAGATGATTGTTTAGGGCTTTATTTTAAACAATTCTGATTGATTGATTGACAAATTTTATTATAAATATAAAACAAACAGAAAACAAATTGAACAAACAAATTGAAAACAAACTTAAAACAAACAAACAAAAAAAACAAGTTCAAAAGTGGAAGCATGAGCTTATCTAATCCCCCACCCCAGGAACATACAGCAACTTGCATTCATTATGCCATTAGTCTTTCATAAATCATCACACGGTCCTATAACAAACTAGTTATCATAACTATGTTCGACCAATATTAATTCCAAAGGAAGACTTTATCTTCATATATTTATATGTTGTAATAATTACTGTATAACAATAATAATGTAATAATGATATAGTAATGCTGCAGACATAGATTATAAAACTATCAAGTTCACTTTCACAATAATTTGACAGGTTGGTTATGGATCTTGGACTTATTTTTGTATTTTCATTAAATGCATGTGTTTGTACCATTTGCAATGACTCTTAATTCCTCCTCCAGACTTTGTAGCATGTGTACTGTTGTATCCATCTCCAAGTCAGGGTCTTCGCAGCCTGTCTGGTCCAAACCACAGATCTCCATGATCTCTCGGGTGCCTCTGGAAAACGGACGAGATGCTGGGCGAAACTCTGGCCCTGATGTGAGATGAGGCAGGTGAGCAGACAGAGGAGGAGACGGAGAACAAAAGAGGCTGGAAGCTGTAGGTATATAGAGGGGTCTTGGGGTTGTCCTCGGTGGATTACAAAGAATTGGTGTGGGCTTGTCAGACAGGCTACATCCTGGCCAGGTAGAAAACAAAGGAGACGTGTAAGAAATGAGTAGAGAGAGCC
Organism: Atherinomorus stipes; assembly: GCA_023101725.1. NCBI lineage: Eukaryota > Metazoa > Chordata > Actinopteri > Atheriniformes > Atherinidae > Atherinomorus > Atherinomorus stipes. The sequence continues at coordinate 240,552 of JALJCO010009044.1, forward strand.
AGTGGGCCACAAAGGGAGCTATCCTTATTTCCTAAAACTTTGACAGACTAGGGATAAAATGCAGTGATTTGCAAATAATTTACAGCATATTTTTCTTTTTATTATAAAAACAATATCAAATATTGAAACTGATACATTTATTATCTTGAGGAAGAGTCCTGAATTAGAATTTAATGTCAGTCAGTGGCGATATAAGATTACACACAATAGCCCCGTTTCCACCTACGTGTCTGGGTCGGGTCGGGTGGGTTTTGGTACGGATATTTTGAGTTCACGTTGCGTCCCCACAGCAATCTGTACCCTTACTCTGGAGGCGGGGTATTAACCAGATAGCGCTGCTACATGATCGTGTGACATCATCGCAGTGCAACACCTTTTAACCAAAGCACCACATCACACGTGACAGAAACAAGGGGGGTCATCTCTGCTTTGTTTTTATGCAGGTTTGCGCGGAAAGTGACATATTTTTTCAACCAATCAACGGATTGCAGTGTGTTAAGCTCCACTTCTTTGGTCCGGATCGGTTAGATCAGTACCTCTACAGAGAGGTACCTAAAAAGTAGGATTGTTTGGGTCAGATATAAGGTTACCCATCCCAGTTTTTATCTGTGGAGATGCAAAAACACGTGGCCCGACCCAGACCCGCTGGTGGAAACGGGGCGAATGTGTAATGCTATAAAATATATAGAAACTGGTCAAATGCAACTGGTTACAAGTTGCAGCATCCATAGAGACAAGTTAAAACCAAAAGAAAAATGGCCTGAGTGAATACTTTATTCTGATTGTCTGATGAGAGCAAGTTGCTGATAAAGAACCGCGACTAAAAACATAATGCATTATGAAACAAACAAAAACAGAACAAAGAAGTCCTCAAACTGTTGAGCAGCTGAAATCTCACATCAAACAAGAATGGGAAGAAAATGTTTCCTTTCTTCTTTTCCAAAATGCTTACAAAGTCCTGCTAAAAGAAGCAGTGATGCAACAGTCTTTCAAACTTTTTATGCATACTGTTGCCATCAAACAAGAAACAAAAGTCAGTTTAAACATTTGACATTCTGTCTCTAATTCTTTAAATTAAGCATTGAGTTCAGATGTTTTGTTATGAGCATTTTCTCTTCTTTGAGGCATGCAACAGTAGACAGACACTGTACCGTAAAGTTTATTTTATGAAAATGCTTACAGAAAAGCTCTGTGTGCAATAAAAGCAGAATAGAAGTTGAAAAGGAAGGGAAAGAAAGGAGATGACTAGAGAAACTCGATGTAGAGGGAATGCTGCTCTGGATTAAAGGAAAGAGGGTGAGAGATACAAAACTGATCACAACAGTCAGTGGAATGACTGGTGTCTCATCCCACTCTACTGTGAGCCACATCAAATTGAATCAGATTGAACATCCATCCCCACCTGCTCACTGTAAATTACATCGAGGTCCCCACTGAGAAGCTATGATGGTGTGGGTGAGTATGTGTGTGTGTGCAGCACACTGATTCCTCATGCTGCTTTCTGTCTAACCAGTTTCAGCACCTGTGTTAAATCTTCCAGTCTTTCAATCTTCCATTGTCTCCTCAGTTCCCTCTCTCTGCTCCCTCTCTGTGCCTGGCTCTGTCTTTAAGCTGGCACACAACCTCCACTTAGTCCCTCACAACCACCTGCACTGTCACACTAAGCAGCATGGGAGGAGCGATCCATGCAGTGCAGAGCTGCAAACACATGCGGACACACTGGACTCAATTTGCCTCAATTTGGGACACGTATCTAAACTTTAGTTATCGATTAACCCTAGTGTGCATTAAATGCAATATGCATTTGCAGTAAACATTGGATGTAAACTGATGTCACATTAAGATGTAATCACTAACATATGCGTGACAAATCTTAACTTGGTTTAACTTTAAGTGTCACATAAGACTGGAAAAATGAAACAAAAAGAAAAATATTTAACATCCTTCTTCAGTTATACACAGTCTAAAAAGCAAGATGATATTTTAAGGCATTCATTAATGACATAAGGGAGCCTAAGCACAGATGTTTTGGTGCAAAATGGTGTCAGACAGCACACTGGAGCAGTACGCTGACGAGACAGCACAATGAGGCATTCTGAATGAGGCACTTTGCCAAAACATCTATGCTCAGCTTCACTGGTGCAAACAAAAATACAGAAAACATGTTGAGCATCCATGACAATTTGATACTATGATTAAAAATGTCAAAATTCTTCAACTTCTTGAGTGATTCAACGTTCTGGAAAATATTCAATACTGCAGGCTGTTTACTCTGGAGCTGAAACCTCGCATGAATGGACTCAGGTTAGTAGCAAAACAACAAAAAGAAGAATACCGCTTGGTAGTAGATTGAGGTTGAAAGAAATAATAGTAGAGATTTATAAAGAAGACATAAGACAAAAGGCTAAGAAGTCTGACAGGTCTGAAAGAAGAGAGCGGTGGGTTAAAAACATCCATACACATCACTACATGGAGTTAGCCACAGTAAATTTGTGTGGTGCAGAAAGATAGTCAACCCCAAGAACTGACTGGCATGGGGAGGTATTAGATGTGTCAATGGAGTAAAACCGATTATTCTCTTGCCTTTCATGTGTGTGTAGGAGTGAGAGGGAGTGTGTATATCAGCATAATCAGATCACTGCATTTCTTCTGTAGGAGAGAGGAAGTGATGAGAGGACATATTCTTGGACCAAGTCCTACACCTGTATGTGTTCGTGCACAGAAATGTGTGTGTACACTGGACATGTGTGCTAGAGTGATACAGCATAATCTTTTTAAGAAACCTCCATAGTGAGTGCCAAGAAAGTTTGTCTGTAATAACAGACAGGGTGTATTAAATCTGTATGAAATTTTGGTTGTTCCTCAAGAAGCGTGAAGTGATAACAGGAACAGCTCAGCGGACTTTAAAAGTGCTGATGACACGTTTTTGACATTTTTTGCCATGTTTTATTGACCAAAACATTTTTCATGATGATCTATGTAACAGAAACATGCACAGCTGCATAGATGAGTTATTAGAAAACATCGCTGCTTTTTAGCACATCTGACCAGACTGTGGCGCTGTGAGCCGAAACCAGATGTGACGTCTGCCAGAGAGTCTTCGCAGCTTATTTAACATTGAAGTCGCTTCACTGCGGTTTTTAAGTTCCTTTTCCAGTTTTACAGACAAACAGTAACAACTCAGCTTTCAAATTGTATTGACAGTAAATGGTTAAAAGCTTGTAAGTGCAGTGTTAATTTAGGTTTCCTACAGATTTAGAATTTTTTTTTGAAGAGGATAAAGAAGCAGGTTGGAGTCTAACTCACTGGGAAACAGTAGGCAGCGGTAGGAGCCTGTCTGCTCATCTCTCCTGTCTACAGCGTCTGTTTACTGGAGCTTCAGCCACCAACGTGTTGAGACTAACACAATGAAACTGGGATCATGTCCTCTGAAATATTCTTCTTCAACCATCGTTGCTCCATCACATCGGTCATACAGCTACTGTATCGACAGACAGCTGCGGCTCGGTTAAATGAGGACGTCTCCAGTCATCAGATCTCCTCCAGCTGTTTCCAAAGATGCATCCTTCCCTCCATCCTCATCCTCATAAACGGGAACTATTTAAACTTAACTGGAACCATGTAAGTTGTTATCTTCTCATTTTTTAAAGGCTAATTATTTACCGCGGCAAGCCATTAGCCACGAGCCAACGCAGGGAACAAGTGCCTCGTCTCTGTCATGCCTGACTCTATGTCAAACTGGTGCAGCTCCTTCATAGTTGTGGGTCTGCTTGTGCTGTTTTGGGTTGCTCATTTCAGTTCTGAGTTCCCTCGGTGTGGTCTTGCAGGCTTTTTGCTGAACCAGTGGACCTAAGGCTGGAGACAGACTGTAGACAGTTGGCTATGGTTCTACTCTGATTCTAGCTTGTAAAATGTTATTTCCCCAAATTCCTCAGCATCATCACATCACACGAACCATTTCCAATCTAGCTGTTCTGGAGCCATCTTTCATGTTTTCAACAGCTTAGATTATACAGTACATGTAACTCAGTGGGCGGACCGCAACTTTGTATGTTGCTGACGTAACATCATGGCGGCTCCTTTCGCGACTGAAAAGCTATTAGCATTTAGCCGAGCCTCCTAAACATTGGATATTTACGTAAATACATGTCTGATTAACTTTTAACTGCAAAGAACTACTTATTTTGTCTTGGTGTGTTGTTGTATGGCAAAGTTACTCGAAGTTAAAGTCGTGTCATCAGCACTTTAAAGCATCCCTTACTGACCTTGCATTTTAGAAAGCACAGCAAGATTATTTGAATATGAACATTATGGTGGATCTGTCTTGTATTTCACAGTTTCACTACCTCATTCATAGTATTTTACCCTATTAAAAAATAGTGTAACAATGCAAAATCAGTAAGGGTTACTTTAAGGTTGCTTACTAAACAACAGCTCTCTGACACTTAAAGAGTACAAGTCTGAGAAGGGTTTGAAAAAGAAGACAAACATACCTATTGCAGTTATATTGTATGTATATAAACTGCATGTCAAATATTTAACAATTGTATCTGATAAATGCATTAAATAAGAGTTTAGATTTGTGAAAGAAATAAAGATGGCGTGGTGGTTAGCACCGCGGCCTCACAGTAGGTCGGTAGTTCGATTTCTGGCTGGGGAGGGTGGTTCGAACAGTTCCAACAGTGGCCTTCCTGTGTGGAGTTTGTATGTTCTCCTTGCGTATGCGTGGGTTCTCTCTGGGTACTACGGCTTCCTCCCACAGTCCAAAGACATGCATGTTAGGTTAATTGATCACTCTAAATTGCCCCTAGGAATGAATGTGAGTGTGAATGGTTGTCTATCTCTCTGTGTCGGCCCTGTGACAGACTGGCAACCTGTCCAGGGTGTACCCTGCCTCTCACCTGAAAATAGCTGGGATAGGCTCCAGCAACCCCCGTGACCCTGAACTGGATAAGCGGTACAGAAAATGACTGACTGACTGACTGACTGATAACGGTAAGGTAAGGCTATCTATTTTCTTCTCTGTGAGGTATCTATTTTATTGCATTTTAGAGATGTTGATTTAATCTAATGTCTTTGCACTGTGGCCAGATAAAGAAAGTCAGATTTCCAACGATGACCCTTGAGCCAAAGTTTGAAGCACTTGTCTACAGTAGAACTAGATAGTCAAAACACTGTTCATAGCATTATTTTGACAGTACAGCTACTAAGGGTCTGAAAAGGGTGTACTCCGTTACTTATATTCCATATATTATTTATACTGTGATCATCATACTTTTTTGCTTAAGTGGGTCAACCTTTTTTTTTTTCATTCATTTATTCCATTTTGGTAAAAGTCTCACAAGCACATACAGTAGTTTAGTTTTTCCAGGCGACCATTTTCTAATGTAAAGTCATGATGCAGATATATTCATCATATACAGTAGGTCAATAAATCAACAAGGTACCCATTTCTGCCTTTCGGCAGATCTCTTTAAGCATATACATGACTGGAAATCAAAGGGGCCTTGTCAAATGTGTCTTCTTTATCTGTCATTGTGAATTCCTACTGTAGAGCGTGTTTTTCTTACAGTCTTTGTACAGAATAGAATCTGCTTTAGTTTGTCAAAAAAAAAAAAAAAAAAAAAAAGAAATTCTCTACCAACTGAGAAACAATGCAATTACTGGAATGCACTGCTTCGGTTTTGGAGTGATATTACAAGGAGTTTACCAGTTTTGTTGATGACTGTAAAGGCCCAGAAACACAGAATTAGAAGCAAACAGTGTAAACAGTTTTCAGAATATTGTCATATTCTTCTTGCTCCTCCATTTCTTCTGCTTTAAAACACTCCATTAGTCTAGCCACTTTCACATTCCTCTATCGGCCTTTGCATGCTTTAAAAAATTCAGAAAGCAAGAAAGATTTAATCCAAAAACACAGATCAAGCGACTCCATGCTACTACTGGCTGAACACAGCCAATAAGTGGAAGGAGCAATGCATTTTGCTTTGCTATCTACTTACAGTATAGCACTCTGTTTCTTTTGCAACAACTATGACTCAAGGAGGTATTTGGGGCTATGACTGCGTACTAATGCTACCTACAATATAAAACTGCTAAATAAAATACTGAACATTTTATTCACAATCAAGATTGTTTACTGTATCAGAGAAATACAAGGCAATTGTGGATGCCTAAAGGGTTTGTTTACAAACGACTGTTCAGGGTTTCATATCAATCTTATAATTACAGCATATTGTCACAGTTCATCACATACATACTGTAAAAGAAGGCCTTGGATTAAAATTGGGCTTTAACAAAAATAAGAAAAGCTCCCCAATGGTCTCTAAGGGGTTAAACACTCCTTAGTTCAAACATTGCATCAACAAATTGCTCAAAACAACTACCAGGTAAACCAAAGGTCACACAATATCAAAACCTTTCAATACATTTCAAGTTCTCAGTTAAGACTGAATATGTCAACTTATTAATGTCAATAATCACGCAAGTTCATTCAAGTGAATTTAGTAATCACAGTGGATACAATAATCCATTTATCTACACAGCAGCGACATTAGTGCTAAACCAGCATTGCTTAACAGGCCTGTTCAGCCAATCCTGACAGCTGCAAAGCAATTACTGCTGTTTTCTTCTTTCTCTCCAATGGTCAGCCAATTAATTAATGCTATTGACTGCATGGAGAATCTACTAACTAGTCCAAATCAGCTGAAAATAAAAGAAGAAACAGTAAGGGATATTTAAACATATTTTCATCAGATCTTTTGGTCATGTTGTTTTCTTCCTGCATTTTCTGCTCATTTCTTTATTGGTTTGTCAGTACCACAGTGGTAGCTTTTAACATACAGCTTCCAGTATCTTTTCCACACTCTCCCTCTGACATTGCTGCAGCTGTGCTCTTCTTTATTGTTGACAACCTCATTTTATGACTGATGATGAGACAGGGGATAATGGAAAGAGAGAGGTTGAAAGGGTCATGTAGGAGACATATAAAACCTGTTGAATCAATTTTGTTTGGAAAAAAAAAAGAGAAAAAAACAGAGGTGACCCACGATGGGACGTAACTGAGTGTGAAGGGTTGTCAAGGTGATATTCCTCGTCTATAACCCTTCGCTCTAATTAGCTTTGGAGCTTTAACGCGGGTGGCCAAGACATGTTGGGATTTAGAACAGCTGGCTGCATGGTGCGAAGGAGGCAGTGATGTCCTTATGGGAGTCTCGCATTGTCAACTTCATTCATTCAACACAGGCATGGCAACAACACTGAAAGGCTGAGCTTTATCACTTTTTCAGGGAAAAGGCTGTTGGGTCCTTTGGGGCACAGGCAATTTACATAAGCAAGCAAAGTATGAATTGGAACTTGTAAGTTTAAAACAGACACTTCCATTTAAAATACATGTGAATAAAATGCCTTTGGCAAAAGATCAAAGTTCAATTAGCACCATGGCTGAAAAATAATAGTGGCTTATTCATAGTTCCATTAAACCTCAAAGTATTTAGAGGTACGGGACAAAAACAAAAACAAACTGCAGTTCATGCCTCATCCACTAGGGACTGGCTCCAAAAGGGAGTCAATTCCCATGGACTCCCTTGGTAAAGAGACCAACTTCACAGCAGAAATAAAAATGTTTACAGCCTGGTTCAAAAAATCATTTTAGGTTTAATCTTCAAATCACGCATAATTAGGAGTGTGTCCTTTTTACTGACAGGCGACAGGCTGTCAGCGCTAGTGGTGGCTCATGACTCGCTCCCTGCTTGTTCCCAGGAAGGCCTCAGTCAATAGCAGTGTAGCGCAACCGGAGTTTTTAGCCGCAGAAGCCAAAGTATCCTTGGGCAAGATACCGGACCCCACTTTGCCTCCCAATGTGCCTATTGGAGTATAAATGTGTGTGTGTGTGTGTGTGTGTGTGTGTGTGAATGGGTGAATCTGACATATAAGCGCTTTGAGTGGTCATTATAGGACTGGAAAAGCGTACAGTTAATTAACAATTTACCATTAGCTACAGGCAGCTCAGAGTTCAATGGGTGTCAATCATTTGCCCACACACTCACAGCCCCACTCTCAGCTCCACCACTTTGCCCATTTTTGTATTTTCTGAGAGTGATGACATGTGCAACGCTGCCAAAATGGCGAACAGAAACCTATGGTGACATTGGGAGGGTTTGTCCAGTAATTAACAGTCTATGACATGAAGGTGAAACCTGAAAATGAAAGAAAAAAGAAGACGGAAATTACTTCAAAACCATTATTTTTAATATCTGTACATTCATTTGCTGTATTCATTTTTTAGACAAAATGTACTCAAATGATACTGGTGAAAGAAAGGAGATTATTTTCAAAGGAAAAAAACATATTTTGTGAAGACAGCAATTTACAACACAAGCTCCCCAGTTAAATCCCTCTTATCATTCCTAGGTATGTAATTTCAAAGCTGCTATTGTATTTGTGTTGCAAGTCTGCCTTGTCAACTTCCTTTTACTTTGTGCTGGTATTTCCAATCTATAACTTAGCATTGTGCCTTAAATGCTCATGCTGTCATTTTAATCTTGTTTTACATCTACTGCTTGCATTTTATTTTACTTTGCATTCTGTTTGCTTTGTTCTATTCAGTTTGAACTTGCTGCTGTGTGTTTTTTCCTGCACCAGTTTTAAACTATGTGTTGTATCTGCACCAGTGAGTAACACTGCCTGAGGCATTAATTCTTTGCATTGTTCGTCCATCTGTAAATCCATTCACTGCAGTCATGTAAACACAAAATCGCTGCAATGTTTGGAGAAAAGTGTTTTCCAACTTGGAACAAATGTACACTTGAATGAACAGATTAGGATTTTGGTGGTAAGAGAGTCCACGTGACCTGACAAAACTTGTGTTTGTCACAAAATTTCATACAAATGTTGAATATGATAAAATGGTAAATTGCATATATTTAATATCCAAAAGATCAACATGACTGTGACATCATATTATTATTAGAGATGCCGATAGGGTTTTTGCCCCGGATTGGGAGAGGGGGTATTTGATTTGGGGGGGGGGGGAAAAGGCGAATGATTCTATAATAAAAAAAAAAAAAAAAGAGAAAAAAGGCCCCAGAGGGTGGGGAGGGGAAAAGTAAAATGAAACCGATCGAGAGGGGGGAGGGGGGGAAGGGGGGATGGAGGATGTATTTTTTTTTTTTTTTTTTTTTTTTTATTTTTTTTTTATACACATACAACCATATAAATACATATTCAAAAAAAAAAAAAAAAAAAAAAAAATAATTAAAACAAAAATAAAAAAAAAAAAAGAAAAAAATAATATAATGGGAATAGAGGGAAAGGGGGATCTATTCTCTGAACTGGAAAGAGAATATTGGATAGAAAAAAAAAAAAAAAATAAATAAATAAAAAAGAAAAAGGAATGGGAGGTTCGTTATTAATGAAGAAAGGAAAAAAGTCTGTTTTTTTTTCTCTTCCTTCCCCGCGGGGGGGCCAAGAAGCCCGCGACCGAAGGGAGGGAGGGATGGGGAGGACAAAAAAGGAAAAAGAGTTGGGGATATAAAAAGGCAGGGTATGTTAGTTTTTTTTTTTTGAAAAGGTTAAAATCAGGGCGTCACCCCCGCCCCCTTGGATGTGGGGGGGGGGGGTGCGGGAGACTAAACCCGGGCGGGAAGAGAAAAGGGGGGGGGGGGGGAGGGGGGAGAGGGGAGAAAAACAAACAAAAAAGAAGAGGAGAGGAAGGAGAGGAAAGGAGGGCGGGAGGGAAAAAAGGGAGAGAGGGGAGAGGGGCGGCGGATTATTATGCAAAAACATTTTACTTCCAAAATTTTAAAGCACAAGGAGATGTTTGGGGAGGCATACCAAGGCAAGCCAGTAATTGTAGTTTAACTGTTCTTTTAATGGCTAATTTAAAATCTGGCTAAGGGGACAAGAGTTAAATATTAGCAATTTGGCTGAAGCTGACTCATTAAAAGAGCTTCAGATAAATGGACACTGTCTGGAAAACTAATAAACACTAACTGGACAATGTTTTCAGAGGTGGGCAGTGACAATAGGCAGTATATCTAAAATTACTCCTTTCAAAAGTTAAGTTTCAGTCATAGACCGTTAATAGAGAGGGACGAACCTTCTGCTACGTCACCCGTTTTTTTCTAAAGAGCTAAAAGTAAAGCCAGTTGGGCGTGTTCCACCATCGCCATCTTGCCGTGTCACGTGTGTCATCACTCCCAGAAAATAATAAAATGGACAAAGGCAAGGCCGTTCCGAGCCGCGGGGCAAATGATTGACAGCTGATGTACTCTGGGCTAAATGCTAACCGAGCTAACTCAAAACTAACATGAGCTAATGAAGATTCGCCTCTTAAGCGGCAGGGTAAAGGTAAGACACGCTTAGACTTAAGATTATCTGACAAAAAACCACCGTTGTGCTACTCTGCTACAAATTGAGACCTTCCCAGGAGCAAACAAGGAGCTAACTAGGAACCACCGGTCGGCAGGGCGGGCCTCCGGTCTGCCGCCTGTTAGTCAAAAGGACACGTCCTTAATTATGGGTTATTTCAAGATTAAATAATGAGACAAAAAAAATTCACCCTCCTCACAGTTGACATGAAGGTAAACGTGATCTCTTAAACCTAAAATGATTTTTTGAAACAGGCTGTAAACATGTTTATTTCTGCTGTGAAGTTGGCGTTTTTAACATGGGAGTCTATGGGAATTTGCTCTGTTTTGGCGCCAGCCCCTAGTGGATCAAGGGAGAACTACAAAAATGACTTCTTTCGGGTAGACTCAAAGTTGGCCATTGGAGGTTGCCGCTTGGTTTCAGTACACTTTGTTATCCGTTTAAAAACCATAGGCATGATTATGTTCAAGTTCCAGTGAAGAAAGAAACAAGACAAAAACAGAAGCGTTGGAAATTGTGTTGATGGGGTGGGGCTAATGGGTGTGAGCTATTGTGTCTGTTTTACCTAAATGAAGGACTAAATACAGGTAAAAGAATCATAGGCCCAGAGATGTGCAGAACAAATACAAACACACCCTCGCATAACAAAAAAAGGCATCTCAGAGAAAAGTTCCCCTCGGACCCACAAGCGTTAAATTGTCTGTTTTGTCCCTCGTCACCTTTTTTTCCCTTTCCCCACTACCCAGCCAGCATTCCTTTGGGTTTAAAACTCATTTTCATGTCTCTTGTAAGCTCTACATTTTTACATATTTGTTCAAAATCCTATTATGAGGTCTTTGTGATATGAATAATGCTTGCAAATTGGAAAGTATTTTCAGGCAAAAGTTGGACACAGAGCTAATCTTTACAATCTAATCTCTTGAAGCACAAAAGCAGCAGTGACACTTTCTGATGTAGCTTCTAGGAAAACATGATCCAGACTGATGGAACTGAAGCATAAATATTCAAGCACACAACCGTTCATATGGAAAGACTTTCTCTCTTTGACTAACCTGTTGGGTCGGAGTCCTGCACTGAAGAGTGACGTGTGAAAAGTGGCTCACAGTGTGCATGTTCTGGTGAGCCGAGGTGACCAGTATCCGTGTCCAAACCCAGGGGTAAAAACCCATCCAGATCACAGAACTGCTCTGATCCAGACCCAGCACTCTGTTTTTGCATCACCTGAGGGGATATGAGAACAGATGGAGGGACAGAGGAGAAGAAGGGATGGGAGGAAGATGGTGGAATAAAGAATGAAGACAGCGAGAAAAACAGGTCATGTTAAGATGAGATAGAGAGACGATACACAAAGGGAGGTGACATAGAAAGGAAAAAAGCAAATAAATATACGATGGAGGGAGGTGAGGAGGAGAGTGTGGGGATAAAAAAAAAAAACAGAAATAGAGTGAATATGGTGGAATGGAAAAGGAAAAGCTTCACAAAAAAAGTTTTGTGTCTTTTCACTCAATAACAATCTGATCAAGGGACAAAGTAAAATTTAATAACAGTTTAATTTTTATTAAGCCAAGAACGTGAGCTAAATTTGTATTTTTAATGTCAAGTGTGAAAATGCATATTAACAAGGCAGCATTTTCAGTGGTGAATGTTTCCCTCTCTCTGTTTCCTTTGTTTCCACTTGATGAATTGATTTTTAATTAACCCCTGGAGCTGGTAAAAGCATCTCACAGTGATGTGGTGTGTTAACTGTTCTTCCAATGCCAGTGTCCTCCTGTGAGAAAAAACTGAAGCAAAGAAGCTCTGTTTAGTTAAAATAAGATCTGGCACATTAGCATGCTAGCCTTGTGACATACTGCAAATGGGCTTGAAGAATAGAGGGAGAAATGCATGTGGGAATAGTGCTGCTTGGAGTGAAGGAGCAAGGATCGGGAACGACGAGAGGAAGAAAGTGTGAAAGACAAAGGAATAGTAATACAATTAATCTTTTTTGTGAAGAGTATTTTCTGACAATGAGAGGGATGCAGCAGCTCCAACTGGTGATGGGGCACAAAATACAGGAAAAAGACAAGACAAAAATAAAGAGGGAGTAATAAAGTATGAGTAACTCAGGGGACAACTGCCCAGAAGAGATGTGGTCCGAAGACAGAGACAGAGATGGAAAATAAATTAGTATCCGATCATCCTAGGAGCAGTTTGATTCAGGTCCAGAGGCCCCAGATAATCGTGATCCCTACAATCATGAACATCATTTTGTTCTAGCAATTTAATAAAACACTGCCCCCTTCTATTTTTCACTTTCATCTCTCTGTAACGCTATAAAGGAATCACACCATTAAAGAGCTGATGAGTCTTTTGAGAGTATTCAGACAGTTCTTTTTAATCCACTGTTTCTCTTTTTCTCCCTCAATGGTTTGCACCTTTAACTTTGAAGCTTTAGAAGCACTGCACTATACATGAAGGATTTAAAGTAATTAGTTTAATATCTAAAAGATCAGGACAGCAACAAAAAAAATCTTGACTACCTGTATGTCACTGAAGTCTTCACATTCACACTGGACAGTGATTACGTCCAGTGTTATGGAGTGCTACAACTTTCTTGTGTCCTCTTTTTATTACCTATCCTGACATACTACAAAGATAAACTTCAGAGTGTGGGCATTACTGAATTATTTCATTCGTTTGAATGAATGATCTTGAACAAGACCTAAAATTTTCAAAACATGATGCACTGTCAAAACAAAGTTAGTTCAATTAGCTGTGCATGCACATCAAAAACATGAGCAATTTACAGGGGATGAGTCTTGCACAGGAAGAAAGGTTGTAAATGAAACTACACTGAGTTACATTGAGTAAGCTCCTCATCTTTAAATGAAAATCTCTTTTCTACTGAGGTTTCCTCTTCACATTGGCAACCACTTATAACACATAGATCTTTGTAAATGCATGCTGTAACATTCCTATACTGGAAGATGACTGTGTTTTAGAGAGCTATTACAGCGTTCTAGCCTAAGGGTCGCTCCTTAAAAAAAACAAAAAAAAACAAACACACGGGAAGGGGAAATCTGTTACCATGAATGATTTTGACTGCTGTTCTGGCCCATCAGTCTTCAAATCTTTCTTTGTTTCCACCTCCGCAAGAATAAAGGAATCTTCAAGATGAGACAGCCTAGGATTGTGGTTTTCTTCTTTGGATTTCTCTCTCGTTAAATGTCTTTTCATCTGTGTTTCCTCGCCTGAAGAGTCTTCTTCATTCAGACCCAGGCTGTCACTGGACATTTCGTCTCCACTGTCTACATGAAACACAGACATTAACACATGTTTAAAGATTGAAAGGTTTACTTTGAGTTGAGAATCAAAAACAAAGGTTGTGTTTTAAAATGCTCAACTCTTCCGACATGATACCATTGTATTTGTTTGGCTTTCAAGGTGAACAGTAAAAAGACTCCGACTGCCCTTGTTTATCACGCTTTGAACCAACGAAGCAACATTTTCATCTGCAACACGTGATGCGAGTGTCCCTGACAATGTGAAGCTCTAATAAGCTGATAAGGTTAACATTCAGCACCTCACTGGTCGAAGAGCTGTTTGAAGCGGTGGAAGTGAAGGATGGAGAGGACGAAGGAAGGCATGGGCATGATGGATGAACAGAGGAAGTAAGTTAAATGTGTGAAGGATCCAAGATAAGGTAAAAGCAAGATAAGGGAAAGTTGTAAAAGAATATTCCTCTTTCTTTTCAAACTGTCGACACTGGTCACAATAAACTGGTCAAGAGTTGGCACATTTAAGAACAATTTCCATTGAACAAGGATTTTGACATTTTCTGATACTTTTAATCAAAAACAGCTAATACATCCTATAAAATCAAACCATGAGATGGGAACACAAACTAGCATGCATACAAAAAGCAAAAAAGAATAGGAAAAAGTCCATCTCATAACCCTCTTGGACATAATATGTGGTTGCATAGCAGCTATAATGAGGTGGTAACCTAAGGTTATAATTATAACTGAAGTGTGAATTAATCATCCCTATATTAAATACATGAATACATAACATTTTAAGATTGGATTATTGGCTAAATTGATTTAATATGTAGCTATATTATATCAATGTGTATAATCATATAATAGTCACACTTGTGAGCTTGAAAACCAGTTTTGGATTCTCACTTCATACTTCACATTTACTATATTCAACTTGGCTGCAGTGGTTCCCAAACTTTTTCTGCATGGCCACCCCTTTTCATTGACATCAACGTGAAGGCCCCCCATCCCACTACCACATGCAACTCAACACTTGTAACGTATTACGTAACAAAGTAAACATATAAAAAAATGCATCACAAAATAATAATGTTTGCCAGAGAAGTAGTCTTTAATTTATCTGGTCCTACTTCATTAATTATTTGCAAATAAAACCCTGTCATTGGTGGAAGTAGGTGTTAATTCCTCCGCTATAGTGTGACGCTTTTTAGCTACTTTATATGAAGTGAGCTGAGCATTTGACGAGACAGATGCTGCTTTATAGAAAGGTCACATGGACATTTTTGTAACGGTTAAACTGTTCTTGAGTTTAGAAAAGGGATTAGCTCCGTATTTTATGCGCCATGTGAAGGCGCCAAAAATTTGGAACAGTTGTCAGAACAGAACGGTTGGAGGAGGTCGGCTACACGATTGCAAAATCCAGAATGGTTAGACACAAAGGGTGGGGTGGGCATAGATTATTGTTGTTTGTAGCATTCTACTCCTTTGCTCGTATTCTTCAGCTATCCATTGAATAGAAATAAATTAATTGTTGATGAAAAACAATTAACAGGTTGACCAAAAGTTCAGTGTCCATGCTGTCAGTGGGCATCTTTAGTATTGTAAATGCTTGTTTGTCTTGCTACATGTAGTACTTTTCATGCTGTGTTCATGTGAAACTGGGCAGACAGACGACAGCCGCTGCATGTAAAGGCATATACAAGCCTCTATGTGAAGAAGTGGTCTGTCAGTTACAGACACTTCAGTCTCCATCTCTGATATGTTGTCATGGCGATGTTGTATTGTTTTCCCTGACCCATGTTTTACCGTCTTTCTCTCGGCCTCTGATTAAAATTACATCTACAGTAGTTTGTTACTGACGGCCGTCTGTCCGACTGCACTTGAACGCAGCATTAGTGTAACACTCGGTTCCTTCTCACTGCACGGGGTGACTTTTCAAAGGCATTACCTTGACCTTAGCTGACAACTCTGGTGAGTTTCTGTGGTTTCCTACTATCATGCTTCTACTGAACGTAAAAACATGGCGACGCGACTTGGCAGCCACCACCGAAAATACCCATTCCATGTGGATATGAATGATACGAACGGCAAATTCGGAGCTTACAGGAGCACTTCATTTTGTTGATGGGTGTGATTACTGACTAATGGAAAACACTTTTGAATGAAATAATCAATTTTTTGTGAATAGATAACAGGAGAACTTACACAATATCCCTTTAAGGGACAAGCTTGTGAGTAGGACACCTGCAGTAAGTGACCACTAACGCCACCAGCTGGACTGGAGTTATGTAGGTGCATCACAACGTGATGACAATGGTTTCATGCTCAGAACATTTCAGAAAACAACCATGAGACCACGCAGAGTTCTCGGACCCCTGCAGCGAGAATCCAAATCATTCAAGTCTAGTTCGCTTCAGAAAACCCACGAGACCGTGACCTTAGTGAAACACCTCTGTTGTTCACCACATTAGTGGTTTATTTCTGAAGAGTTATAACTTGTTTGGCTTCATAATTTTAGAATCTAACATTTTGAGGAATACAACACACTGTGATCTCTCTCTATTACTTACCATTACCACTATGCACTTTTTCCATTTGTCCATGTTCTACATGTTGTGCAAAAGCTATGTGTTTTATTTTGCCTAGTTAAAGGTCTCTTAGCAGGATCACATCCATCTGGGTATGTGTACAGGAATTACTAGATTCTCACCCTCATTCTCTGGCTTTGAAATATTCGATCTTGTGTAGTACCATTTTGGTGGGACAAACAATTAGATTTTATAGCTAAACAACTTTAAATCCTGGTGGAAACAAGTGTGGAAGTTTAAAAAGCAGAGGACAGAGACTACTTTTTCATAGCAATAATGTTTCACTGCGGTTACTAGGCACTTACTGAAGTTGTCTCCGAAAGCATAATGCAGAGTGCTCAAAAAGGTTAATAAGATCTTTTTAAGTTCCAGAAAAGCAGAATTATTTGGGAAAAACATGCATAATTGGAGGATGTTACAACCAAAAAGGATGTATGACCCATCATTTCCAAGAGTTTCCCAGCTTTGCCCAAATCATTATTTTTTAATTGTGAACCTTCGATAATTTTTTTCTGTGATGGCTAAACAAGCATTTGTATAAAAACTAAGAGTATACAGCTAAAAACAATACAGTAATTACTTCCATTAATGATATTATACTGTTTGGTGTGCAGGATAAACCTGCAGTTGTGAAAAAGTTGAGTCCATTTCTGTTAGTGAATGGAATGTATGTGAGTCAGTGAGTGTGGCCTGTGTACCGAAACAATTCAGGGGGTCATTCTTTACAGTGTAATTACCTTCCTGTCTGGTATGGTGTTATGTCAGGTATTCACTTAAAAACAAACTTTTATCGATTTTAATAAAAAGAAAAGAACATATTTTATGGTTGGACCTAAATTGGCTTTGACAGCCTGGAGGAATGAAAGGAAGCCATTACTCTGAGCACCACAAACCGTTTATTAATATCAACACTGAATGTGTTCAAACTGCAGCATGACGAAGGGCCCTTTGATACAAAGACCTGTGCTTCCTCATCCAAATACAGGACTTTCTGCTTTCCACAGTTCTTTTTGTTTAGCAGAATCTCAGCACCTACAATTAATCTTTTCTTTCTTGGTTTCTTGTGATTTAAGTAAAAGATATTGTCTTAAAAAACAAAGTCAAATTTATGTGAGATACAACAGAATTAAATTACTCTGTGAAAACTGTAATAATGAGGTGAACAGCATGGATGTTTTTGTTGCTGGACATGTTGGGCACATGGTATCCTTGCTGAATGATTTACTTAATTGCTAACAGTTAATTTAGTTAAATGCTAACAGATTTTCTTACAGTACAGGCTTAGAAAAATATCCCTAACCCTTATTAACCTGGCTACCTAGAGACTTATTTTCATGCATGGATCTTACACATTTCCATTTCCACCTTGCCAGTGGGTAAAATTATACTACAACCCTACTTAAACAATTTCAAGGTCTGTGGCCTGGGAGCAGAGGTGGAAAAGTTCCTTCCAGACCACATGATCTTCATTAATTATATGCAATGTATGCAGTGTAAACTGGCTTTTTTTTTTCCCGAATAATGAGGATCAAAATTGTTTTTTTTTATTACATCTGGTTGTATGGTTTATTATTTGATAACTCAGAGTTTTGCCATATATTCTTGGTGACATGAAACAGAAAGGTAGTATTCTTCTCTGCCTCTGCCACACGGATAATCTTTTAAGTCTTTGACAGTGAGGACATTGAAACTGCCATGATGTGTATCATGCCTTTACAGTACTTAGGCTTCTAAAAATTTGGGAGACAAATGAAAACAGTTTCAAATACCTAAAAATAGTAAGTTTTAATAATAAATATATCAAGCCACTTTGTATTTTTAGTAAAGACTTATAAACATCTGAGCAGAAACAACACACAGACACACACAGGTACAAAATATAATATTTCATTTACCTATTGATAGCTCCTTGACTTTTTCCCTTTTCACAAGATTGTTGATGACAACTTTCAGGCTGGATGATGAACACTGTGGATCTTGAAGGAGCTGAGTCAACTTTTGGTCACCAGACATTGACGTAGAGGACATACAAACTGGAGCGTCTTCATATTTTCCAGCTGATATATGGCATGGCATTGGGCTGAGTCGTGATCGAATTAGCTCCAGGGATTCTGGTTTTGAGTGTGGTGAGGCATGCAAAGGTGGTAAAGTGTGGTCGAGTTGATTTTCTAATAGAAGACAGTCTGGGTCACACATGGAATACTGGGATTGTTGTCGGGATATCAGATTGCCTTTTGGAGCGTCACGAAGCTTCGGCGATGAGATTGGTTCTGCAAATAACTGGAAGGACTCCAGTTTCTCTGACAAGAGAGATGAGTCTGAGTCCGTTTGTAGCAGGGCTGGGTGATAAACCTTGGGTAATAAGGCTGACTGAGTAGAGCTCGATGGTGAGACTGTGAATGTAGACCGAAGGGAACAGGATATTGTTGGAGAATGGGGAGAATTCTCTTCTGGGATGGCTGACTTATCACCACCCCGAGCTGAAACTTCAGCAAAAAATGAAGGAGCGGATAGTGAGTATTTGGGGATATCTGGTGAAAGGGACAAAATCAGTGGTGATCCACAATTAGCTTTTGACTTAATGGAAGACGGGGAGCAGATAGACATATGTGAATTTGTGGTTGTTTTCTTAGCTGATTTCTTTGAAGTTCCTGGGGTCAGAGCAGTGGGATGAGTGAATATCCTGCTTTTGAAAGACAATGCTGTGGAACATAAACAGATATTTAAAAAATATTAAAGGAGCTGTATCATGAAAAATGGACTTTCAAGAGCTTTTCAGCATGTTACTGTGTTATTTCCTCATTAAAAAAAACTTCATTTAAGTCGTTTTTTCTTCATTTGTGCATATTTGAGTAATATATATAAATATTCAGTCCAAGCTCTAGCTTCCTTAACATGACTGACTGACACAGGTATACACAACAAGGTGGCACCAATCATGAAGACACAAATACGCATGCGCAGCATTGTAGCAAGACGCCCTTTTTGTTCAACAGAAGCTTAAGAGAATCCTAACCTATCCACACTCTCCGAGGAAGAAACAAACAGCCTGCAGGAAGATTTCCTCAGAGACAAGCAGCCATCAGCTAACAGACGTTTGCCCCAGAGTTCAGAAGAAAAGCTGTTTTCTTTTTTTTTGTTTTTAAAGCTCTAGAGGACAGCAAGTTGGGAAAAATGTGGTTGCATTCAGCGTGGGAGTATTTTTGTTCTACTGGACGAATCGACTTGCCAGAAGTGGTTGGATTATAACTTCAGGAGCAGAAAAAAAACTCAACTTTGTGTGTGAACTTCACTCCTGACATCTTCATGAATCTCGGGCAGTAAAGTGTTTTTTCTCGGGGATTATTACTGAAACCTGACGCAGTTCCCAAAAACACCTCACGGACAGACAACAACACCAGTGAGTGAAAACGTCTCCCAGCTCAATGCTAACTGTTAGCCTATGATTTGTTTGCTAATTTACTTACTTGTCAGGAGTCTCTGTGGTACTTCTGTGGTACCACGTGTGCTTCAAACTCCATGTCAGACTCTGGGTTGAGCGCATACAGCTCCTTAACAGGCTGCTCCATTTTATTCCATCAATCGGAGTCTGATTATCCATCAATGTTTACAAATAACCTCCATGTGAGTGACGAAGAGGGTGCTAAAAACAATTCTGTGGCCCTTCAGAATCAGTGTCTCTTCCGGGGCGACATCATGAAATGGCTGTAAAACATGTTGCAATTGGTCGAGAGCGTCCGTGGTTCAGTTCAGTCAGCCATCTTACTTCCGTGTTGGAAATTAGACGCATAAAAAAACTAATATTTAACACCAAATTAGTTTCTATTGTGGCGATGGAAACATATTTAGCTTATAAATGCCTGTATTTGACTTTTGGAATGTTTGAAAAGCATGATACAGCTCCTTTAAGAACTGTATATTGTTTAGTTTTACATGCATGTGATCACCAACTATTTTTTAAGTGTTGCTATCACAAAGAGGAGACCTGTTTTTTCCACAAAAGGTTATTAGAAAAAAAAATCCAACCATCTTTCCAAATAAATATTCTTCAAATCTTACTTTGTTACAGTGGTTGGAATTTGTTTTCAACCCTTTAAGGCTACATTTACTAAAGTCATGGGGTATTACACTGCACCAGGGCTTCTCAGTATTCATCTGGTAAGATTTATTTCCACATTAAAGACTCATTTCCCTTTCAGACATCTAGTTTTATAGACTATAAATTAGGCACCCGTTACGTAATTTGGAATTTTGGCTAATATGCAGTGTGACTCCACACTGTCAGTCCTCAAAGCAAACAAATCACTGTCATCCATTTTTCCTCATGACTAACTACATCATAACAGATGTGCTTACATGGCAAAAAAGTCACATCAATATTCTGCAGGGGCACATATGTGAGGTTAATTTTTCAGTAGGTTTCAGTAGGATAAGAATGATTAAAAAAGAAAAAAAAAAAAAGAGAAAAAAGTTTTTGTGTAAATAGTGAACCTTTACACTTTGAACCACTTCAAAGATAAGCTCAAGTGTGCATTAATCTAACATGATATCTGCTGTCCGTAAGGAAATCTCTTCAGAAAGCTTTTTTTTTTTACTTATCTCTGTCTGACACACAGCTTACCTTTGACTGAGTGTTCTGGTTGTGAAGTCTGAGATGAATGGAGCTTCTTGGCTGCTTGGGATTGTACTGGATCGCCAGACTGTCTTGATGGTTGTTTTTTACTGGGAGAAGATAGGCCAGCTCTTGAAGACCTGTTACTGGATAGAGCCATTTTAGACACTTGAGTTAATTTTCTCCTGGATGTAAATGTAGATGTAAACTAGCACTTAAAATGGGTTGAATTCCATCTCTAAATACCTCACTACTGACTGAAGCTTTCACAGCACTCCCTTTTATTTGCCAAGACATAAACAAGACTGAACTGATATGACTGTAACCATCCTCAATTTTGTCTCTACGGAGCAAAAAGTGAAATCAATGAATCTGCTTTAACCTGTCTGTTTACCAGCTGCTACTGTACGTTACCATCTCATAGGTGGCAAGATTTTTGGCTTTTAAAAATTCCCTCTCATCTATAAGATTTTGAAATTAAATGGGTGCATGAAATTAAATGAAAAATACTTTATCCCCAACAGAAAATTTAAAAATAATTCATTCAGAGCCAAGTACGTTCTCAAAGGTGCTGGCTGTTCATAGGAATAACCTTCTGTACCGTTCTGTCTTTGCAATATAACCGAAGAAGTTTGTCATTAAATATATTCTGTTGTTTCCTCACTCTGTGTTAGTCTCTGGCTCTGAAGCTGCTGCACTTGCCACAACAGATGTACTGTATATATAAAACATTTTTGTGCACACATTGGAGGATCTCATCCTCTGTACTTTCTTGTAGATGACTTCTGTGTTGCAGTTCCAGTCTCATCTACTGTCCAGCTGAACTCCCAGGCATCTGGTTTCCTCTGCCACCTCCACCTTTTCAATCAGGATGTAAACATTGCTTTGCTTACTTCTGTTCCCTCTAAAATCCAATCACCTATTTTGTTTTGTGTTCAAGAAGAGGTGGTTGTTTTTACACCATCCCACAAATTGAATGACTAGTTTCCTGCACTCAACTTCTTGCCTATCATAGATAACTGCAGTGTTTCTGTAGATGACAGGACTCAGAGTTGTATTGGAAGTCTGAGGTGTACAGTGTGGAAAAAAGGTGAGAGTACAACCCTTTGTGGGGCTCCAGTGCTCCTGACTACCTTCTCAGTCATACCAGCTTTTGGTCTCACAAATGTACATGTATGTAAGCAAATAACTTGTGAAAATCCTCATGTGATGTGTTTGTTAGGTATTCACAAATTATAGAGGGGAGCCAAGAACAGTCTCTTATAGAGCCCCTAAAGGGACAGGGAAGGGGAAAAAACTTTTGTGAGATCTCGCAATATTTTGCAAGATCTCGCAAAGTTTTTTGTCCCTACGTCAGTGAACAGGAAGCAAAACAGACACACAACGATGGAGGAGCAGAGTACACATCCGTTGGGGAAGTTTATTGATTTCTATTTTGGAATTGGCATCTGAAAAGAATACTCATGGGCGAGAGGACTTTCTTGACGTAAAATATTGTGAGATCTCGCAATTTATTATGAGTATTTTTTTTCCCTCCATGTCCCTTTAGTGGCTCAGTAAAAAACAGACACAAAACGATAGTACACATTATCCGTGGGGGAAGTTTATTGATTTCTATTTGGAATTGGCCTGACATGTATATTAAATCCATTCTTGGCCACAGACACGGCTTTGACATAAGTGAGAGACATCTGAAAAGAATCCTCAGGGAAAGGGGACTTTCTTGTAGTAAAGTATTGCGAAATCTTGCAAAAAACTTTTGCAAGATCACGCAAAAGTGTTGCTAAATCTCGCAGAAGTTTGGTGTTTTTCCTTCCATGTAGTTTTTCCCCTCCATGTCCCTTTAGGGGCTCCGTAGTCTCTCAAGGACCTTTCTGATATGACATGTTAAGACAACTTGTCTGTAGTCATTTAATGCAAATGGTTTCTTTTTTTTTTTTTTTTTTTTTTAAGGTAGGCTATGGGAACAAGGCAGGATGTTTTTCACAGCACAGGA
Source organism: Atherinomorus stipes (assembly GCA_023101725.1). Taxonomy (NCBI): domain Eukaryota; kingdom Metazoa; phylum Chordata; class Actinopteri; order Atheriniformes; family Atherinidae; genus Atherinomorus; species Atherinomorus stipes. The sequence goes on from JALJCO010009044.1 coordinate 263,379, forward strand.
ACTCTTTTCTGACTCAGGCTGGTGTTGAAAAGGTGCAAAAAAAAAAAACGGATCTCAGTTTCTCCAACATAGTTGTTCTGAGCAGGTTTTTCAGAAACCTGGGGCTGACACCATCTGGACCTGCAGCCTTGTTCCGAATCAGTCTCTGCAGTTGCTTTTTCACCTGACTGCAGGAGACAGACGGGCTGGAGGGTGAGACAGAGGAGGTCTCAGTGCGTCCTGATGTGAGGGGAGATGAGGCTGCGTTAAGGTCCATGACTGAGCTGTAGGGTGACAGAGTGGAGGTGTGACAGCAAAGCTGTGGGCTCGTGGAGGGTCTATGCTCTGGTTTGCATCATCGTGTGCCTTTTACAAGATCAAGGACAGTTTCAGTTTTCCCTGATGAGGTAGCTACATTTAAGAATGACAATCTCTTGGCAGTGTCATTATAAGACATAAGACATTGGGATTTAGAGTAACCAAACAGACCAAGGGGAGACTTGTATTATTGTGACAAGAAGAGCTAGTAACTAGTCAAATGGATGAAAATGAACAAAACAACCACACAGATTTAGAGTAGCAAGTCGTTCCCTTATACATGGCTTTATTCAAGTGAACTTTGTTAAGTTGTCAGCTTTAATTTGTTTTGTTTGTTTTTTTTTTAGTATCTATAGAAGCAGTGCACTGGAAAAGCTGGTAGAATTGTCCTTTAAATGTTACTTTACTTACAGTGCATTAAAAATGTGCATTTTTCATCTTTAACAAAGTAAATACGTAAGTTGAATCAGTACTTCTACTTTTATCAGTCTTTTTCCACAAAGCTCTACATATTTTTACATGAAGAAAGACTGTGTTTTTGGCCGCTTTTGGTGATAGTCATGGTAAATATTTTCATCCTTTTAAGTCTTACTCTCTGTTTTTATCCATCTTCTGTTCAGCAGCACAGGGAGTCTCTGTGTCACTGCATGTCTGTAAAGAACAAGAGAGATTAGTGTTGTCATATACTGTAAATGAGTGAGAGTGAGAGAGAAGTGGGAAGAAAGAACTGCTCCTGTTGTGACACTTTGTGTACTGGTGCAAGTTTGTGTGTTTACTATATTTATACTGGCCTTGTGTATATGTGCGATGATTTTTCTTGGTTAATAAAATGTTTCTATTTTCTCACCTCATCCAAGATTTCTATGACAAGGCACGGTTCAGGTGTGAAAGTCTGAGGCTCAGTCCTGCCCCTGCTGACAGGAACAGCAAACAGTGATGTATAATAGTCCTCAAAATCCTTCTCCTCACCTAAGAAGTACACACACACACACACACACACACAAATAAATCAAGGGACGAGGCATACAGTACATTGTTTAAACATTTATCCACATATTATCTTTAAATTTAACATGTCCTTAATAGTAATGCAAAGCAGCAAATAGATGCACATTCAAATATGGGCTTAACAGTGAAACTAAAGGTACATTTTAAGTTTGTTTTCTGAGGCATATATCACCACCCTTATTAACAGCAGATTATAGAAACCCTTAAACTATCAGAGCAACTATACAGCCTCACAGTAAGAAGGTTGCTAGTTTGAGTACCGGCTAGGGAGAGGGGTTCGAACAATTCCAACAGCAGCCTTCCTGTGTGGAGTTTGCATGTTCTCCCTGTGTATGCGTGGGTTCTCTCCAGGTACTCAGGCTTCCTCCCACCATCCAAAAACATGCATGCTGGGTTAATTGGTCACTCTAAATTGTCCCAAGGAGTGAAGTGAGTGTGAATGGTTGTCTGTCCCTCTGTGCTGGCCCTGCAACAGACTGGAGACCTGTCCAGGGTGTACCCTGCCTCTCACCTGATAATAGCTGGGATAGGCTCCAGCAACCCCCATGACCCTGAACTGGATAAGCGGTACAGAAAATGACTGACTGACTGACTATGCAGAAATGCACTCAGGGGAAAAATAATAAATAAATGTTATCTGATATTTGCACGTTTAATGGTCTCTACATTAACAGTAAAATTCATTCATTTTGTTTTAAAGGAATTCCCACGAACTTTTTGTTGCTTAAACTCTTATGAAGTGTATTGCCTTGAAGTTGCAATGAAGTATATGAAGTATATTGCTTGTCTAGTTCTTCTGTCTGCTAAAGATGGAAATGGACATGGCTTTCATCTTGTATTCTCACCCCCTCCAGGCATCAGTTGTCAGTGTCATGAAGAACAGCGCACTTGGATCTGTATTCATTTATTATCTTGATTAAGTTGAAAGCCGTTGCTGACACAGCAGGGGCTTACTGATGGTCTGTGTAAAGAGGACCACATTGCTGTTTAAACTACAGCAGATGCATTAAGAGGGCTACAGCTCCTCATATATGCAATCTGTAAATGTGTGTTAATATCAGGCAAAAGCATTTATAGGTGTTTAATTGTATATAGATATTGGTGAAACAATGTTCGATGGCATGATTCCACATATAGTTTTATAAGACATCAACATGTAACAAAGTCATGCAAAAATGTCAGAAACTGTCTGAATTTCTCTCTTCGGTTGTTTCATCAGTTCAGTTTTATCAGCTATCTGTCTGTACAAACACACACTCTTTGCCACATTGTTTTATCACATCGCCACATGGGTCTGACAGTGCAGGAAAATGAGAACTTGAAACAAGGGGGTGCTCCCCACATGATGCCAGTAAACAGCTTTTATTATTCATGCACACACTCATTTCCCACGCTTTCTTATTCAAAGACAGGAGAGGAGGAGAAACTCTGCAACCTGTTGTAACTGGCATGGATTAGAAGAAAATTTTGAAGCAGGTGGTAGGAATAGGTTATCAAGTGCTGAACAGCTCTACATTTCCCAAAGACACTGCTGCTTTCCGCATATCTGCAGAAACTACAAGAAAGAAGTATCAATTATTCAATCCTAAGCAGAGAAATGCGTTGTGTTGGGAGCATTCCTTTTTTTCATATACAGTAATAGTTTTGGCATACTCTTAAAAAAAGAGAAAAAAAGTTTAAAAAAAAAACAAATAAAAAACAAACAAAAGAGACACCTCACTATGACCAGTTTAAGCAAGTTACACTAAATATATGTAAGCGAATAATGTGTGAAACTCCTCATGCGCATGGACAGAGGTGTGAGCAGGCATGCAAGTTGCCAAGCTTTATCAACATCAAGGTTTACTATGTCACACCAACTTATTGTAAACAGCAGGTATCCAAAACAACTTAAATTTTTATCACAATCTGAAATCATTAAGAGTGCTGCAACTGGCTTTACCATCGAAGTTGTCAAAGCAAGTCTGATTTTGCAGTTTTACCTCCGCCAAGGAGGTTATGTTTTTGGTTGCATTGGTTTGTTCATCTGTCTGTCAGCAACTTTACGGAAAAAGTTCTGGACAGATTGACCTGAAACTTTCAACAGCCGTGTGGCTCAGCCCAAGGATGAACCCATTAAATTTTGGTGGTGATCTGGATCACCCTCTGGATCCAGGAATTTTTTGAAGGATTCTTTATCAGTAGCTGCGTTTACATGGACCCAAACATACCGATTGCTTTCGGTTTAAAAGCACTATCGGAATGAAAATGATCCATGTAAACACCTCTTTCTGAATGAAAAGTGCCAAACCAAATGAACGGTCATTCGGTGTCACAAGGGTAGATAATTCCTTTTCCCAAACCGATCGTAGTATCATGTAAACGCTAAACCGGAAAGTTGTGAGATTGCGTTCATACAGCTCATGCTTCGACGAGACGTCAACATGCAACGAGTGACGTTTCCTCACTTTGACAGATTGTGATGAACAACGTAATTCCCTGGACAGCGACAGAAAGTTTGTTTTAATTTAAACTGTGTCTCTACCCCTTTTTCTCTTAGTTGTATGCAGTAGGACCGCATGAGTATCAGCTGCTGCTGGATTAAAATCCTGCAGAAACCACGACGACTGTGACAATCAGTTTTTAGACTTCCGTCTTTACTAAATGATGTGATGTAACATCATTCCATGTATGTCAGGTAGGATTATTCTGAATGAATGTTGGCGCATGTACACACCAGATCGGAATGGATTTGTTCCCATGTAAACAGCTGACCTTAAAGGCCTCCTTCCACTGAAAACCCGTTTAACTTGCTCCTTCTGAAATACGGAGGGTTTCCCCTTGTTTACTTACACATGCTGACTTGCTAGCGTTGCGTTCCCCCCAGTCGGCTGTGCTTTCTCATCAGAGAAACAATACGAAGAAAAGAGCGAATCGGGAACAGCCTTGCACTTCTACGTCACATTGCAAATAGCGTATCCCACGTGGGGTTTATATCTGTCCATTGGAAGGCAGGTAACCCTCCACTACACACTAGAAGTAAAGACGGCACGACTGTACCTTCGGAGTTGAGAAGCTAATTAGCTAACTGTTTGTTAGCATGGCGGAACAAACTTGTTTGTCGGCTCTATTTCCTGTCTGCAACTAAATAAGAGCGGAGGGCGGAGCTTCCTTCATACACTGATGGGAGGCAGCCAATCAGATGGAAATTCATGAGAAGGACATGGAAAAGCCTGCCGTTGGACCACAAGCCTCTCTTCTAGTATACAAATACAGCTGGATACAAAGATACCAGAAGGTTTTTTTAAACAGAAACGATGCAGAATGCATTCAATAATAATGGAGAACACAGAAATATTAATGAAATGACCAGGGAAGTACAACTTTAAATCTTCAATCAGAATGATTTCATTCCGAAAGCAGGGGTGGAGCTAGGGCTGGACGATAATTCAATATTGACACTGTACATATCGATCAATAGAGGTTTTTTCAATATAAAAAAACGAGGGTCGATAAAAGTTCAATATAGAAACAGTTTTCCGTTGTAGCCTATCGGGTAGCATGATACTACAGTCACTCCTTCCGCCAAACCAATCACAAACGCAGACCCAGGCAAAGGCTGAATTGGAATTCAGTGTTAGTGTGATCTTTATAATAAGTAGGTCATTCAGCAAAAGCTTAAAGGGGAAGTTCGTTTTTTTTCAATCTGGACCGATTTTCTAGCATGAAATACATTCATTTACTAACCCAGACAGTTTTGGTGCACCTTGAATTCGTTCGGGAGATATTTAGATCCGCTCGAGATCAGTGTATGTCCAATGTAAGGACGAATCACCACAAAAGCTGCTTCAAGCTCACAGGGGGTCTGACTAATGTTTCATAACAAAACATTGGTGAAATGAGGGAATTTGTGGCAGATAATGCCTTATTTAGAGTCTGCGCGAGGTTGCCTGCATCACTTCCATTATATTGGACATACGCTGATCTTGTGTGGATCTAAATATCTCCTAAAGGAATTCAAGTTACAGCAAAACTGTCTGGGTGAGGAAATGAACGTATCTCATGCTAGAAAATAGGTCCAGGTTGAAAAAAACTGAACTTCCCCTTTAAATGGCCAGGACTGCACCTACAATGGCTTTAAATTTGATAATGGCTTTTTTTTTTTTTTTTTTAAATAAATATCGATCTCGATCGATACAGATTTTTTATCGATTATGTTTTTTTTCTATATCGTCCAGCCCTAGGTGGAGCTATAGGGGCGGCCGGGGGGCCACGGCCCCCCTTGTCCAATCACCGGCCACCCCACTGGTCACCTCCACACTTTACCGGGCGGCGCTCAAGCATTTCCACAGACCCCAAGCTGCTTCCAAACCACTTTCCCTTCTTATTTTAGACACGAGCTACCACATACAATTGGAATTTTTGAGATCGGAGATGCAGAAGTGAAAATCACAGTTTTAAGCTTTTCTCTCTGAGATATTGCGATTGGGGAAAGAAAACTGTTACTTCACGGGGGAGACCCAAAACTGCTTCCATACCACCTTCCCTTCTTATTTCAGACATGAGTTACCCCATACAGTTGGAATTTTTGATTCGGTATGATTAGGTGTGTTATTGGTATCAGTTATCTACAGGGGTTAGACAATGAAACTGAAACATTTGGTTTTAGACCACAATAATTTATCAGTATGGTGTGGGGCCTCCTTTTGCGGCCAATACAGCAACAATTCGTCTTGGAAATGACATATACTAGTCCTGAACAGTGGTCAGAGGGATTTTAAGCCATACTTCTTGCAGGATAGTGGCCAGGTCACAACGTGATGCTGGTGGAGTAAAACATTTCTTGATTCGCTCCTCCAAAACTCCCCAAAGTGGCTCAATAATATTTAGGTCTGGTGACTTTGCAGGCCATGGGAGATGTTCAACTTCACTTTCATGTTCATCAAACCAATCTGTCATCAGTCTTGCTGTGTTGAACCTTCACACTCTGCTCTTACTGGTGCAATGTGCAATTAATGAATATTTGCCACCAGGCTGGTCTAATTTAGCCATGAAACCTCCCACACTAAAATGACAGGTGTTTTAGTTTCATTGTCTAACCCCTGTATATCGGCCTTTAGGAGCTGAAATTTATTAATAAAATACATATATACTGTATATAAATATGCGATCTGAGGCATCTACTTATGGCCACCCCTATGTGAGTAATGGTCTCTCCCTGGCCACCCCAGTGAAAAGATTTCTGGCTCTGCCACTGTTTAAAAGGGGAAAAAAAATCTTGTCAATGGAGCCATTGTGACATAGGCCAAATTTTGGAATTTTTGCATATAACTGTACAAATGGCCCAAGTGTTTGGTAAAAAATTACCAGAAAGGATGTCAATGAGTTCTATAATGTACCAGAGACATTATGAACTGTGAACTTTCCAGTTTAAACTTGATGAACAGAAAAAAAATAAAATAAAAGACACGTAGCAATGAAAGTTTAGGTGTGAATTACAATATGAGGGAGACATGAGCTGCTTGGCGGAGGTCTGCGTTCCCCGAGTGCTTTTCTACTGTATATTGTGACTGAACACAAAACCAATGCATTTAGAAAAATGTCCACTTAATGCTACGGTATATTATGTTATACAACACAAAGGTTTCCAGCATGTTTCTCACATTTGTGACAAATATAAAAGGATCTTCAATTTCTGGGTTTATTAAGGATCAATGAAAATTACATAACAGGATGATAGAAAAGCTTCAGACACCTTTTATTAAGCCAATTGCAGTTGGTGATATAATCGTCTACAGTAAAGAATTCCATTTTAATGTGTGATGACCCCTGGCTTTCCTTTTTGCATCAATTATTGGTTTGCCTTTCTTGATTTGGTGAAACTGAATTATTATTCATTTCCGGGGAACATCTGGGCCTTTTTTCCAAAGCCTTTAAAACATGGCTGCTAACGCTTCAATCTTGCTCTCTACTACCTAGAGCTATAAGCCTTGTGGTGATTATGATTTTCTTTCAATCAGTTCCTTTTACTCCATACAACTCTTACACGCAAAAATTTGAGTCACATGCATATCCTGCACTGAAACAAGGCAAGAAACAAGGATTTCAGATGAAGTTAATTAAGTCTTTCAAATTTTTATTTTGTTTGTTTTTTTAAATCAACCAGAATGTGGAAAGGTCCAGTGGAAGGATTCAGGCATATTGGTAGACAACAAAGACCCAATTAACCAAAAGATTTTAATTAGAGCTCAAAGTGATGCTACATAATTGTGTGACTGTTTCATAATGAAGAGGAACTTTTTACTATGTGATGTGTGTGTGTGTGTGTGCGTCACTGGGCGCGTTTTTGCAACATTGTGGGGACCATGTTCCAGATTTTTACCATCACCGTGGGGACATTTTGCCCTTGTGGGGACATTTTCCCGGTCTCCACGGGTACGAACCCCGTTTTGAGGGTCAAGATTAAGTTTTAGAGATTAAGTTACAATTAGGTTTTGGACAAGGGTTAGGTTTAGGCAATCAGTTTTGGGCGTTAGGTTTAGGGTAAGGGGCTAGGAAATGCATTATGTCAATGGATATACCCCACGGGGATATAAAAACAAACATGGGTGTGCATGCCTGTGTGTGTGTGTGTGTGTGTGTGTGTCCGTGTATGCGTTTGTGTGCCTCGGTCTATATGTAGGGGTGGAAGGGATGACGTTATTATTCTTTTTTTTTTTTTTTTTTGTTAAGCACTTTGTGTTGCATCTTTGTATGAAAAGTGCTATATAAATAAAGTTTGATTTGATTTGATGTGAGTACGATGATCAGCACAGGAATTTCAGCCTCAAAGATGTGGAGGAAGTAATTACTTAAGACAGACAGCTATGGGATGGGGAAAAGCAAGAACCTACAGATCGCAACAAGGTCAAGATCAGAGTCAAGCTTGATTGTTGCACTGAAAGGCAGCTGACAGCCCCAGAGTCCAGAGCTTTGGAAGGAGAGAGATAATCCCAGTCTACCCATCTTCTTTTGGCCTCAGCTGGGGGACAGAAAGTCAGAACACTTCACTGACTGATGAACCCCAAACACTACAGACCAACCTCTCCGTCTCTGTGAGGCTTGAGCCATCTTTAACAGTCCTCTGCCCACACAATCGCAGCCAGTGATTACCTATCAAACTGCCACAGATGGATGGGCATACACTGATATGTCTGATCCGCTTGAAAGAAAGAGATTTTGCAAGCGTGTGTTTGTATATCTGAGGGTGAGCTGTGAGTATGTGATTGCACGGGTCATGTGCCAGATAATTCTGTCAAAGGCAGTTTGTTTGGTTTCAGAGCATGTCTGTGCTTTGTGTTTCAAAGATGGGGTGTGCAGCAAAATCATACAGTTCTCAAAATGTTAATGTCCCTTTTAACGTCAAAAGACACACATGGACGTACACCATAGATGCACATGTGTCCTGTGTATGCATTACCAGTTAAGTTGCTTGCAGTATCGTCCACAGTTTCTGTAGTGGGTGAAGATTTTGAATCCATGCAAAGATCCAGAGAAGGATGACAACTTTGAACATCTGTTCTGCAAACACAAAATTGTTGTCAGCAAGTAAGGCCAGATCACCACAAAAGAGAGAAAGATTTCTGTAACGTTTTCCTCTTATCCCTGTCCCTTTATTGCCTTGTCCTAAAACCTGGTTAGATGGACAGATGGCCAATCTACTGAAGTTATAAACAATCACTGCTTTTGATTAAACTGTACAGTACAGCTTCTTCTTCTACTACTACTGTACTACTACTCCCTCTTCTTCTTCTTGGTTGCTCATCAGATGTGGCAATGTTTATCTTTACCTTTTTATTTTTTAATGTTTTAAAATTTTGAGTCACTTTTCTAAGTAGAGATTCACCGATCCAGTTTTTCTGATCTAATCCGATACAGATACCTGGGCTGAGCGGATTGGCCAATACCCAATACCGATCCGATACGAAACAGCTGTTGTAAAATTAATGAAATGTATACTTTGTCATGTGAATGAAGGTATCATTTAGGTTTGTTCACTCTTGGGATATTGCAAATAGCTTTTCAGTCTTACCAATCACAATCTGCACTGAGGGTAAGTATTTTTTCTAGCTACAGTTTCGGTTTATGTTCCATACCCTCTGCAAAAAAAAAAACAAAAAAACAGCAAGAAAGATGATTCTCTGATAGAACTGTTTTTGTTAGCCTGCCTGCCCCGAGGTTAGCTCAAACGCATGTAATCTTCGTGCTAAAAATTGTTCCACAGAGGTCAACCCACTCTATAGGAGTATTCTGACCAACACTCCAGCTGTTCAAGGTTATATTTCTTAAACTTAATCTGTGAGTAACTCTGTGGCGCAGGTCAAATTAATTGCCTCGGACTAGTCATCCAAGCCTTTACCTCAGAACACTACTGACAGTTTGTTGACATGAAAAATTAGTAGCAGCATTGATATCCTCATAGGAAAAAAAGTGTAAAACACTTTAAATGACTGACAAAAGAAAAAAAAAAAAAGCTTTTTTTTTTCTGAACTGAAACAATGGCACCTTGGCATCCACAATACATTTGCTTGAGAAAAATATATTTTCTGAAAGCTGAAAATGAAATAAGTTTTCATATTGGTAAAGTAATGACCTTATTCATATTCCTTTCTCAGACATGTGGGAACATTATTATCCTATTGGAGTCTATTTCAATAAGCCACTAATGGCTCCATTACAATTTTAACCAATTAGAATTTGCACCACAGTTCCCTTTATTCTGTGTCGATACCTTAATATTAGTTAATCTAGAAATAACAGGATATATTGGATGAAGAAAAATAATGTAAAAAGTGAAGCAGAATTTAGTCATATCTAATGACAAAATTGTGACTGCCATTGAGCCCTCGACCTCACCTCCTCCTTCCAAGTAAGTGAAAGAAACTATGATAAGCAACTATATTACAGCCAAAAGTTTTGAGAATGAGACAAATATCAACTTTCAAAAAGTCTGGTGCTTCAGTTTTTATGATGGCAATTTGCATATACTCCAGAATGTTATGAGGAGTGATCAGATGAATTGTAATTAATTGCAAAGTCCCTCTTTGCCATGAAAATTAAGTTAATCCCAGGAAACATTTTCACTGCAGGGACCAGCTAACATAAATTTAGTGGTTCTCCCATTAACACAGGTGTAAGTGTTGATGAGGACAAGGCACAAGATCAACCTGTCATTCTGATTGTGTTAGAATAACAGACTGGGTGCTCTAAAGGCATCATAAAAGATGTTTCTTTCAACAATTTTTGCAATATTCGATGATATTGGGTTCATTACCCCAGAGGCTATGATTAATTAAAAGCTTTATATCTATAAATATTATTATACATCAGCTGTGCAAGTAATGGGTCTAAAAAAAAAACACCCATCAGTCATCTCTCCATTCCTTACATTTTTCCATTTGTCTATTGGCTCGTCAATCACTCTTACTACCACAATAAGAGTGATTGAGGATTAATTCAATAATAGGCGAGACTGATCAATGAGAGTGATTGATTGGCGAGAGTAATACTGTGTGCCGGAAGTGGCGCAATCTCGTCTGATGTTTACAGTAGGTAGCTAACATCATTCTGCTAGCAATTAGCAGCGTTCAGACAATAACATTCTGCTTTACTTGCGTTTTTGACCTGCTGTCTGCTAAACACCAGAGTGACTCATGCACATTGTGCTGCGGCTGGGGAAATCTAACAGGTTGGTCATGCGCATCATTCAAAAACTTGCTAACGGTCTCTGCTTTCTGAAATGTCAAAAACATCTTCTATAGCGCCTTTAAAAAGATGGTGATGTTCAACATCATTGACAATGAGGCAAAGACTTTTGGAAGAAGGCTTTGTGTCAAAAAGGTGCCATCAGGGACAGACTGATATTCTGCAAAAGGTACAGGGATTGGACTTCTGATGTCTGGGGTAAAGTCCTTTTCTCTGATGAATCTCCACAAAAAAGCTTGTTTGGAAAAGAAAAGGTGAGTTCTACCATCAGCCCGGTGTCATGCCAACACTAAAGCAAGCCAAGACCATTCATGTGTGAGGTTGCTTGATTAACAGCATGTCATGGTGAAAGGAGGGGGGAAACAGAATTACAAGAAGTCTTGAAAAAGAAGAGTAAATACTGCAAAGACTGACTTGCTGCATGAACTTTATGTAATTGTCAATTAAAGTTTTCATGCTTATGAAATGCTTGTAATTATATTTCAGTATACCATAGTAACGTCTGACAAAAACGATTTGAAAACACTGAAGCAGCAGAATTTCTGAAAATTAATATTTGTGACATTCAAACTTTTGGCCATGGCTGTAGAAAAGTAGTGATGTAATAATCATAATAATCAGAGGTGGGTAGAGTAGCCAAAAATTGTACTCAAGTAAAAGTACTGTTACTTTAGAAAAATATTACTCAAGTAAAAGTAAAAAGTAGTCATCCAAATAATTACTCAAGTAAAAGTAAAAAAGTACTCACTAAAAAAAAAACTACTCAAGTACTGAGTACTTTATGAGTAATATGAGATTTATTTTAAATAACAGTAGGGCGAGCGGGGATGGTTGTAACACTCTTAGTTTAACTAGTTAGAAAGGAGGTGTCGTGATGTCATCAACACTGTTTGTGCCCACTTAAAAATTTAGCTCACTGGCAAAGTCTGGTGTTTCTGAGTGAAAAGCTGTTCTGGAGCTAGAGATGTAACGATATGAACATTTCATATCACGGTTATTGTGACCAAAATGATCACGGTTATCATTTTTATCACAGTATTATAAAAAATACCCCCCAGCATCTTTAAAAATATCCAAAATGGGTCTAAATGTCTACTTTGTCCTTTTTAAAGGGGAACAAATCTCAAGAGAACTGTCCATGTGGGCGCCCACCACCATGTTTTCATAAGTTAAACAATGCAAACTGGGACTGCTGCTGCTTTTCCAGCCAATGAGCAGCATTACTGGGAGTTTTTGAAAGTGCAGTAATCAGTCACAATTTTAACGATAATTTGATTTTGAAACGGTATTACTACTTGTTGGTAATTTTATCACGATTAACCCTTTTACCAGTAATCGTTACATCCCTATCTGGAGCCCCCAAAAAAACACTTTTCAGGTATGAAACCAAACATTTTCATCACCAGTATTTTTTGCATTGTGTCCATTGTGTTGTAGATATGATTGTTTCACTTCGATCAGCTCAACTAGTAACTTTCTAGTTTAATTTGATGTGTTGCATCAGTGCTAGCTTTGAAGCTAAACACTAAAAAAGGTTAGCTTTCTAATGGCTGCCTGGCGTGGGGGATGGTTGTAACAAATGTCACAACTATACTTGCCACAACTGCCAAACCTAATTAAGTAAATGTATTATGCCTTCGGCCATTTGCTTAGTTGATGATCATGAGTATTTTTAATATTTCTATTTCTGGTATTTCTGCACCTAAAATACACGGTTCAACTGTTCCGTTGACTGTTAGGCTATTTGATAAGTAGCCTCCTCGGCACATCTGCACCTCTCAAAGTGTCTTGTTGGTGGTTCATGGATCTCCAAAGTGTCCAAATGACATTTTCACATTAACCTGTTTCAAGCTACAAAATATAAGCACAACCCTGAGCACTTCATACTTTATTATTCTTTATTCAATTTTCGCCAAATTCGTCACATCCGGTTAGGTAGGAGGTGAAAACATCGCTTCGTTGCATAGGGGAGCCACTGAATTACCTGCTCCATTACTCGTCAATCTTCGTTTATTCTACTTTGGAAATACCAAGAAGTCCCGCTGTGTTTGGCTGCCATAAACATAGGCTATCTATCACACGGACAAGAGAATATGTTTGTTCCAGTTCCCAAAACAACAGCAAAAATCCCGAACAACATGCTAAGTGGCTAGCGGCTATCAAGCCCATAAATGCTGACAGTTCACGCTGGAAACCATGGAAACATCTAACAATATGTTCGGATCACTTTGTGACTGATAAAAAAAGCATATTTTGGTCTCACTTTTTAAACCCTGTAGTTGTTTTTGTACAGATGATAGAAAACACCATTATATCAGTGGATGTACAGAATCACAGCGCCGCCCGCTGTTCCCGTCTCCTCAGGACTGTTAACGATTACGTTCATCCAGATCACTGCCATCAACGATCCCACATAAGAATAAAAGCATAAAAAGCGGCAGAAAGGCATTTGCAGCGTTATAAACATGCAGTCATAACCTGTTAAATACAGATGAGACTGCCGGTAATTTATAGCTTTATCAATGAGAGTAAACTCCTGAGAAGTACATCAAAGAAATACCACCATTTTTAAAAAAATCCGGGGAAAATTAATATTCTATAAAAAAATAAATGGCTTGAACATGGGGCTTATCTGATGAAACCAAATACATCATGAGATCGGGAAACTGATCATCAGGCTGTTATGTACAGGTAGGTTCGTCTAACCAGGCTGTAGCAGCAGGAGATGGGCATCACTTAGTCCAACAGATACAAGTTTAGCTTCGTATCTTCTTCTAGCGTCGGCAGTAAGACTTTCAGTATAACTGGACGTCATTTCAATATTATTTCAAAGACAGACCGGCGGAGAAAAAAAATTAAAAAGGGTGCAAAAACAGTTTTTGAGGCTCATAGTCCATCAGACGCCGTTCAAATACGAAGCATGTTTTCACCGGGACCAGCTTCGTGGTCACGAGAATTCCGGGTTGTGACGTAGGCTCGCGCTGATCCATTGGATAATTACTGCATGGACGATTATCTTTCAGCTGGCAACAAGTTATTTAACCCCAACTGGTGCAATGACTTGCTTCTCATTTCCTAAACAACCATGTGGAAAGACACATCCGTGGTCTTGGAAAAGATGTTAGTCTGTCTGAGAAGGGTCAAATCATTGGCATCAAGAGGTGAAAACATCTAAGGAGATGCAGAAACTACTAAAACTGGGTTCAGAACAGTCCAACGTATTATGAAAAACTGGAAGGATAGTGGACCATCGTCTTCCAGGAAGAAATGTGGCCGGAAAGGCAGATGAAGTGATGCACCATCATGCCTAGTGCTACTGTATGAGCCTGTGGGGGCAGTGTTATGATCTGGGGTTGCTGCAGTCGCTCAGGTCCAGGTTCAGCAACAGCATGAGCTCAGATAACGAGGTCAGCTGATACCTGAATATACTGAATGACCAGGTTATTCCATCAATGGATGTTTCTTTCCTGATGGCACGGCCATATTCCAAGATGACCGTGCCAGAATTTATCGGGCTCAAATTGTGAAAGATGGTTCAGGGATCATCAGACATCATTTTCACACATGGATTGGCCACCACAGAGTCCAGACCTGAACCCCATTGAGAATCTTTGGGATGTGCTGTGGTCAGACTCTACAATCATCATCAAGATCTTGGTGAAAAATTGATGCAACAGGATGCAAATAAATCTGGTGACATTGCAGAAGCTTCTGGAAACACAGCGAAGGCTGCCGCAATCAAAGCTAAAGGCGGTCCAACGAAATGTTAAATGTTTGACCTTTTTTTTGTAGACAACTTTTTTTTTGGCCGGGCAGTGTATTTGTTTATAGGCTACAGCAGCGTCCTCACAGTCCGATGTCACTGTAAATATAGTATTTATTAGTTATTACATAGTTTATTACTGTAACAACATGAGCACGCGTAGCCTCGTCGCAGCCTCCAGGACTTCATCCTGCGGCTGAGACGCGCCTGCATCCCTGATCAGCAGAGAGGAGGCTGACAACATAAATGTAACGTGACAAGGTGATGTTCTTAACCGCGAGAGAAAACTGACCACCATAAAAACAAGCTGACGAAGGTTCGCATTCTACCACAGATTCAGGTCTGATGCAGGATTGTTTTAGCAGCAAACAGAACTCAGATTATTACAACTTTACAGCGCAAGTTTGAGGATGAGTTTTTGTACCTGAAACGTGACTTGCACAGCTGATCTTTTATGTGGTCTGGAAGGCAAACATCGCTGGAATAGGCAGGCAGGATTATTCCGCGGCTTCTGTCTCAACTTCCGAACCACTCGCTGCTGTTTCAGTCATTCTTCGTGTAACCACCGCTACATCCCTTTTGCGTTTGTGCGCTTCAGCTTGCGGCTAAAACTCTGTTCTTTTGAGCGTTAGCGCCACATCATCATGTGACTGCCTGGCTGCACCTGATTGGTGGGACATAGTGACACGTATTTCATATTGTGTGAGGTATCCAATAGCAAGCTGTGTTTGTTTAGTGAGACGTTCACGTGTCTCTCCAACAAAACAAACTGTGATGTGCGCACTTATAAGACCAAAAATAAAAGTAACGACCAGGATATAGGCTGTTGTAGCGGAGTAGAAGTAGCGTTTCTTTCTCATAAATGTACTTGAGTAAAAGTAAAAAGTATATCATAATAAACTTACTCTTAAAAGTACAATTTATGTAAAAATGTACTCAAGTAAATGTAACGGAGTAAATGTAGTACCTTACTACCCACCTCTGATAATAATAATATTAATAATGGATTATATTTATATTGCACTTTTCAAGGCACTCAAAGCGCTCACAGTAGGTCCATTATTCTTTCATTCCTCATTCATACTTGGTGATGAGGCCATGTAGCCACAGCTGCCCTGGGGCAGACTGACTGAAGCATGGCAGCCATTTCGTGCCTACAGTCCCTCCGACCACCACCGGAACATTCACACATTCATACACCAGTGGTGCCCCCACTAGAGGCAAGGAGGGTTAAGTGTCTTGCCCAAGGACACAACGACAGATGGCTGGGGGATTCAAACTCCCGATCTTTCTATCATTGGCCAACCTGCTCTACCACCTGAGCCACTGCCGCCCCGTATAACAGTGCAGAAAGAAAACCCCACAATCTAATATTATTAAAGGTACAGTATGTAAGAATTACTGACATCTAGTGGTAAAGATCGGTATTTGAAATAAAAGATGTTTCCTTTCAAATGACTTCATATTCCAAGCACTGTTGTGAATATATGGTGGCCGTTAGTGGCCAAAATTCTCCCAGACATAAAAATGTTTTGATTTGTGAGTGGATCCAGTGGTCTCAGGTGTAGCTATGACTGTACAATGAGTAGCTACATTTAATGTCTTTCAAGGCATTACTGATCCCAAACAGTGCTCTAACTCCTATTAAACAAAGCTGTTACAGCAGTTTTAAAGTTCAGAGGGTTCTTACTTCACACACATTGTTTTGTCCATTCAGGGACACTGTAGTTAAAATGGTGGAACAAATATGGCAGCCTCCATTTGTGCACTGCCCAGCAAGTAGATATAAATGACTCATTCAAAGAAAATGAACACATAACAGCTATTCTAGTGAAGCAATTACACATCAATAGAAACACAGTTTTGAATTATGGATCAGCGCGAGCCTACGTCACAACCCGGAATTCACGTGACCACGAAGCTGGTCCCGGTGAAAACATGCTTCGTATTTGAACGGCGTCTGATGGACTATGAGCCTCAAAAACTGCTTTTGCACCCTTTTTAATTTTTTTTCTCCGCCGGTCTCTCTTTGAAATATTATTGAAATGACGTCCAGTTATACTGAAAGTCTCACTGCCGACACTAGAAGAAGATACGAAGCTAAACTAGTATCTGTTGGACTAAGTGATGCCCATCTTCTGCTGCTACAGCCTGGTTAGACGAACCTACCTGTACATAACGGCCTGATGATCAGTTTCCCGATCTCATGATGTATTTGGTTTCATCAGGTAAGCCCCGTGTTCAAGCCATTTATTTTTTATAGAATATTAATTTTCCCCGGATTTTTAAGAAATGGTGGTATTTCTTTGATATACTTCTCAGGAGTTTACTCTCATTGATAAAGCTATAAATTACCGGCAGTCTCATCGGTATTTTACTGCTTATGACTGTGCATGTTTATAACGCTGCAAATGCCTTTCTGACACTTTTTCTGCTTTTATTCTTATGTGGGAACATTGATGGCAGTAATCTGGATGAACGTAATCGTTAACAGTCTTGAGGAGACGGGAACAGCGGGCGGCGCTGTGATTCTGTACATCCACTGATTTAATGGTGTTTTCTATCATCTGTACAGAAACAACTACAGGGTTTAAAAAGTAAGACCACAATATTTGCTTTTTTTTTTTATCAGTCACAAAGTGATCCGAACATATTGTTAGATGTTTCCATGGTTTCCAGCGTGAACTGTCAGCATTTATAGGCTTGATAGCAGCTAGCCACTTAGCATGTTGTTCGGGACTTTTTCTGTTGTTTTGGGAACTGGAACAAACATATTCTCTTGTCCGTGTGATAGATATGTTTATGGCAGCCATACACAGCGGGACTTCTCGGTATTTCCAAAGTAGAATAAACGAAGATTGACGAGTAATGAAGCAGGTAATTCAATGGCTCCCCTATGCAACGAAGCGATGTTTTCACCTGTTACCTAACCGGATGTGACGAATTTGGCGAAAATTCCCGGATGCTCGCGGTGATCCATATATCACATTTTTCTGCCATTAACCTTTGATTTTTTTTACATACTGTACCTTTAAGTTTTAAGTAAGTTAAAATGCAGTCATTTTCTAATTTTACATGTTTTTTCTTTAATTTTTTAAATTTAATTTTCTAAATTTTTTGACATCTCAGGACTGTGGCTACACAGACTTTTATATCAGGCTTCTGTGCCTTAACTACATGTACTGTATGTTGTTTTTAACACTTGATGGAAGAAAGAGCATCTACAAACCCCACCAATTCCGCCCAACCAGATGAAGGATATCACACTGATGCTGCCCTGGTCATAAGCTAGCCCTCTGTAATCTGTAGGCCGTTCACAAATCTTCCAAGGTGATAGAGTTTACGACTCTAATATAGCTGAGCACTTTTAGCAAATTCTTTAAAGCTCCCTCCTGCTTCACATTCCCTCCCTACCCCACTCCTTTTCCCATTATTATTGAAGCTTGTTAAAATTCAACCTCTCCTTCTTTCTTCCTGCCAGCCAGCAACTCTCTCTGTCTCTCCATTAAGCTCTGCCACCATCACCGCTGCAGGCTTATTGCACTCCAGATTGGCTCTCTGGTCTATTCCACAGTTAAAGCCTGCTACAGCTGGGGACTTAGAGTATTTCTGCTCAGGCAGTGAGAGGGCCTAAAACTTCACTATGCTCTCCTTTCTCCTGACCTGCTCTCCAGTGGACTACTCAGTCCAAAAGGAGCTGCTTAAATAAAGGTTGTAATAATGGGACCTGCTGAAGCTGAACCTGCAGGCTGTGTACTTCACAATAAGTACAAAGAAATTGCTTTGTACACCACTGACTGATGTGGGCTGACGATGGAGAGGAAAGACAGACACTGTGCGCGTTTGTGTGTGTGCACATGCATGAAAGTATGAAACCCATTAATGATAATAGCAGTAAAAGAATATCTTTGTTTATAAAAGCAGGAGGACATGATGTGAGAACTGTGTTCATGTGTGGTTACATTCTCATTTCCTGCTGTAATGAGAAGCTCAACAAGTACTTGGTGACCAACTTGATGTCAGATACATAATAGCTCATTGAAATGTAGGTACAGAAATCTGTATTCATTGGCAAATGTAGATATGATTATAGAAAGTCAGTATCTAAGAAAACCAAACAAAATCCAATTAGAAATTAACGTGCTTAAGGATTACTGCAATATTTCAAGTCATAGCACAATAGTTACCTTTAAAGTCACAATCTTTATTTTTGATTAATCGGCTTGTATCAAAAAGAAAAAATGCCGGAGCTGTAATCCATATTAAAGCCTAGACACGAGTTATGCTTTGCTAAGCAACCAAGTTTTTGCTCTGAAAGCAGAAAAATATTTTTAGCAGGTTGTGTTAACTTCATTCTGAACAAAACTACAAGTTGTCAGACATAATGATGAAAAAACAAAACACAGTTTTTTATTGAGCCCATAACCTAAACCCCATGACATAAGCCTGTAGAAGGTACAAGATATGTACTGTGTGGCTGTGTTCACACGCTGACTGCTAACAGTGTCTGAAGAATCTTAACATTTTGAACAGTTGATCCTTCACACATAGCTGGCAGGGGATCATCCCTGTGAGATGTATTTTCAGTGTGTCATTTCCACCATTATAAAAATGGACAAGGAAATCAACTTAAGCTAAATTAAATCTATTTTACATGGACCATAGCACATTCTCAACCTACTGACAACAAATGGAAAACATTACAGAAACAAACTAAAGTTTGAGGTAACACATTTACATATCGTGAATTTAGTTACTTCCATATAGGGCTGGAAAAAAAAATCGATACACTGATATATCGCGATATTTTCACATGCTGATATCATATCGATTAGGGATGAGCAAGTACACCATTATCTGTATCTGTATCTGTTAAACCATCTAAATTATCTGTATCTGTATCTGTACTCAGAGTGGGCGGGGCTAAAACCGAAAGTGGGTGTGGTTTAAGTGGAAGTGGGTGGGGTTTGACTCAGCACAGAAGTTTCTTGATTTGTTGTTTATTTGATAACTATTTACAGAACAGGCTCAGAGTTGAGATTCAATGTTTTTTATCACAATAGCAAAGGAACTATTGACAGTATTTTTTTTAAATAAAATCATTAGATGAATATTTTTTAGTACACACAATGCATCCAGTCTGAAATTATGAACTACAAAGTATGCATGAACAAGTTTTCATACTTAACACAACTTTATTTTTTTGTCTATTTTCTGTTTTATTTCATGATCTAATTGTGATTTTTTTCTCAATAATTTATTCAATTTTATTTATTTTTTTATTTAATTACCTAACATTCTGTTTTTTTCCCCACACAAAGCTAGACAATGATTAAGGTGTGTGTGTATCACTCAGTGTATAGGGAGGGAGAGAGAGAGAGAGAGAGAGAGAGAGAGAGAGAGAGAGAGAGAGAGAGAGAGAGAGAGAAAGTGTGTGTGTGGCGCTGTGTAACAGTTAAAATATCTACTGTATTCAAAGCCTATAAAAAGCCTATATACAGCATTTAAAGCTTAGTTTGTAGCATTTATAATACGCTTATTTTTATAATATAGCCTTCAATAAAAATGTTAATAACTTCTACTTTGTGTGTTCGGGTGTGTGCGTGTGTGTGAGTGTTACTGGTCTGTTTATGTTTTAATGATCTGTGTGAACTTGGTGATTCGTGTGAACATCCAGTCATAACAAACGGTGAAAGACATCAGCCTGGTTCACTGTATCCTTCTCAAACACCGCGTTCAGAATGAGTTCAGAAGTTTTTACACCGCAGCCAAACTAAAAGCAAGCAGACGGTAAAGGAGAGAGACGGGGGGGGGGGGCAGAGTGGAGGCAGCGACCGACGCAACTTTTCAGCCGTTTTCAGCTCTGACTTATCAAATACGCCGCGTACGTTATGAAAGAAGTTCGCCAGGTAACTTTAAATATCATACAAACAGAAATAAAGGCGATCTGAAGAAAGTCTCAGTACGAAAGAGCAACATGAGCACGAGTCAAGCCAAGCAGAGATCAATCACTGTGTGTGTGTGCTTGAGAGTGCAGGACAGCTCGCGCTGCAGAGACGTGTGTGCAGGAGGGCGGGTGCTGTGTGTGACTGGCCAATCACAGAGCGTGCAGACAGTCCGTTATCAAATAAGGATTCTCCTTAGGCACGAGCACAGATATTGAATAGTTTTACTTGTATCATGCTCGTACTCGTCAAAAATGCATTATCCGTACCGGATACTCGTCTGAAACGAGTATCCGGTTCATCCTAATATCGATATGTAAAAATGGGGTATCGATCTATTTTAAATCTCACAAGATTTCGTTGTTCAGTCAAGAAATCTCTCGGGTTTCGTGAAATCTCGCGACATTTCACTGTTATCTTACGAAATCTCACGAGATTTTGTTGGTAAAATAGATCAATAATGCATTTTTGAATCTCTATATGAAATCTGCATATGAAAATATCGCTATATTTCAGTTTATCGATTTTTTTTCCCAGCCCTATATGCGTGGGATCATTTGGTAATGCTATCGATTCTAAAAAATAATCTTTTGATCATTTCATTGCTGCAATGCATCTTTAGAAATAGTTTGAAAACAAGTCAGTGTGTGTGTTTACCTGTGATGCTTCTGAAGAACCATTTAGGGGGGCTGTGCTAGGTGGAAGAGCAGTCGTCTTTCAACCGGAGGGTTGTGGGTTGATTCCAGGCTTCCCAGACTCATGCCGAAGTGTCCTTGGGCAAGACACTGAACCCCAAGTTGCCTCCCGATGTGCCTATCGGGGTATGAATGTGTGTGTGACTGGGTGGATGTGATATGTAGTGTAAAGCGCTTTGAGCGGTTAGTATGACTGGAAAAGCGCTATATAAGTACAGTCCATTTACCATTTACCATCTCTCCATATAGGTAAGGCTGTTTACCATAAACTCCACCTTGGCAGCTACCTTCTCCTCTCCCCCTCCCTTCCTTCGTCCTTCAGGTTCTCGGTCTGGAGGCAGGTCAGCCTGGGTCGCCACAGCTGACACCGATACTGGGAGAATATGGGGTGGGGCAGATAGCACACACACACAAAAAAAGGTAAGGAGGGGGAGACATAGCCTCAAGGAAAGAAAAGGCCTCAACAAGGTAAAAAAGAATGCAGAATGACATAACCTGCCATCTTTTCAACACACCTAACTCTGAGAAGTGAGAAAACACTTCGTCACCATCACAGAAGTGCCAAAACACAAACAGACAGGACAGAGCCTCATGGGAATGAGAAAGAGTTTTACAAAACACAAAAGAAGCAGAGTGAGCACCTGAGATGAAAAGAAAAAAAATAGATAAGTAAGAGAACTGTTATTATTATACTCAAGAAACTTTGACAGTCCATCATGGCAGCTTCAAATTGGGCCTGGGTGCCACTGGCCTGACAGAAATAATTAGGGCTGGAGGGGCTGGTAGCAATTTGCAGAGCAGAGTGAAGAGAACCTAGCAGAGTGTGTCCAAGCAGTAAAGCAGAAAAAATAGGAGGTCTAATAAAAAGCACAAACACCTAGACACACACAGAACCTAGAATAATAGCGCTAATAATACACGCTCTCATGAACCTGGACACACTATCTGTTGCACATACTCATCTATAGTAGGAACATTGCAAAACGGTACAAAAATGACCAAATATAAAGACGTTTTTACATAAACATGCACACAGCTGAGGTGAATTAAGTTGTGCTGTGCAGTACAAACCCTAGCACTCTCATTCTCATTATCTCAATGCAATAGCCATGCATTACCCCCCTGTCTGCAGAGCTAAGCACTTTCTGTGAGGCCCTGACTGATCACAGTGCAAAAATGGAGGACGGAAAGCAGAATATGTAGAATAAGTGAAAAATGTGTTGTGGACAAACATATTTAAACTTTTTTTTTTATTTTAAGTTTTCCTCCAATAGCCACCCGAGAGCCATTTTTAAATCATTTGAGCATTGTGAAGTAGATTGCCCATGTTAATGGGCAATCTACTTCACACTGTTGAGAAAAGGGGAGCAAAAAAAAAAAAAAACTGTCATGGCTGATTCCATAAATACAATCAGGACACACCACACTTTTCTCAAGGCCTGGGCGCAGTTGATGTATGAAAAAATTACTTTTATTGGTCTCCTCGGTTCCCAAACACTTATGTTGATAATACAATCAATGATGCAACACCAGGATAAATACAAGATATGAATGTCTGCAGTGATGTCAGTGCAGTTCACCTGATCTGACTGGTGTCCACATTGCATCAGTAGTCATGGCCTGATCTCCATTACTTCTTTCTCCTCTCCACTGTCTCAGAGCCTCCTGAAAATACTCTTTTGATTCCTCCTCACTGTACTGTCCCGTAAGAAGAGAGGAGGGCAATCCTAGCTCATATTCAGTTACTCCCACCTTCCCTTCTCCATCATTCACAGCAAACACCTAGACAAAAGGAACAAAAGAAAAATATTGTAACAACTGATAGCCAAAATGCAATGCAAGTCTGATATATTCATTTAGTCGATCCACTGAGAATGTGAGGATCTCAATAATCTACAGTATAAAGATATACAGTGGGTTCATATCAATAGTTTGATATACAAAAGAATTTTCTCAGCACTTCCTGACCCTAGTTGCTTGAAATGAATGCTGTGTGAATGATGTCAACTGAGTTCTGTGGTGCAAAGAGTCTGAAATGTCAAGCTGACTGTTTTTACCAGGCCTACACTGCTGGTGGGGTTTTTTTCCCTCTCAAAAGGTTCATGCAGTTCACAATCCTGCCCGTAGATAAAACCAGTGGATATAGCCTCAATTAGGGTTTCTTTGAAGTCATATCAATTGACTCAGAGGTTTCGGAGGTAGAACTCACACCATGTAGAAGCTTGTTTGATATATTTCTACTGCATTGTCACAGCAAGTGAAGAGTAGATGGAGTAAAAGCTTTTCCAACAATAAATTCCCTAGATATCTGTATGGATATCAATATAGATATCTAGGGATAGGTATACCTACATAAAGATATCTCGGAAAATACCATTTTGCTATAAAATGTGCCATATTATAGAAATACACAATAAGATTTATTAAGAAAAAACTCAAACTAATAACATGTTCATACAGTAGACTGTACAACTGTAGAATGGCCTGTCTTCTATATCATTAATTTAAAAAAGTAATCACTTTGACAACAGCGTGAAATATCACATTAATGACACTGAGCCTTTGCTCTTCACAGTATTATGTTAAGTACAATGAATGAATGAATGAATCACATGTTGCATAATCTATGTCAAAGTCAGTTTATTTTAATTTTATTGCAAACTAAATCCTAGATCACTTATCAAGTACACACCTGACAGTAATCAGGGTGCAATTTCATATGTTTTTCTTCATTCCCTGACAGTTTTTTTGGAGTTCTCTCCTCATCTGGTATAGGATGTGATGTTATGATTAAAATTGCAGGCTAAGGTGGAACTGGGATTCCGGTACTGTGAAAGGAGTCACTGTTAGTCTGTGCCTGAAAGCGGCTGACCACATCACGGGTGCTCACTTGAGTCTGTAAGTCTGTCTGCAACAAAGAACAATTTAACACACAATTGTTTTTGATACAGAGGAACAATAGCTAAATAGCTTAAATAAGTGAATCAGAAACAGTTGTGGGGAGGAGAAAAGCATACCATTCATTCATAATATAGCAGTTAATATTCCATTTAAAGATACAGAAAGGAGAATGTCAATTATTTTTAATTTAACACATTTCCTAAAATGAAATGTGATATCTCCTGCTAATATCTTTCAGAACTTGGCTAAATACTTAAGAGAAAAAAAGGAGGAAGGGAGGGGGTTTGGTCTCATTAAAAGAGGCCTTAGTAGTCTCATCTGAAAACATTGTTTAACTACAGTAAATTACTTTGGAAAAAAAAAAAATCTTCCAATGCAGTGTTGAAATAAGGCAATTCCATAGAGACCAGTCCTCCATGACAGTTCAAAATTAAATAATGGCAATACAATTAGGACACTAAAGACTGCTGTCATAACCTAATTTGAAAAGGTAAAACAAAATTTCAAGTATCCACACCTTCCCCTTTATAAAGAAGGGGTTTTATCTGGTATTGCCAGTGCTGATTGATTTCCCACATGCTGAAGTTCTTATCTTGTAAAATAATCACCATTAACTTTTAGGACTAATGAGGTTAGCCCATCTGTAGACCATCTTCTCCTTCTCCTTGTTCAACAGAAACAAACACTGAGTCACTGAGTCAGACCTAAACACAAGTTTAGGTCACAACACAAATTACACTTTTGGTCCTTTTATGATAAATTATGTTATTGGTAATCCATTTGCGTCACATTTGCAGCCAGTTATTGAAAAACTTGCCTCATGTCACCCCACCCCTAATACATTCTTACAGATTTCCAACCACAGATGACAACTGGGGTAAATTTACCAGTCAAAGGTGTGGACACAGATATTTATTACATTTAATAGGAAAATGTGCCCCAAACATTTGTCTGGTACTGTAAATGATTCCTGTGGCATGGGCTCTGGTTTCATACAGTGTTGAGAGGCCAACAACTTTTCCCACTGGAAGTATGCATATGGATACAAATGTCTTGGAACCAAGTGGGTTCTTGATTTAATTTGACATGTTTTATTTTTCCTGGGTCAGCCTGATTTCACAGGTTGCATAAAAAAGAACAAAAAAAAAAAAGAAAAAGAAAAGGAAAAGATCACCAGAGCTGAAAGCCCAGCCATGCAATTTAACTTGCCTTCCCCTTCCCCTTCCTATTATCATGATGGACTGCAGCTGATAACTTAGGATTGACCAACACACACTTGGGGCACTTTCTCAAACTTGGATAAGTTAAAATGTGCTATTAACTAAAAGTGTGGACCATTTACCATTACAGTACTGTAGGAAAGTCAAAGGAAATCATTGATCTGAGGAAGACGAGAAGGAACATTCATTTACAAAAGTAACAACTTCTGAAAAAGTGTAGATTTCAAGAGTTATAGGTTTTATTTGAAGTTAAGCTGCCCTGAGATCACAAAAACATTTCTTAAATTACTTTATCATTAATGTTTAATGACCAAATTACACATTTAAATCAATAGATGGGTTGCTGAGCAACGTCACAGATAGGATGCGTGCGCAACCAGGGGGCAAGAAAACACAGGAAAAGCATTATTTCACTATGAGAAGACGTGTGTTTTACGTACAAGACTCGACTTTTAATGCAGATGAGGTCAAGATATGATGTGAAAGTGTTGGGGAAATATAATGTTTGAGTCCTGGTATTTGTTCGGTTGCAAAAATCAAAACATTAATGCATGTAAACATGCATTAATAGGACAGTATAAAATAGGACAGTAAGAGTGACTGATCTTCAGAAAACCCTCTCAGATAACTTATTCAGGTTCAGACTACAAAAAAGTCAGAATTCTGAGAAAAAAGTCAGAATTCTGACTTTAATCTCAGAATTCTGACTTTTTTCTCAGAATTCTGACTTTAATCTCAGAATTCTGAGAAAAAGTCAGAATTCTGACTTTTTTCTCAGAATTCTGACTTTTTTTCTCAGAATTCTTTTTTTTTTTTTTTCTAGTGGCCCTAATCCTCTTCCGTAGTTTCGTTAGGTTACTCTACATTTTTTTTAATGATATGAGTGCGTGTTTGGCCATAGACTGCAATACAAAACACAGACTTTCTGCCTCCTGGTTGCGTGCGCAACTGTTAAGGTTTGTACACAGGAAACCCATCTATAGAGAATGAATTTGCTGTCCCATGGTGAAAGCTGGAGCCAACTGGACAGACGGATATTTGTGACCACCATGATTATGTTTCTGCCTGAACCAATGCAAAAGGGCATTTACTGAAGCTGAAGTTATTGGGAGCTGTTTGCAAAAGTTTAGAGAAAGACCAAAATGGATAAGTTTATAGTTGGTCAGACAAAAACAGAAAAAAAAAAAAAAGAGCCAAATTATATTGTCAGCGGATACGGGCAATCAATTATTTGGGGACGAAGACCTTACATGTGTGGCAAGGTATGCAAGGAGGGCCCTGGCGGGATTCGATCCCACAAACTCCCAGGTGAGAGTCATGCGCATTTACTGTAACAGTCAGCCAAAGAAATATCCCTGTGGTCAGGTAGCCAGGGCGCATGATCTATCTGAGACATTGTGAAAGGACCCCACACTGTCACAACTCTCCCTCTCTTTCCACAAGCACGTCCTCATGCTTCACGCAGGCTGCAATAGTACTCATTCGTTCATTCATTCTACTTAAAGCATTAATGAAATCATGAAGTTTTACTGCAGATAATGTCTTATATAGTGGCTGCCCCGTCTCCGCCATTTTACAGGATGTACACCAAAGGGCGACTCAATGTAATATCTTCTGGAGGACTCAAAGTGATGCAGAAACTTTACCGATGAGTGAATGCACATATATACTCCTAGAAATAAGGTCCAGGTTGAAAAAAAAAGAAAGTAATCTTTTAATCACAACAGCACAGTAATACAACAAACGACAGGCATACAGGTGAGGAATTTCAGGGCTAGTTAAGGTTAATACCTGGATGGACGTGAGCGTGGTCTATAAACACAGAAAAACAAAGCCATGAGGAACATTTGTTCTGCAAAGAAACACATTCAAGGTCTTAATTATGACTAATAAATCCCTTACAGTTAGAACTAAACATGCATATTTGTTCAAGGCTAACAGTTACAGTAACTGGCATGTAACAGATCAACTGGCTTAACAGTAAAAAAAGGACATGGTAAATGAAGAAACACTTCATAATAAGCAAATCAGCTAAATAACATTAACACCAGTACTCCCAGAAATTTTCTGATTTTCCCCCGACACCACCACCATCACCCCCACCGCCATTGTTAAATTGGCACATTCACTCCCCACTGTTTTACAAATCAGGTAATCTGAATGTTGCAGCAAAGTTCTGAATGTCACTGCCACTTCACTATTTCAACTGTTCAGTGTTTATATATATATATATATATATATATATGTTAGGGATGCACCGATCTGCCTTTTTTGGGCACCGATCCAATCTGAGCCGTTCCAACATGGCCTATCTCACAATGATAAAGAATCCTTCAAAAGTTTCCTGGATCCAGAAGGTAATCCGGATCACCACCAAAATTCAATGGGTTCGTCCTTGGGCTGAGTCACACGGCTAGTGAAATTTTCAGGTCAACCTGTCCAGTACTTTTTCTGTAAATTTGCTGACAGACAGACAGACAAACTAACCAACGCTACCGAAAACATTACCTCCTTGTCAGAGGGAATAAAGAAAAAAACATCACCCACCACTGTTGAGGTGGCCCTTTTGTGCATTGTTGCGGCCACCTGTTGTATTTCATGTTTAACATCAATAAAACATCTTTACTCCACCATACCATCCTGAGACCAGTCATTTGTTACATTTCCCTATCCCTAGCAGAGCTGGGACGTAACAGCATATATGTAAGTAAGAGAATCAGACTATTTTCTTAACATGAAAACCTGGAAGGACATGCATTTCTTGGCCGTGTAAACAGCCGTGGAAAACTTGATTACTGGTAAAAAGCAAATGCAAGCATCACAGAGGTTTACTTCATGGAGATTGCCGCTGTATGTCTCTGTAATTAGAAAATAAGTGATTTTATACCTTTATGCATATGACAACATCCAATTTAATGTTTATCTAGGGAAGTCCTTCTGTCAAGCCCCCTGAGGGTTTTTAGGACCTCCTTGCATGTTTCCCTCTGTTTTTTTTTTTTTTTTTTTTTTTTTCCTTTTTAAAAAGAAGTTCCAATATCAGTGATTGTTTAATTTTATGGTATTTGTAATGTTGACCTCTTAACATGTGCTAAATAAACAACAACGGAGGTTTACCTCATGGAGATTGCTGCTGTATGTCTCTGTAACTAGAAATTGAAAAATTATTCAGTCAGTAACACAAACTGATGATGTACACTGTAGTACACTGCAGCCTAAATTAGTTATAACTTGACTTTGTCAAATATCTGACTAAATAAAAAATCAACAGCCTTTGCACAAGTTTAAAGCAATTTCATTACCAACTTCTAATCGCTCTTCTAACAAGGTTTGAGTTTTACATTACAGTTTGGATTGTCAATTACTAAAGTTTCTGTTTACATTAAAGCACCTTTTTTCCGACTTAAAGGGACTTGAGGCAAGATTAAGAAACTAAACTTGACTGCCGCGATTGGCGCTTCAGGTAACTACAGCCACGAGCCAAGCCGTCACGGGAGCGTGCACAAACTGAAGCTATGATGCTGTTTACTCACCTTTCTCTCCGTAGTTATACTTTGTAGTGGTCTTTCAGTTGATCTGGATCGTTTGCTGACGGCAGAATAATCCATAACAATCGTTTACAGTGTTTGAATTTACAGCGACCGGCTTCGTCCTATATCAAAACAGCGGATGTAGCGTCATGTGACGTCACGTCCACATGGCAGAGCTGGAAAACTATAATGTTGTTTACTAAGCTTTTTCTTCGTAGTTACAATTTTTAGTGGTCTTTCAGTTGATCTAGATCATATTCTGACGGCAGAATAATCCATAACTATCGCTTACAGTGTTTTTATTTAACGTGACCGTCTTTTCCTGCATCAAAACTGCGGATGTAGCGTCATTTGACGTCACGTCCGCAGGGCAGCGCGGGAAATTCGGACACCGAATTGCAGCGCATTTTGCAGCACACAGCCTGTTCAAGGCAACGGAGAGAAACATGGGTGGAAACATTATTTTTGGTATTTAGCGCTTCATCACCCATTAGTATGAAAAAAGGGACATTCATGTTTGTTTTTTTTCAAATTCCTGCCTCAAGTCCCTTTAACAGATAACATACGAGAAATATGTATGATAATACTGTATTTAGGTTATCAGTGATCAAATATTATCATGAATTACTTTAGACCACCATCTAACATTGTCATATATTCATGCTGATGTCCATGTAAGCAGCTACAAGGTGATTAGGACTGGCCACAATAATGGTTGCATCGCAAGAAGGTGCCACACACAAAATGTCTGTCAAATAACTGGTCCCAAAGGAGAATATACAACTGTTGATAAATTACTGTATAGGTTTCAGAGGAGCTGGCTCTAAAAAACATGACTTACCGTACCCACAAATCTGTTCACAACTGGGTCCCAAAAATCATTACATCACCTAAAAAATCCACAACCACATTTAAATACTGCATGTTGAGGGTCTTATCAATTAACACCAATTTGTATCATCAGTCCTGAGCCTCCATTCTTTGGATACCACAGAGACAGGAAGTCCAACACCCTAAACTTGACACACAAGCTGAAAGGCCTGGAAAAAACTGAATGACAGAACCTTCAGTCGATCCAAAGAAATCAGACATTGGGATCAAAGAGAGACCACCTTGGTCCCATTGCCACCAACTTTGACATTCATCACTAAGCTTCCCAAGTGGAACAGTGTATGTGTGTCACTTCAAAGTAGAAATCTTCTCAGGAGTACTAATCTTCTCATATTTGGTGCCGATATGGTTGGTAGAGGAAAAGTACTTTCCCTGTTTGTACAGACTCATACATTCTGGAACAAAGCTCATTAAAATGAATTTAGCTTAGATTTTTCTTCTTTATTCTCTTGCGTATTAATCATAAAATTTAAACTACAGTTAAATTGATTCATGTTAAAACCTTTCCATACGTGTCAACATACACAGTAAAAATTATGATACATTATATACATACATTTACCAATTGGGTTTGAAGGTTCATAAGTTCTATTTTATGTAGGGTGCTGAACGATAAATCTTTATTTCAACAAGGTATTTAAGGTTTCCTTGTGTTTTCCTTAAGTCAACACAAATAATAACCACTTGGTAGCATTACAAGACTTATCCTTAATAATTACTTATTATACGGCTCTTTAGAATGCTGTTGAATGCTCCGTTGACTGGAATGGGGTTTCCCAACATTCCAGTGGTCATAATTTTAGTATAATGACCGCTGTAACAATATAATGACCGCTGTCAATGGGACAGATTTTTTTTTCTCTTTTTGTAACCTGTGGTCTTATGGTGATCCTAATATCCCTACGCATCGCAAGTAGTCCAGTCACTACACTGCAAAGAAAAAAACAGCAAGCGACAGAAGGTCAGTTGTAATTTTAAAACTACAACTGAGCACATTTTTAGTTGAATGTTCATTAGTACAGACAGGAGTCCTTTATCTGAGGCCATGAGAAGATCATTAGCCACCTTCACCAGTGCTGTCTATGTGCGAAAAAGAGTTTTAAAACCAGACTGAAACTTTTCAAACAGATTATTTCTGCTCAGATGGGAGCATAGCTGAGCTGAAACTGTTTTCTCAAGAATTTTAGACATAAAGAAGAGGTTGGATATCGGTCTGTAATTAGCTAACTCTCCTGGATCAAGAGTAGGTTTTTTAAGTAGAGGATTTATTACTGCAGCCTTCAGGCCGAATGCAGACCCAGACGCAAAGCGGAGGGGTCTGCATTTGCCCTGTCGGTCAGTATTTTCCGATAATGACCAGCGTTCCGTACATATCCCTTACATATTGATTTCCCATGTTTCAATAGCAATTATTATTGAGGTAATATAATAGATACATAACATCGCTTAACTTTCCAACCAGAACTCTGATTAAAGATTCATAGATAGATACCAAAATCTCCAAAGTCCAACTTGCTAATGAACATTCAACTAAAAATGTGCTCAGTTGTAGTTTTAAAACTATATTGATGATTTCTATTTACTGCTGATTTTCAAAAAAAGAACTGAAGAAGTTAAACTAGTTCCTACAAGTTTTTTTTTTTTTTTTTTTGTATGTTTGTTTTTTGTTGCTAATGAAAAATGAGTGCTGAGTCACCATTCTGCTCCAGTAAAAGAAGAGCAGAAAGAAATCAATTCAAGCCCAGTATGGATCACTGATGGTCCTAAATGGTACCCTTTCAACGTATTCTTTTAAAATCTCACAGTTGGCTGGTCAAACCAGCAGCTAAGAGGATTTCTGATGTGATCAACTGCCTGATAAAACAGCATCCATGAGTACACTCCTGGATTTCCCCAGTGTGGTGGAAACCATCAAGGCAGCCTGGAACATGTTTGCAGTGTGTATTTAATCTAATGATTTTATCAGCAACACCAGAAATTGGACATCTACAAGCCTCACAGCGATTCACACTCCCAGGAAAGATTTTACAAGAACAACCAACAGACTGACCATAGAGAAAGAAGAACAGTGATCTTTGTGGCAACTTTGTAATTAAAGTCATAAACTTGTCTTTGCAAGTGTGATAGTTGTCATTTGGCACAGGTAAATTTGGCACATCTGAAGTCACTACAGCATCAGGGCTCTCAAGTTTTGAAGATTGCTTGGAGTGAGATTGAAACTGAGGTGGGGCAGGGGTCATTGCCTTGTCATTTTTTTTTTTGGGGGGGGGGGGGGGGGGGGCTCAGCTCAGCTCTCAAGTCTTATACTCATTGCATGAGATTTGAGAGCCCTGCAGTATGTAGCTTTCCCACCTTAAAACTAAATTTTTCCTGACTCGTTTGGCAAAGTGACATTTCTTATGGACATTTCTGGAGCCATCACTCCACAGCAGCTTTCTGAGGCTGAGAAACCACACTTTACGAGATGTTGCAGCTGAGTTTTGCTTTACACACCATAACAAAAAGCTAATATCAACACACATGCTGTTTTGAACATGCACAGTGGCTGATTCAGCAAAACAAAACATGAGTGGACATCATCAGAAGAAGAGAGGGGGAAAAAAAGGGAGAGCGAGACAGAGCAAGAGATCTCGTCCTGACATATGGTACTGACAGTGAGGAAGTGAAAGTTTTTCCTCATAACCTTGTTCTGTCTGATCACTTCTTAATAAACTTTGAGTGTACTTTACTGGACTACACAATGGCTGAGAATAAATTCCATTACAGCAGACGTTTTTCAGATAGTGCTGTTACCAAGTGCTGATGACACGTTTATGACATTTTTTGTCATACTTTATAAACCAAAACGTTCTTTATGATGATCTATGTAACAGAAACAAGCGCAGCTGTATAGAGGATTTTTCTAAAACATAGGTGCATTTCAGCACATCTAACCAGACTCTGGCACTGTTAGCCGAAACCGGATGTGACGTCTGCCAGAGAGCGTTCTCAGCTCATTTATCATTG
Organism: Atherinomorus stipes; assembly: GCA_023101725.1. Classification (NCBI taxonomy): domain Eukaryota; kingdom Metazoa; phylum Chordata; class Actinopteri; order Atheriniformes; family Atherinidae; genus Atherinomorus; species Atherinomorus stipes. The sequence continues at coordinate 296,355 of JALJCO010009044.1, forward strand.
AAGAAGTAAATGGCTTCATTGCGGTTTTTAAGTTCCTTTTTCAGTTTTACAGACAAAAAGTAACGACTCAGCCTTCAAACTGTATTGCCAGTTAATGTTTAAAAGCTCCTAAGTACAGCGTTAGTATATTTAGGTTTCCTACAGATTGAGAATTTTATTTTGAAGAAGATAAAGATGCAGGTCGGACTAAGCGGTTACCAGTGGGACCTCTCTGCACGTCTCTCCTTTCTGCAGTCTCTGTCTACTGGAGCCCATTCCCAGCTACGAGCTTTAAAACAGACATCTCGACGTTATGAGAGGAAATGGTGAGCATCTGGCTTAGAACAGTTTCACTTAGTCTGGAAAGAAAGTCTAATTACTCAACTACTTCCTGAACTTAAGGTAGCTCCTTTGTTTCCTGTCTCTCATTACGGACAAACTGATTAATCCAGGTGGGCCTGGCCAATTACGGAGGTCAGGTACACCTGGATTAATCAGTTCGACCAGTAATGAAAGACAGGAAACAAAGGAGCTACCTTAAGTTCACGAAGTAATTGAGCTGTGCATAGAGCCCATTTCCAGCTACGAGCTTTAAAACAGACATCTAGACGTTATGAGAGGAAATGGTGAGCATCTGGCTTAGAGGAGTTTCACTTAGTCTGGAAAGAAAGTCTAATAGTGTATCTAAAAAATCCTTACGTAAGACTAGAACAGCTTACTATTCATCATTGATAGAGGAGAATAGGAATAATCCCAGATTTCTTTTCAGCACTGCAGCCAGGCTGACTAAGAGCCATAATGCTGTTGAGTCATGCATTCCCCCGACTCGTAGCTGTGATGACTTCTTGAGTTTCTTCATATAGAAAAATTGTTTCTATTAGAGAGAAAATCCATGACATCCTTCCAACTACTGGTGATGTCTTACCCCCCAGCAGGTTTAGAGACATCTGTAAATGCTGATTTATGCTTGGGTCATTTCTGTCCTGTACAGATTTCTGAGTTAAGCAAACTAATTGTGGCATCCAAACCTTCTACTTGCATTCTTGATCCCATCCCAACCAAGCTGTTTAAGGAAGTTTTTCCTTTTAATTAACACATATATATCAAATCTGATCAATTTATCTCTATTGACTGGATATGTACCTTAGTCCTTTAAGACTACAGGAATCAAACCTCCACTTAAAAAAACTAACTTTGTTCCAGGAGAGTTAGCTAATTATAGACCGATATCCAACCTCCCCTTTATGTCTAAAATTCTTGAGAAAACAGTTTCAGCTCAACTGTGCACATCTGAGCAGAAATAATCTGTTTGAAAAGTTTCAGTCCGGTTTTAGAGCTCATCATCGCACAGAGACAGCACTGGTGAAGGTGGCTAATGATCTTCTCATGGCCTCAGATAAAGGACTCCTGTCTGTACTTGTCCTGTTAGATCTCAGCGCTGCATTTGACACCACTAATCACAACATTCTGCTACAGAGACTTAAACATGTTATTGGAATTATATTGGACTAATGTTTCATTACAAAACACTGGTGAAATGAAGGAGTTTGTGGCAGATAATGCCTTATTTAGAGGCTGGACACGGTTGGCCCATCACTGCCATTTTATCGTGCATACGCTGATCTCAAGTGGATCTAAATATCTCCCGAAGGAATTCAAGTTGCACCAAAACTGTCTAGGTGAGTAAATGTACATATTTCATGCTAGAAAATAGGTCCAGATTGAAAAAAAAAACGAAGTTCCCCTTTAACTCATTAAACATGAAGACCTGGATGACTGAATTTTCTGCTTCTAAATTCAGACAAGACCGAGGTTGTTGTCTTTGGACCTGAAAAACTCAGGACTAAATTGTCAAGCTTTATTATTGATCTGGATGCCATTAATTCGGTTTCCAGCACTACAGTGAAGAATCTTTCAGTCATTTTTGACCAGCATTTGTCTTTTGGCTTACATATAAAACCGTTTCTAGAACCGCCTTCTTCCACCTACATAATATTGCTAAAATTGGGGACATCCTCTCCCAGTACAATGCAGAAAAACTAGTCCATGCTTTTGTAACTTCCAGATTGGACTACTGTAATTCTTTATTATTGGGCTGCCCCAAATATGCCTTGAAAAGTCTCCAGTTGATCCAAAATGCTGCAGCAAGGGTTCTGACTAGAACCAGCAGGAGATCATATTTCTCTAGTTCTAACTTCTCTTCACTGGCTTCCTGTTAAATCCAGGATAGAATTTAAAATTCTTCTTCTCGCATATAAAGCTCTCCATGGCCAAACTCCATTATATACTAGCAATCTCATAGTTCCATATATTCCAAACAGAGTACTTCGCTCTCAGACTGCAGGTCTTCTTGTAGTTCCAAGAGTCTCTAACGGTGTGTTCAGACCAAGCGTGATTTGGGTGTCAAGCGCGTCAGGTTTACATGCAAAGTCAATGGCCGACGCGCGTCGGGGAGGCGTCCAAAAACCTGCGGTGCGTTTCGCGCGTCGAGTTTTGAGATTTTGAGCGTTTGACCCGCGTGACGCGCGTCAAGGGCGTCAGATGCAGGAGTTGGAAAATCTGAACTTTGGCGTCTTCACGCGGGGCTTCGACCAATCAGAGCGAATCATGACACAGACACACTTTTTCTGACAGGAGAGGAAACACCCAGAAAAACCAGGGAAATCTCCTCTCTATCTGAAGACAGAGGAGGATAAACTGTGATCTGTGTCCGGTCCCGGTTTCTGAACAGTGGTTTGATGACCTGCTGTCCTGATGGGATGTAATAGGCTGATAATGCTGCCCGGCATCGGGACAGCGGGACGTTAAACTGGGCCGGATCAGACGGCTGAAAGCGCCGCTCGTCAGCAGCTCCTGGAGTAATGATGAAACCCATCAGTCAGATCACCTGGAATCATTTGGTGAACCGGACACAGAGCAGAGATGTCCGACGATGACGTTCCCTGCTTTATTTATCACATTAAGCTGAGACGCTCTCTCTCCTGCACCTGCCATGGTGCAGACAGACCGGTGAAAGGAAAAAGAAAAAGCAGAGGCTCCTCCCTAGGCGCGGGGAGCGCGGCTTGGCTGGGCATCTCTCACTGCGCGTCAGGGCGTCAAGACGCTGAAAATCAAGCGTCTGACTTTTTAGTGACCAAGCGTCCAACTTTGGGCGTCAGGCGGGATTTTGACGCCCAAATCGCGCTTGGTCTGAACACACTGTAAGAGTAGAATAGGAGGCAGAGCATTTGGCAATCAGTTTCCCCTATTGTGGAACCAGCTACCAACTCAGGTTTGGGAGGCAGACACCCCTCTACCTTTAAAGGTAGAGTCTGAAGTCCCTCCAGCGTTTCTGTTTGCAAACAGTATTCAAACTTAGCGCTCCTCCCTCTCAGGCTAATGGCCGCCTCGTTCTAGCTAGCCTATTCAACTTCAAGCTTCTCCTTCAGAGCACAGAAGCAGCTACAAACCAAACTATTATTAACCCTAGTTTTCCAAAGTGCATTATCTGAAGCTCTTACCTTTTCTTCAGTGCATATACGGTGTTTTCTTTCTTTCTTTCTTTCTTTTTCCTTCGAGAGTTTGAGTGACTGGCGTCTGCTCCAATCATGAGCTTATTTCCACACAGCGTCATGCTCTTAGCTCTGTCATTGGCTGCTCTTAGCTCTGTCATTGGCTGCCAATATAAACAGAAATCTCCACCCAGAAACGTCACTAACACACCAAAACCATGCAAAAGAGCAAATTACAAGCAGGGGGAGAGAGAGTTGCGTTCAAACGCACCACGGCACGGAAGTAGAGGCCCAAAGGCGGAGTTTGAGACGGATTTCACTTGCTCAAGTCTAACGTTTATTTTTTACGGGGGGAACTCCGGACTATACCTTTAACATTAGGCTTAAAACCTTCCTTTTTGATAAGTCTTATAGTTAGGGATGGTTAGTCATCTCTTAGTCAAGCTGCTATAGGTTTAGGCTGCTGAGGGATGTTCATGATGCAATGGGCTCTTCTCTTCCCACTTATCTCTGCCTTCTCCAAGTAGAAAGTTGTGACAGTATTGCATCATTAACTGTGTTTCTCCTCTCTCAGCAGGTCTGGCTGGATAAAAGTTGCAGTGTCTGTTGGTCTATCTTCTCAACCCCAGCCGGTCGAGGCAGATGGCCGCCCTACCTGACCCAGGTTCTGCCGGAGGTTTTTCCTCCCTGTTAAAAGGGTGTTTTCCTTTCCACTGTCGTCACCACTCTGTGCTTGCTCAGGATGGGGGATTGGACCGGGTCAAGTCAAGATTCGATCCAATCTGTTGGTTTCCTTAGCTAGGCTATTATGACTAACTTGAATTTCTCTGTCTGTGACGTGCCCTGAGGTGACATTGACATGAATTGACACTATACAAATAAAGTTGAATTGAACTGAATTGAAGAGATAAGACCAGAGTCAACATAGGACTGACGTTTTCTGTCTGATGAGTTCACAATACAAGTAATGCAAGATCAAAGCCAAATCAGCCTTTGTTAGGGAACGCATCACTAACAAAATCTGCCAAAGTCCAATAGAACTTCTTTCGAGGAGGCCTCCTGATACATGAAAATATGTTTTCAGGAAACATTACACAAGTTTTCCTGCAGGAAGGAGATGCTGTATATTTAGTATGTACAATTCAGAAATAACAGCCAGCTGTGCGTTCTGTCCTGTTCTGTCTACGTAATAACATCAAATAATATCTCAAACTCTTTGATAGAAAAATAGTGGGTTGAGTTTCACATAGAAATAGAAAATCTAGAGTTTAAACACAACTGATGTTGTGTGTACAGATGTATGAGAGAGGGTAAGGCTTTGAACTTCTCTCATTCCTTTTGTTCATCATCAAATCTATTTCTTTAATCGCTGTTCAAATATGCAATGCCACCACAAAACATCATCAAAAATTTGAAGACAATGAGTTCAGTGGAAGTGGGAATGACACGCTGATGTCATGCCACATTGAATATTTAGCAGGTGGGTTTGTTTATGCGTCGTACTCTAAACATCTTGCCAGTAGTGAGGCCATCTTTTTTATGCAAGGTCCTGCACACTATGTACTAACCTTAAAAATCAGATTTGCTTTTTTTTTTTTTTGCACATGCTTCAAAATTAGACCTTTAAATTATGCCTCAGTCTAATCTTACTTGGTATGAAAATAGATCGCCCTTTGCAAGCAGACAAAAGGAAACAGCATTTCTAACAAGTTCCAACAGTTAGCAACCACACTGTAAACCCGAACATTACTACTGACTCAAAAGTATTGTGAGAACAGTAATCAAAATCCGCTATTAAGTCAACCCAACTTTAAGTAATTAAGTGTTCCGAACGAGGAATGTAGTTATAATTTTGTGTTACTTAAATTGTCTGAGTGGTCATCACTGCCTTACTCAAAAGCTTTGAATGCACTAAGGCGTGCAACGTAATGACGTCAGTGCGTCATTACGTTGGCAGGACTGAAGGAGGCTAAATTCAAACCAGCATGGCGGTCGCGAAGCGAGGGAATTTCATCGTTTGCTGAAGTTAAGAAAACTGGTAAGTACAATGGTAAAGTCTTCCCAAACCCACCTGAATGTTGATTAATTGCATGAAATACCACAACAAAGTCTTTTTTTTTGTTTACCCGCGCTTTATTTTGTACATTCAGCGTAACATGCGGTCACAGTTAACGGTCTTCGGCGAGGACGTGTTGCGTGAGTTGAGTGCAGTTATAATGACGATAAATATTTTCAGTCGACGCCAGTTTTGTTTCTTTTAATAAATGTATTTCTGCTGGTAAAGCTAACGTTTGGTTGAAAATAAGCCGGCATGATACAGTAGAGGCCCCCCCCCCCTCCTCGCCTCCCTCGAAGAAGACGGTGTGTGCGGGGGGTCTCATTTGTGTGTAATTGGAGCAGACGAAAGTTAAGCTTTTCAGGCGATTCAGATTAAGACTATTTACCGATATCATCAGGTGAACCGAAGGAGTTGTTAACTTCAAGAAAGCAGACGTACTAATTGTTTGTGTTTCCTGTAGGATGAAGTTGGTACCAGCACAAGGCGTCCTTGGCAATCAAGGTAATGCTTAATTTTTTTCATTCAAGTAAGATGTATCCATTAAATTTAATGTTTGGGCAGGAATGTTGATGATTATTGTTTTTGCTTTTAACTGAATTTTTTGGTGAGCCAGATAATGCAGTTTTCAACCAGAATTGATACATATTCATGTTGTAATCACAAACCAGCTTTAAAAATGTAAGTTATCTCCTCTCTTTTAGGGAGCTTCCCACCCCCTTAGTCAACACGTACTTATTCTATCTATTGTACTGGCTATCTATTTTTAAAGAATAGTGCACCCATCAAATGTGACTGTGTGTTTGCCTTTAGCATTTTACTCAGTCTTTCACATACTTTCTGTGTCCATGTTATTCTGTAGGTCTGTGCTGAGTTCAGGATCACCAACATGGTTTTATGCAGAACTATATCAGCACATTCCACAGCTCATGGAGCTTCACAGACAGAACGCAGCTCGTACTGGAAGCGTGGCAGGAGCACTGCGAGACATCCTACATAATTATGAAATTGAGGTGAGTTTAAAAAAAAAAGTGAAAATAGACTTTGTCTAAATTTTATCCAGGTTTGTCAGCATTTACCACCACCATCATTACTATATACTGCTACTATACAAGGGGCAGTCCTTCGCTTTTAACTAGTTCTCAATTAGTTATCCTGTAATTTGAACATGTTTAGCACATTAATATGTCAGCATATTAGCAGCAAAGGGCCACTGTTTTTTTTTTCTCATGTGTCTTTGTGTCCACTCAGGATGTGCACGATATCAACAATGAAACACACTGCGGCCCCAGGTGTTTACTCAGTTCACCTGCAAGAAGAGGACACAGTTTTTCAAGACTTGGAATGTAAGTCTAAACATCTTTTTATAGAAGATCTCATCACTAATCACCTTTTACAATTAGAGATATTTTGAAGTGCCTTAATGTTGTAAGTAGGACCCTAAGGCTTCTTTTTCTCACCATCACATACAGTACTTACTCCTCTCTTTCTTGTGTCTGTCAGACACACACACACCCCCACACAGGTTAAGATGGCACCCCCAGCAGAAATCCCAGGGATTCCTCAAAATTTGAAAGGAAATTTTTTAGTTGAGCCACTTAAAGGATAAATTAATTCTTTCAACCTGACCTTATTTCTAGGAGTTTATACGTGCATTTACTCAGCGGTAAAATTTCTGTATCACTTTGAGTCCTTTGGGCAATATTTAGATTAAGCTACCCTCCGGCATGCATCCATATAATGGGAGACAGAGCGGCCTCTGTACAAGACATTATCTACAGCAAAACTCTTTCATTTCACCGATTCTTTAAGTAGAATGAACGAACAAACGCATATGATTGTCCTGTGAGTTAAAAGTTTTGCGGATTGCAGTTTGTTGGTGTCTGGGTAGCGAGCTGTGTTTCTCAGTTATGCTGCATCAGCACCCATTGGGGGTGCGCAGCCTGTAGAGTGCAGAGAAACCCCCAATAACTAACAGAGAGTTAACTGTGAACTCACAGGACAATAGTACTCGTTCGTTCATTCTACTTCAAGTATTGGTGAAATGAAAGTTTTACTGCAGATAATGCCTCATAAGTCATCCTTTAAACTTAAATGGAGGGGCAGAGGAGTAGTGGAGGGGGTTAACTTATCTTTGCTGTTGTTGTGTAATACGTAGTGGTAGGGCTGGACGATAATTCAATATCAATATATATCGATCGATAGAGGTTTTTTCAATATAAAAAAGAGGGTCAATAAAAGTTCAACATAGAAGCACAGTTTTCCGCTGTAGCCTATCA
>JALJCO010009045.1:0-10169 GCA_023101725.1 Atherinomorus stipes
AGCATCTCTGCACGCCAGTGTTAAAGGGAAGTTCAGGATTTTGACACAGGGCCTCATCTACAAGTGAGCCAGGATACTACTTATCACTGAAGACAGTTTAATCATATTTCATTCCGTTACTCTAGTTCCAGGTGGTCGCCGATGCTAATGCTAGTGTGAGTCAATAGGAATCTGCTAGCCTGTCATTAAAACCAATCTTATCCACTCCACAGAACATCCGAGGCAAATCAGCCGTGTTAAACTAGTAAACTTGTGTGTTAAACAAGCAAAACTAGCCTTGTATGACAAATTATATGACATATCGAGAACTAGTTTCTCACCAGCTGTGGAATGATATACTTTGCTTCCGGGTACTAGTGTCACTACCTTTGTCATTGTATTCCTGTTCATAGAGACATGCTGACGGTTAGTTTGATGAAAAAGTTGGAAATCATCTTCAAAATTCGACATATCTTCATGCCATTCAGACCTGGCCGTAGCTTTGACTGTATATTTGCATAATCAGATTTCTTCATGCACGTAGCAGCAGATAATATCACTCCACTGCCAAATACAGGAAGTAAAACTTTGTGCAATGAAAATGCAACAAAATACAAGGTTAGTTTAATTTGCAACATTACTCTATTACAGTTTTTCTTAACTGCTAAAACACTGTTTTTGAAATGTCCCCTCACTTTTTCACTACTTTAAACATTAATTCCATAACTCAAACTACTTTCCCAAAACCTCTGCTTCTTGCTGCAAAAGGAAGTTACTGACTCAAAACAGCATCACCTGGCCTTAGAAAGTGACACTATTGTCAAATCATGCCCCAAGCACAACAAAATGTAGAACACAACAGAGCAATCAGGAAACACGAGAAGGAAAAAAGGAAAACAGAGTTCTCAGAACATCATGCTGTCAAAATGTTTTGCTTTTTTATTCACATCAAGCCAAATGCATCATGTCACAACACAGAGAACTCGTAACATAAAGTAAAAATAAAAATACAACATAGAAAGTTCAACATGAGCAAACAGTATGTGCAAATGTCATTCGGCCACAGCATCGTGTCTCCTGGCTGGGTCAGGCCACAGAGCCTCATCCACGTCACAGACCGCATTCTCACCGGCCGAACAGCGATGCTGGATCCAGGCTTGGCATGCCTCCACACCTATCTAATCACAAGCTAATTTCATCGCTTCCAGGAGGTTTTCCCTGGCTTAAAGCAATACTTCACAGCAGTCTTCTTTACAATCCATACATTTTTATAGTATACAGCCATGTAATGGGGCGATTACAATTACATGTTCTCTTCTCTGAATGCCCGTATGATCGTTGAAACTGAGAACTTGCTGATGTTGGGTTGCACTCTTAGTCCGGCTTCTCTCATTGTCAACCCATGGATAGTAACATGGTCGATCATAGTTTCATCCACATGTACGGATTTCATCTGAAATGAAGGCTCTGCGTTGGACCTGATTTTGCCCCCTTCCATGTCCCCATCCACGACCACCCCTGCAACTATCTCTTATACATACTCTTCCTCTCTGATTTCCTCTATCCATTGCAAAATCTCGACCTCCAATAGCTTCCTCAACTGGTTTATATTGGTTCCCTCATCAGCCAAAGGTGAAATCAGTTTTGAGTCACTGTGTTTACTTGTTGACAACTGTGTCTTAGTTGTGATATAAGTGTGCAGCATGTGTTCACCATTTTGCACAGCAAGTGCATGACAATGCAAATGTGTTTGCAAACAGTGTCTAGTGATGTGAAACGTGCTTTCGGTTTTGATCACAAGGGGACTGATTTGATACCTCAGTTTAGGCTTCTGGAAAATTGGTTATGAGAATGAGATTTAGTGTTTTAGCAATTGAGAAAAACTGTAACACAGCATTTACACAAATAGTCTGAAGTTATAAATGATTTGCCTCGGATGTTCTGTGGAGTGGATAAGATTGTTATTAATGACACGCTAGCAGATTCCTATTGACTTGCACTAGCATTAGCATTAGCGACCTCTGGAACTAAGTAACGGAATGAAATATGTTAAAACTGTCTTCAGTGATAAGTAGGATTCTGGCTCGCATAAATGAGGTCCTATGTCAAAAATCCTGAACTTCCCCTTTAATTAAGAGGTAACATAACCAGGAAGGCAGTATTTTTATTTATGAAATGTGAAAGCTGATCGTATTTTGTTGCAAGAAACACATTTACTTGAATCAGATGAAAACTTTGGTCTAATCAATCAATCAATCAATTTTCTCTAATAATGAACAAATCAGCAGCTTTACTTTGTTGTTTAATAACTTTCCATATAAAAAAACACTCACATAAAGGATAAAGATGTATCCTTGGCCTGAATCTGATCATTCCTGGTTATCTGTAATGTTTACGATTCCAAAACAAATTAATCTTTAAACATATTATATAATTGTTTTTATTTATGATTTTAAAGTTGTACAATTCCTGTCATCCAAAAGTCAACTCATCACTAAACATGCACAGTCTATTAACTGAACAATCTTCCCATACGGACACAAAAAAAGTTTAAAAATTAATACATGATAATAGATAATGTAAACTGTACAACCAATGTATTCAAAACTCTCGTCTACAGAAAGGATGACATATTAACACAACAAATACAAAAAAGGGAGAAAAATAAAGAAGAAGTACAAAAACAAAATATAAAACAATACAAAATAAATAATAAAAAAAAACAAGAACTAAACTTATAACAAGACAAGACATACACACACACTTACACACTCATGCTCACTGCGCTCTTAGCTCTGAATTACATCCACTAACCGCCAATAGTGTTGGGCCAACTTTAGGGCATCATAAATACTTCCCCACACAAATTGAAATTGTTTTTGGTTATTTCTATCAGATGACAAATTTTTCTCTATTTGTAAATAATATTTCATCAGGGATTTCCACTTTTCCATTCTTGGCGCTTCTTTGTTTTTCCAATTCTGCAATATCAATTTTTTGTAAACACGTGAAGAAAATATTATTCGCCATCCCATAGGATATCTTATTTTAGTCATATTTTGAAGTAAGCAGGTTTCTGGTGTTAGATCAAAATCTCAGCTTGCAAGCTTTGGTTAATAATTTTTCATTATCTTTCCATGTATCGTATATTTTCCCACAATACCAAAATGCATGGATGAGTGAATCGTTTTCAGGGCACTTCAAACAGGCAGAGGGAGAGGAGTTATCAAACTTATGAATCTTATCCCTACTATAATAAACTCTATTCATTAATTTATATTGTATCAACCGTAGATTTTCATTTGTTGTGGCTTTAAATGTTAGCCTTAATCCCTGCTTCCATATGGTTAACATCTGTACTTTTAAAATCCTTTTCCCAGCCTTCATATAATTTACCTAATAACTCATCACTACCTTTAGCTGTCACCAAATAGTGATAGATAGTACTTATCATTTTTTTTGTCTTTATCTTGCTCTAAAAGATTCTTTATATTAATTGGAACAAATTTCCAATATCCACAAGACTCTTTAATCCAATTTTTTAACTGCATATACTTGAATATTTCAGACTCTCTAAGTTCAAACTTAGCTTTAAGCTCATTGAAAGGAATAACTTTGTTTAAATATATGATATCTGATAATGTTTCAATACCACTATCCATCCAGGTTTTCCAGCTCAAAACAGTGCCTTGAATTTTAATTGAGGGATTGTTCCAAATCTTAATATGAATTAGGGGTTCCTATTTCATGACCTAAAAGTTGCTTAACTTTCTTCCACATATTAACAGTACTGGTGATAGCAAAATTATCAATTTTAACCTTTTTCTTACTGAACATAGCTGAGACTAGAGTATGAGGTTGCAGTTGATAATTCTCAATATACAGCCATGGATCTTCATTAATGGGATTAATAATACGGTCTATATAAAACATCTGAGCTGCAATTTGATATAATTCCATATTAGGGAGGCCTAGCCCTCCTTCCTCTTTGGTATAAAATTACAAATTCATTTTTATTCTTGGAGTTTTTCGGGCCCATATAAAAGATGTTATTATTGTATTAATTTCTTTAAAAAAATTTGGGTAGTGTTAAAGGTATACATTGAAAACTATATAAAATTTAGGTAGCCACATCATCTTTATCAAATTTATTCTACCTATTAAATTTAACCTGAGGTCTGAGTAATTATCAAGGCTATGTTTGAATTCATTTTTCAGTGTTAGAAAATTGTCCTTATATAATATTTTTTTTATCTGCACTAATATGACAACCAAGGTACTTAATTTTATTAGTTTGCACCTTTAAATTTTTAAACACCTCCAGTCTTTCCTTCTTTTGGTTAATTGCCAAAATTTCAGTTTTTCCCAACATTTATTTTATAGCCTGAGACTTTTTGAAAATTGATTTATTAAATTCATTACATTAGGAATAAATGACTCCATATTGCTCAAATATAACACCAAATCATCCACAAATAAATTTAACTTTAGTTCTTTTTTTTCCTATATTAATTCCAGTTATATTTTTTGTCTGTCTAATTTTTTCGGCCAAAGGTCTGATTGCCATAGCAAACAAGGCCGGGGATAATGGGCAGCCCTGAGCGGTACCTCTTCTGATGGGAAACGTGCCTCAGATAATATACCATTGGTGTAAACATGTACTCTAGGTACTTTGTACAGAGTTTTTATCATCATTATAAATTTCTCTGGAAATCCAAATGTTTCAAGCACTTTATATAAATAATCATCCCATTCAAGGTGGTCAAGGCCTTTTCTGCATCAACCGCGCCAGTAATGTCAAACCTATATCACGCTTTTTTGCATACTGTATTATTGATATACATGTTCTTATGTTAGTTCGAAGATCTCTAATAGAAATAAACCCTGTCTGGTTATGATGAATTATAGCCTACTTGGCAAAATTGATGCCAATCGATTATTCAATACTTTTGTAATAATTTTTTTATCGCTATTAATCAAACTAATGGGTCGGAAATCGGAGGGCTTATTACACTCACGACCTGGTTTCGGAATCACTGAGATGGTCGAAACATACATAGTATCTGGTAAATCCTTTTGGTTTTCAAATGAGTTAACAACCTCCATAAACAAGGGTCTAATATTTGTCCAAAATGCTGAGTAAACTCAATAGGAAGGCCATCCATTCCAGGCGCCTTCTTTAAAGGGAATGCCTTAATTGCTGATTCAATTTCTGTACTAGTAAAAACTTTTCCCACGTCATCTTTTTGCTGCTCTGATAAACATTTTAATTTAATTGACCTAAGAAATAAATCTGAGTCTCCTTCATTAGTTTCAGAAGAATACAATTGTTCATAAAACTGCTTAAACTTTCCATTCACAAGATTATTGTTTACAATAACATTTTCTGAGTCATCCTCTTTTAAAGATATGGATCAGCGCGAGCCTACGTCACAACCCGGAATTCACGTGACCACGAAGCTGGTCCCGGTGAAAACATGCTTCGTTTTTGAACGGCGTCTGATGGACTATGAGCCTCAAAACTGCTTTTGCACCCTTTTTAATTTTTTTCTCCGCCGGTCTGTCTTTGAAATATTATAGAAATGACGTTCAGTTATACTGAAAGTCTTACTGCCGACGCTAGAAGAAGATACGAAGCTAAACTAGTATCTGTTGGACTAAGTGATGCCCATCTTCTGCTGCTACAGCCTGGTTAGACGAACCTACCTGTACATAACAGCCTGATGATCAGTTTCCCGATCTCATGATGTATTTGGTTTCATCAGGTAAGCCCCGTGTTCAAGCCATTTATCTTTTATAGAATATAAATTTTCCCCGGATTTTTAAGAAATGGTGGTATTTCTTTGATGTACTTCTCAGGAGTTTACTCTCATTGATAAAGCTATAAATTACCGGCAGTCTCATCTGTATGTAACTGGTTATGACTGTGCATGTTTATAACGCTGCAAATGCTTTTCTGCACGCTTTTTATGCTTTTATTCTTATGTGGGAACATTGATGGCAGTAATCTGGATGAACGTGATCAATAACAGTCCTGAGGAGACGGAACAGCGGGCGGCGCTGTGATTCTGTACATCCACTGATTTAATGGTTTTTTCTATCATCTGTACAAAAACAACGACAGGGTTTAAAAGTGAGACCACATTATATGCTTTTTTATCAGTCACAAAGTGATCCGAACATATTGTTAGATGTTTCCATGGTTTCCAGCGTGAACTGTCAGCATTTATGGGCTTGATAGCCGCTAGCCACTTAGCATGTTGTTCGGGACTTTTTCTGTTGTTTTGGGAACTGGAACAAACATCTTCTCTTGTCCGTGTGATAGATATGTTTATTGCAGCCAAACACAGCGGGACTTCTCGGTATTTCCAAAGTAGAATAAACGAAGATTGACGAGTAATGAAGCAGGTAATTCAGTGGCTCCCCTATGCAACGGAGCAATGTTTTCACCTGTTACCTAACCGGATATGACGAATTTGGCGAAAATTCCCGGATGCTCGCGGTGATCCATATGCTGCGTTCCATTTTCATCGGAACTGGGAAGTGGGAACTGGGGGGTGACGTCACACTCGACCAACTTGCGTTCCAGCTCGCTGGTCGGAAAACCAGTTAGCAACCTAGCAAAACAACGTGTTTGCTAAGGCTATTGTTATTAGCCGTTGTTAGCACAGCTGGTGTTATAGTTCACATATACCACATGAAAAATGTGAATTACACTACAGCAGCTTCCCCGTACATCTATATAAACCAATACTACGTGTACGACTGATTTATGCAACAAAATATTAGTAAGAAGTGTAAATAAATGTAACATTACAGAAGCTTCTAAAACTGCTAACACAGGGCGTGGCCATCTTTAAATCTGAACTCGGAGCTGCGAGAGTTGTCCGACTTTCCGAGTGGGAAATCCGACTGCGTTCCAGTTGAAACTTCCTACTCGGAACTGGGAATTTCCGACTTCCGAGTTCAAATGGAACGCAGCAATAGTGTACTTTTTAACCACCCTTTTAACAATAGATGCTAAGTGTTTTCCTGATCTTTAATCTTTAAACATATTAAAGTTTAGTGTAATCAGAATTGTACCAACAACGTTGTCCTTACCGTGTTCACGCCAGACACCTCCATGCGCATACGCGCCTAAATTTAAACGTGTGAATGCTGCATGTTTATTCGCTTGATTCGGGATGAAGCGTATGATACACACGAATAAGACGCTTCATTCATGCGTCAGGTTGAGATTTCGGGAGTGGGGGATGGTGCCTCAGTCAGGTGAACGTGGCAGAACCCGGTTATTTTAGTACTTTGAGATTCTCCAGAGGTCCTGTGGCTCTGTGAATGTCATCACCTGATCCAGGAGTTGCGTCTGGCACGAATTCATTCTTTTCAACTCGAGCGAACAGGCGAAATACGCTCTATTCGCACGAGTAAAACGCTACATTCGCGCAAATAAGACGTGCGTTTGAGGCTTGTCGCGCTGCAAATTCAAATGTGCAAACGCGCGTCTATTCGCGTCTGTACATTAACTTTACATGTAATTCATTCGCACGACTAATTTTATTCGCATCCGGTGTGAACGCAGGGTTGGGGGTGATTTTAACGTGGTCCTTGATGAATGGCTGGACAGGTCACCTTTCAAATTCCATCATCATATGAACACGGTTCTGGAAAATTGTTGCTTGAATCTGAATGTGATGGATCCCTGAAGACATACGAACCCACTAAAACAATCTTTTTCTTGGTTCAAGCCTGATGGCTCCATTAAATCACGGATTGATTTCTGGTTAATTTCTGACAATCTTATCCAAGATGATGTTATTGCTGGCATCTCTGCGGCACATTTAACACTTATCACTGTGTGATACAACTTATTACTCGTCAAATAAGATCTTATAACAGAGATTATTAGAAATTTAACTTCATGCCTCTAACCAGTAAGAGTTTTTGCAATGACATCATTGACCAAGTACGCATAATTCTTGAGGATGGAAACTTGAAAGGTCTTTTGAATAAGTGGGAATTTTTTCAATTTTTTTCAAATCAAGTCAAATCCCTATGAAGCATATCGGTCTTTTAGCTGCTCAAAGAAAGCAAAAAGAATCTGAAATTGTTGGTGAACTCAAACAAATTTGCTCCAAACCTCACCTTGATGACGAAAACAAGTCATCAAAACAAGCTAAAGGTGCGTATCTTAGATCACGAGCTAAATGGGTGGAATTTGGTGAAGAGTACTGCTTACTTTTGTAGCCTAGAAAAAAAGGCAAGGAAAGAATGCCATCAAAAGATTATACATCGATGACCATCTGTGTGCTGATCCCTATGGCTGATCCTCAAAAAGATCTAACCAAATATTTTCCTTTCATAGTAAATTCTCTTCTTCATACTCCAAACCTCACTGACCGCTTTTTTCAATCCAGTCAAAATTGTCTCCCCAAATCAATAACACTTAAACAGGGTTGTGATGCACAAATCGCAATGCAAGAATTTGAAAAAGCATTAGGAGCTTCATCTGAAGATAAAGCTCCAGGTTGTGATGACCTCACCAGTCATTTTTACCATTTTTGGGGTAAACAACTTAAAGAACTTATTTTTGGGATGCTTAAAGAGATATTAGAGGTTGGTTTACTGAGGGCGCATTCAGAGTAAGTAGCCTACTCGGCACATCTGCACCTCTCAAAAGCAGCTTGTTGGTGGTTCATGGATCTCCAAAGTGTCCAAATGACATTTTCATATTAACCTGTTTCAAGCTACAAAATACAGTATATATATATATATATATATAAAAAAATGTGTGTATATGTATATATATTTATATATATATGTATGTTTATGTATATAAACTGCCTGGCCCCCCCAAAAAGTTGCTACCAAAAAAAAGGTCATTCACTCTAATACTTTGTTGGACCGCCTTTAGCTTTAATTACGGCACGCATTCGCTGTGGCATTGTTTCGATAAGCTGCTGCAATGTCAAAAGATTTATTTCCATCCAGTGTTGCATTAATTTTTCACCAAGATCTTGCATTGATGATGGTAGAGTCTGACCGCTGCGCAAAGCCCTCTCTAGCACATCCCAAAGACTCTCAATGGGGTTGAGGTCTGGACTCTGTGGGGGCCAATCCATGTGTGAAAATGATGTCTGATGATCCCTGAACCATCTTTCACAATCTGAGCCCGATGAATCCTGGCATTGTCATTTTGGAATATGGACGTGCCATCAGGGAAGAAAAAGTCCATTGATGGAATAACCTGGTCATTCAGTATATTCAGGTATCAGCTGACCTCATTCTTTGAGCTCATACTGTTGCTGAACCTGGACCTGACCAACTGCAGCAACCCCACATCATCACACCGCCCCCACAGGCTCATGCAGTAGCACTAGCCATGATGGGTGCATCCTTTACCTGCCTCTCTTCTTACCCTGATTCTCATCACTCTGGAACAGGATAAATCTGGACTCATCAGACCACATGACCTTCTTCCATTGCTCCACAGTCCAATCTTTATGCTCCCTAGCAAATTGAAGCCTTTTTTTCCTGTTAGTCTCACTGATTAGTGGTTTTCTTTTAAAGCTACACAGCTGTTCAGTCCCAATCCCTTGAGTTCCCTTCGCATTGTGCGTGTGGAAATGCTCTTACTTTCAGTATTAAACATAGCCCCCAAGTTCTACTGTTGTTGTTCTTCGATTTGATCTCACCACACGTTTAAGTGATCGCCGATCACGATCATTCAGGATTTTCCGGCCACATTTCTTCCTTGAAGATGATGGGTCCCTGTCACTTCAGTTTTTCAGAATTCGTTGGACTGTTCTGAACCCAGTTTTAGTAGTTTCTGCATCTCCTTAGATGTTTTACCTCTTGATGCCAATTATTTGACCCTTCTCAAACAGACTAACATCTTTTCCAAGACCACGGATGTGTCTTTCCACATGGTTGTTTAGGAAATGAGAAGCAAGTCATTGCACCAGTTGAAGTTAAATAACTTGTTGCAGCTGAAAGATAATCGTCCATGCAGTAATTATCCAATAGGAGGCTCGTACCTATTTGCTTAGTTAATCCAGGTGGCGACTTTTTTTTTGGCCAGGCAGTCACTGCCCGGCCAAAAAAAGTCGCCAAATCAAAGGTCAAACATTTAACATTTCGTTGGACCGCCTTTAGCTTTGATTACAGCACGCATTCGCTGTGGCATTGTTTCA
>JALJCO010009051.1:0-79468 GCA_023101725.1 Atherinomorus stipes
ATTGTCTTCCTGCAAAAATCAGTCACCATCTCTTTTGTCTTGCTGGTATTGAGCTTAAGATAGTTTTGTTCGCACCAGTCAACGAAGTTGGTGACAAGAGCACAGAGCATGACCCTCAGAGTGCTGCCTGTGTCCTAGTCAGAGATCTGTGAAGTAGCTAGATGAGGCTTTTGCAGGACAAAAGCAAAGAATATCTGATATTTCAATAGACTTCCAAAGACTGCAACATCCTGAATAACGAAGATTGTGGTTTTAATAGCTGTTCCAGTATTTATGTTTCTCGTCTGATGGCCTGACGTGTAAAACTTCATATGTTGAACTTAATTACGACATGATTCAAAGTCACACAGGAGTCTATATGACATGTGACTGTCTTATAAATACTGGGAAACATTTAACCAAATAGAAAATAAAAAATAAAATTAGTGAAACTGCAACACTTTAATAATCCTGAAAGATCTGAGTTAATGATGTCTCTTAATCTTTTATATCAAAGAACAAATGCGCCATTTTTTTATTTTTACATTTTACAAATACAGTATAAAACACAACAGCACACATGTCTAAAGTTAACAAAAACATTTGTATTTTTCTGCTAAAACAAATTTTATGAAGATAGAGAATTACAATAAATATAGATTATGAAAAATATTCTTTATAAAACACAACCTTCACCCAGGTGAGTAAAATAAATTGAGGACTTATGATGTGATATGATGTCACATGTTATATAAAAAGAAAAGGAAAAAAAGTTTTTAAAGCTAAAATATAAATATCAAAAATTATGCAGATTTCAGTTCTATATTTTCCTCTATTCACACAGTTGCATCTACTGTACATACAGTTGTCCTCAAAATCTTTCATACCCTTGAATTGAAGAAAAGGCCAAATTCACAACAGTGGTTTATATAACAGGAATATAAAGAAACTAATAATAAATTAAAATTTACAAAATTATAATTCAGTAAAACAGACCATTGCTTTTTAATTGTGTTTAAAAATAATAATAATAAAAACTAAATAAACAAAACTATCCCAGACAAATTAGAGCACCTCTCCCATGAACAGTGGACCAAAATACCTGTCAGCAGGTGCAGAAGTCTGAATGGACATTACAGAAAACACTTGATTGCAGTGATTGTGTCAAATTCAATTCAATTCAGTCTATATTTCAGACTCAGGTCCATATAAAAATGTTAAAAGCAAAAAAGACAGAGACGATAAGGGGGGCAAGACAAAATGTCAGTCTTAGAACCCTCCAAATGCGTTATAAATTTATATACAAAATTTCTGATTACAGCATAAAGTGGGGACAGCGTTCTGTACAAACTGACTGGCACTCGTCCATCGTGCGACCTTCAGAAGGATTCGGGGAGCATCATTAAATGCAACTTGCAACTTAATAAATTTAGCTTTACTGTAACTGCACCACAAGTGGGCAGTATAGGCCACAGTGGGGTACAGTAGGTTTTAAACAAAGCTAATTTAACAAGAACACATACTAAATTTACGTGCCAGCGTATTTGCTTGTGCACACAATTTAGAACACTGTCTCTGTATATCATCATCATCATCACAGAGGTCATTCCTGATGACATAACCTAGATATTTCACTTAGACCACCTCATCTAACACATTTTCTCCCAGAATAAAAAGAGGGAAAAGGCTGCATTCCTGTCCTCTTTTGTCCTCACATTACATACAGGAGAAAAAAAAATCACAGAGCATGAACATAAATTAAAATCACTATCTAATTAGTCACAAGCAGATTGACATGCAGTATTGAACAGAAAACAACTAGTGGCGTTATGATTTATCCACCACAGGATCATCAAACTTACAACTTTGAAATACACTAAAATACGACTGAAACAAAAAAGCAGTGATGACAATAAACTCAGAATACAGCCTCAAGCTTTGCAATAGAGAAAAGACGGAGTCAACACTGCACAAGCAGCTAATGGCACTTTTGGTCTGAACGTACAGTAAGTTAAAATGTAACTAAAATGTTATCAAGTGCCTCAATGATAAAACAGAAGCTACTGAACAACTCTCCTCACAGAATTGCAAAACTTAAAGAAAAAAATAAAGGTAACCCAAGTTGTCTGGATGTTATTGTGAGTTTTCTTCCGTGTTGCTGAATAAAGCAGCAGCGTCCATCCTACATGGCAGCGTTGTTATCCAGAGCTGCTTTTTTTCTGACCTCAGAATAAACTGCAGCATCACTTCCTGCAGGACTCCAGTTCCCTGTCAATAGAGATGGTCTGAGTCAAATATTTGCCTAAAACGTCATCTTTACAACTTAAAACCGATTAACAAACAGGACTTAAGGTCTCTTTTGTTGTCTTTCAATAAGTACTGTAACTGCAAACTGTTTCTCAATTGATTAAATCAAATTAAAACTGGGAAAATGAGAAATGCAGGTAAATGCAGAGTTGACCTACGTTTGTTTTTTTGCTTGGTTTCCCTTTTATTCCCACGGTTGACTTCAGCATACACTGGAGTGGACCCCAAACCTGATATATAATGTGAGCAGACAGACAATAATGCATTCATTCATATCAATGGGATTAATGGACCGACAGGTACAAGGAAAGCTAGAAAAATATGGGCTGTTTATTTACTGTACTGGTGGATTAAATGTGTGTGTATGAGCAGCTGCAGTGTGATGACATGATGACACATTTCAGTCCAACACTGACTGTACCTGCAGTTCCTGTCTTCACCTCAGAGTAAACAGCTCTCTCCTCTGGTTCATGATGCCTCCCTGATAACATGATCACATTCATCCACTAAAATAAATGAAGCTCAAAACCTCATGAAATTTTTTCTTCCTTCAAACATGGTGTGTGTTGGTAACTCACTCTTTCCCAACTTTTTCAGTTTAATGTCAGAGTATGTGACTTCTTTGACTTCTTCTGCATCTGAAAAATTTCATAACTCATATCAGTCACTGTTAGAAGTTTTCTCAAATCACACAATATTGCTTTTCTGCTTTAAATGATAAACTGTAGCCTCAATTTTCAGTGTTTTCTGGGTTTGATTGACTGGGTTTAAATAACTTCCATTATTTATCAAATATGGAAGTTATGAAAGATATATTTGTAAGTACTTCTAAAAATTAATCATTAGTAGAAATGCTGACCGTGGAGAGGAGAGCTGTACACACCAGTTGCATTCTGGTTGACTCCAGGATGTGAACTGGAGCTCTGACCGCTGCTCTGTGACTGGCTCAACCTAAAATATCATAAATACCAAATGTTTAATACAGAAGAGTTAAATACCGATTATTTATGTTGGAGATGAAATCAAAGATTGATGAACTGACCTGATGCACCATAAACCTTTGAAAAAGACATTTGTTGTTAATGATTTTGTGAGTTATTTTGTTTTGTTGCTTGTTTTTCTTATAACATTATTCTGGATCTGAATATTAGATTTAATAAAGAGTAAAAAAGGTCTCACCCTTGACTGTTCGTAGAGATACAACAAGAGCAGGAAAATCAATAATATAATTCCAATAACTGCTCCAATGATCAATTTCAGAGGAAATGAAGAGCTTTCAGGTCTGGACACAGCTGTAGTAAACAAATCAAAGTAATGCTGTTAATATGAAGATTTTTTACATAATTCCCTGTGTATGTCTAGAAAATTAAACATGATTTCATTCTTAAACACTCAAAAAGAATTCCAAAACTACCACAAAAACATATAGAAAAGCTGAATTGAAGCTAAAAATGTATCTGATAATTAAATTCTGCTGACCTCTAACTGACATCCAGCTCTGTTCTGACATCTTTCCTGAATATTGACACTTGTAGAAACCTTCGTCTGAATGTGACACTGCAGAGATGCTCAGCTCATCTCCACCAGCATGTTGGAGAAGTTTGTCATTGTGATAGAAAGAAACACTGGAAAGTGTGTTTTTGTCCTCTCAGTCTGCAGCTCAGACTGACAGAAGCTCCCTCAGTCACAGGATGGACGGGACTCACCAGGATGATACCATCATTACCATCACCTGTAAAACAGTCAGAGGATACTAAGTTCAATGAAACACAAGGTGGTGCAGAAATTTGGAAAATGCTGATTTACAAATATAATAGTAGTATTACATATATATGAGAGTTCCAACACCACGGAAGCCGCGCCAGAGAAGGAGGAGAGGTTTTTTTTCTTCTTTTTTGTTATAAGGGCAGTGTAAAAAAACAGAAAAAATAAGCCATCATGTGTTTGTCCCGGTTTGTCCGCAGCTCTGGCGCTCTTAGCACAATGTAAACAGCAAATTTCTTTTTCTACGCTTGCATTATCAGCAGAGTAGACGCAGAATGCCGCGGCATCCGTAGTGTCATGAACTCGTACGAATGTGCAAATAGAAAGTGCAATGTACTACTGTTTAGGCTAAAAATATCCTGCAAGTACCAAGACTTGGGGTCCCTGATCTGGACTGAATGTAAAGATCATTCTTTTAAATATAATGATGTTTTCTCTACTTATTCTTTTTAACTGATGAAGATTTAAAATCTCTTCTGAATTTTTCTGTAAACAATTCATCTCTGTTCCACTAGTAATAATGCCACTGAATAAGTTTTAACTATTTGCTTTTCAATTCTGTTAGTTTTAGTTCGTTTTTTGAGCAGATTTGCTGGTTTTTTATTAGTTTCTATTTTTGGAAAATGTTTAGTATTAGTTTAGTTTTCATTAGTTTCAGTGTTAGTTTTAGTTTTTCTGTTTTGTTTTGGGGTTTTTTCCCCCCGTAAATTAGAGTTGTTCAAAATCATCAGAAAGTCATTTTGATGACATAAATATTGAGACATATGTCAGGAGATGAAGTGAATAACGTATCCTACAGACAATCTAAGACTCTCTATTATCTAAAGTATTTAATTCACGCATATTCAATCTGTTGAACACAAAGGGAATTTAATAAGCAATAAATAAACAGATGATTAGCTGTACATGGTGCAGAGGTAAATGCTGCCGCCTCATAGAGAGAAGGTTCCTGGTTCAGATCTTGTTTGAGGCCTTTCTGGGGGAGTTTGCATTCTCCCCATGCAAAGATGGATTTTCTTATGGTATGCGCTGGCTCCCTCCAAACACACACGTTTGTTAGGCCCATTGGTGATTTTAAAACTCTCGCAAGGAATGAGCGTTAGCTTGAGTGCTTTGTGTGTGTGTGTGTGCATGTGTGTGTTGTCCCTATGACAGAGTGGCGACCTGTTAAGGGTAATCCTGCCCTGCAAAATAACTGCTCCACCTCCACCCCTCCCTACAACTCTGCAGTGGGATAACATATATATCATGTATCATGATGTACCTTGTACAGTGATGTTGACTGCGTTGCTGAACTCTCCTGATCCAGACTCACACCAGTACACTCCACTGTCGTCCCAGTACAGGTTTCTATTACATGAGGATCCAATCACTTTCCCCCAGAAGGCGCAGTCAAACATGTTATCTTTTTCTATAAACCTCCTGATTCTCCACTTTGCAGCGTTTCCTCCACAGCTCAGGGAAACGGAGTCAGAACTGAAGTGTTGAACTCTGTCAGGAATCACTGTGAGAGACGCTGCTGGATGAAAATCTGAAAAACAAACATAGTGATTTCAATAAAAGTACAGAAATATTAAAAATGCCTCAGTAAATATTTTTTCGGTTTATATCTGATGTAGTGTTCATGAAAGGAAGCCATGATCAACAAGAGAGAACAGATCCTGCCTAAATAAAAAATGTTTTCACTCCTTTTCCCTCTTCATCTGTTTTCTCCATGTTTGTGAAGGAAAGTCATCTAAATTGGTAATTCTGTGGAGTTTTTTAAAAAATCAGATTTTTTTTTATGTACAGCACATTGGTTGGTTTGTGCCATGTGTAAAGTGTTTTACAAATAAAGTTGACTTTGACTTATACCCCCTTCCCCACCAGCCAAAAACCCAGTTTAAACCCACGAACAACCGGCTTTTAGTGGCAGTGGGAAAGGCTCACTGACCCACATCAACCTGCTTCTCAAACAAATCGGCAAGCGACGCAGGTTAAAGTCACCTATAAACAGCTCAGCTCCCATCGGCATGCAGTGGCAATGCCAGACCCGGGTTGACCCACGAATTTACTTGATGACATTGAGTAGTATAAACCTACATTGTGACATCCTGCAAGTCGCATCTCATATAACATACCAAAACAACTCTGCTTCGGCCACAAATTCACGTTGCCTATGTGACAGTGTGAGGTCCTGTCACTATGCCTCCGACTGATCATGCGCCCTGGCTACTTGGCCACAGGGATGTCCCTTTGGCTGACGTTTGGCTGAGTCAGCGCGCAGCGCGCATCACTGGGAGTGACTCCCAGGTGAAAGCCATGCGCGCAAACCAGTAGCCAGGGAACATGAACACTCGGAGGCATAGTGACAGGACCGTCAACTGCCACACCTACGTTTCATCTGTGTCTGTGGTTTTTATCCATTTTGAGGAAAGAAAAAAGTGCAACAAGTGAGCACACTGACTACGGCCCGACTCACTAACTATTGTTTAATTTTTCTGATTTCTGTCGCACGGATGACACGTGAACCCAGTTTGATGGTCTCACCAGATACGTAGCAGTGGGGACGGAGTCCACACAGCCTGGCAGCAGTCTGAATATGTCTGGTATCAGGTGCTGTCAGGGGTGAGTATTTCATGAGTATCAGTACAGCAAAATAGGCCAGTATCGGAGCGAGTACCCGATACTGGCATCAGGATCGGTACATCCCTTGTTTGTATGTCTAGTTTTGCAGTCTTAGGCAACGGTTCTATTAACCAGCAGTTGGTGTTTGACTCCTCTTATACTTTCAGCAATGCCTTTCTGTGTCTTTTTCTCTTGTATGGATCCATGTGACCACTTATTTTAGCCACTATGGTGCCTGACAGGAACTTCCATGTTGTTTTCAGATCAAAGCTCAAGAGTCTACAGCTAACTATATAATAATAATAGTTGGGCTCATCTCAATATTGTACACGGCTTGGGCTCTGGAACCAGTCTGATTGAGAAGAGTTCAACTATCTTCCAGGCCCACAGGCTCCAGTTTGCTCAGAATTCTCTATTTATAATAAATATGGATAAATATGGATGGTACGGACAAGACCGGTGGAAATCTGTGGCCACGGATTAATAAATTGTGCATTCAGTTTTGTAATTCTTGCCCGCCACACAAATAACTATTTTATAATGTTTAGCTGCTCGAAAGCCCTGTTTCCACCAGCGGGTCGGGTCAGGCAGGATCGGTTCACATTTTTTATGTTTCCACGGATAAAACCTGGGACGGGTACCCTTATATCTGACCCGACAAACCCCAAATGTGCATCTCATTTGCATAAATGATGCGTTTTACTTGGGCAAATGAAGTGCTTTACTCACATGAATTAAGCATTTTACCCACATTAATGAAGCATTTTACTTGCGTGAAAAGAGTGTATTTAGCCTATTTGCTTGAGATGAAAAAATTGAACTCTTGCATTTTATACGCGTGAATATAAGCCCCGTCTTTGAAAATGAATGAGATGTGATGTGAACGGACCGGCGCTCTGCAGCTGGAGTAACTCGCTGCTCTCTTCTTCAGTAAGGGAAAAGTGCTTTTCACAGATAAAAATCACAAAGTGATGCACACAAAAGCTGTGTAACAATACCATAAAATTAGGAAGGAAAACCCTGTCAGCCTAAACCTCATTAACCAAAAGCTGCAAATCTCTGCAGCTGGTGTTTGATGGGATGAAATGTCACAACGCAGACACCTGCAGAGGCAACAGAGCACCTGTAGTTCCCAGAGGAATAATTTGTCCTCGCTCCATAAAGAAATTGAAGTTGTTTGTTATCAAACGTCAGTATATTTCAACATGAGTCTGTGCTCAGACTAGTGTAGTATTCAGTTTGGTCACAAGATGACACTCCAGGAGTTCATGTGTTGTGATCCAAAGTATGAAAACAGCATGAAAGCTGTCAATTACGAGTTGCGTTTACTCAGCTGGTTAAATTTTGAGAAGTAGAGGCGAGGAGATGTCTGAGTCTCATTAAATTGAACTACAATAGTGACAGCAGCCACGTTCTTTTGCTGGAAGTTGTTGGAAGTTTTGCTTGGAGTGCGAGCTATTTGCGGCTAGCTTATTCACTGAAAGCAGGTGGATAGATTCTCAGCAGCCGGAATACAGCGCCTGTAGTTTGTATCCTGGAGGGACGTGCAGCACTGATCCTCCCCGACAGAAGCCCATCAAACTGAGCTCAAGAAATCCCCCTGGAAGTGGCCGTTATCCAGACGTAACTCCTGGATAAGGTGTTGAAATTCACAGAGCTCCGAGCACCTCTGGCAAACCTGGTCGACCCAAACACGGCGGGTCTTCGGTTTTCTGACTTCCAAAGCAGGTACAATGCTGCAACTCTCTCAAAGTACCCACAATAACTGGGTTCCGACATGTTCACCTGACGGAAGTGACTGAGATTAGGTGAACCACTTTCCCCCACTCCAGAAAGTTCAACTTGACGCGCAAATGAAGTATTTTACTTGCACGTATTATAAGCTTCATTCACGCGTATTGTACACTCCATTCTCACAAAAAAAATGCTCGAATCAAGCGAGTACATATCCAGCATTTACATGTTGAAATCTAGGCACATATGCGAATGGAGGCGTCCGGTGTGAACACAGGGTAAGAGCCTTTGTTGCAAACTCAGTGAAGCT
This sequence comes from Atherinomorus stipes, assembly GCA_023101725.1. Classification (NCBI taxonomy): domain Eukaryota; kingdom Metazoa; phylum Chordata; class Actinopteri; order Atheriniformes; family Atherinidae; genus Atherinomorus; species Atherinomorus stipes. The sequence continues at coordinate 8,702 of JALJCO010009051.1, forward strand.
GTGGAAAGCCAACCATAAGGCCAACTTCAAGCCACTTACAGAAGTCTCCATGAATTGTGACATTAAGAAGATGCTCAATTCCTGTTGCTGCTTTGGATAGGACCAAACCTCCTCAGCCAATTAACCAACTAGATTAACTATAGATACCGACTGAAGAATGGGGCCACCACCAGTGACCTCCTTGACATGGATGACATCAAGCTGTATGACTAAGACCAACTCAGACATCAACTCAGTGATCTACACCACCTGGATCCACAGCAGACAGTGGAATGTCATTCAAATTGGAAAAATGCGGCCAAAGAGAGGAAAGGTACTCCATACAGAGGGTGTCGCGCTCAGGTCAAAAGGAAGAAAAGCAGATGGTGAGAAGAGCTAAATACCTTGGTATACCACAGCAAATGGCAAACATAAAAAGGTTACAAAGAAGCACAAGCAGCAACAATCAGATACCTGCAATACATAAGAACAAACCCTCAGAGGTCAACCTAAGATCAGAGTAATTACCAGTTATGCACTGCAATTGATCAGATACCCTGCTGGGATAACAAGCTGACCAAACGAGGAAGTTCAGACCACAATCATTTAAACACGAAAGCTGTTCACCATGGAGGAGGTCCACCCCAAATCCAGCATCCACAGACTATGCACTGGTGCAAAGAGGGAGGCTGGAGGAGTGAGCATCACAGCCAAGATGAAATATCCAAGCTCCATGAATACATCAAGAAGATGGCTCAATAGGAGGAGGCACTTACTGAATGTCTCAGCCAGTAAAAACTGGTGGAGGAGTTGGAGAGACCATGATTGTAGGGAAAACCCCCGCATGGAATGTACCGCGGACAGATAGCTGAAGTGGCTGATATGAACAGGTCCTAACAAAGGCTGGAGTGGGCAGGACTAAAGAACAGCACAGGGGCACAAACCTTACAGCACAGAAGCAAACCTTAAGCACCAGGAGCAATAGAAACCCAGATCTACCACACCAGGGTGGATCCCAGGTGAAGGCTGTGCAAAGAGGTCCTGAAACAACCAATTACAAAACAGCTGGGTGAGAAATACTGACAGAAAAGGAACAGAAGCAACGCTGAAACCAGGTAGCTGTCACAGTGTAAAGAAACATCTGAAAATTATGGAGTGGAGACCCCACGGTCAGAATGGGAAACACCTCCCAAGATGGTGGAGGATGAGAGAGCTACGATCCTGTGGAACTTCCAGATACAGATTGACAAATGATAATGGGAACCAGCTGGATATTGTGATCGTGGATAAGCAGCAGAGGAAAGCTGCTGCGATGATGTCACCCAGAATGATGGTGATATCAGAGAAAAAAGAACACAAGAAAGGGAAGTTTCTTTATTTCTTCCCCTAAAAAGATATGTAAAACATGGAGCTGTTTTACTGATCATTAATACAAGCATTGGTTTAAAAGAAGTTAGTCATGGGGAAAAAGACTAAATCAAAGTAATCACATAATTTGAGCTCAGTGAGAGGACAGAAACAAACTGACCTGCAGACCAGACAAACTTTGGTTCACTGTAATCAGTGTAAAACTCTGGGTCTCCTCTTCCAGCTCTACACACATATCCTGCTGTGTGTGTTTGTCCATGAATGATGTAGGAATCATGTTCAGTCCTACTGGCGTTACCAGGCAGTTGCTCATAGCGGTAAGAGCTGTCGGACAGATGAGGAACAACTTTATACCAGTAGAAGCTCCATCCTGCAGACGGATGTTCAACCTCACATCTCAGAGTTACTGAGGATCCAGGACTCAGCCATGATGGAGACACAGAGAGGACAGACCGGAGTTTATCTGTTGGAGAAATATTTTTCATAAGCTTATTTATTAGGGGGGGGAAGGGAGGGAGGAAGGGGGGGGAGGAGGAGAGAGGGGAGGGGGGGGGGAAGGGGGGGGGGGGGGGGGAGGGGGGGGGGGGGAGGAAGTGGAAGGGGGGGGGAGGGGAAGGAAAAAAGGAAGGAAAAAGGGGAAAAAGGAGGGGGGGGGAAGAAGAAGAAAGAAGAGAAAAAGAAAATAGGGGGGGAGGGGAGAAAAAAGAGAAAGAAAAAGGAAAGAAGAGAAAGGGGGAAAGGGGGGGAGGGGGGGGAAGAAAGAAAGGAAAGAAGGGAAGGAGGAAGGGGAGGGGAGGGGGGGGGGGGAGGGGGGGGAGAGAGGGGGGAGGGAGGGGGGGGGGGGGGGGGGGGGAGGAGGGGAAAAGAAGGAAAAAAAAAGAGAGGGAGGGGGGGGGAAGGAGGGGAAAGGGGGGAAAAAAAAAGAAAAAAAGAAAAAAAAAAGAAAAAAGAAAAAAAGAAGAAAAAAAAAAAAAAAAGAAAAAAAAAAAAAAAAAAAAAAAAAAAAAAAAAGGAATAATTACGGAAGGGTATTGCATTCACCTAAAAAAAAAAAAATTTTTTTTTTTTTTGGAATTAATGGAAATTATTTTATAAAATAAAAAAAAAAGTATTTTTTTTATCAATAATCAGTGTATTAATTATAAAAAAAAAAAAAAAAAGTTTTCTGTTTTTATTTATAAAATAAATAAATAAATATAAAAATATATATATATTTTTTATTTTTAAGAAAATAATGTATAAAATAAATAAAAAAAATATATATATTTTTTTGTTTTTCAATTATAAAGAAAAAAAATTATAAAAATAGTTAAAAAATTTTTTGATTATTTAAATAATGGAATAAAATTTAAAAAAAATAGATAAATATATTTATCTATTCGAAATAATTAATAAGATAATTAAAAAAAATAAATAAAAACTTCTAATTTTCTAAAATTAAGAAATAAAGATATATAAAAATAAATAAAGATGTTCTGTTTTTCTGAATGAACGAGATAATGTTTTACAAAAAAAAATAAAATGTTTTTATGTTTTGAAGTGAATAAAGTAAAGTGAAGGGGGGGGGGGAGGGAGAGAAAAAATGAATTTTTTTGGTTGGTGAGGAGAAATCACTTGACTTGCGCTGCCATCATTCACTTTGATTAACCGGAAACAATTTTCTTCTTTAAAATCTGAATAATTGTGAGGTTGGTTGATGCTCACGGTATAGTCTATTTAATATTTAAAACCAGGATGATTTTGTGCCTCATCAGTACATAATATAATATTAGGTTTATTTTACCTTATTGGTATCTGAGAAAATTTATGTGTTATTGAATAATATATAATCACATTTATAAATAATAGTATTTATGATGGTCATATCATCAATTATCTGCGGGATTTTATGGTATTTATAATTTACATAGTGTTTTTTATTCTGAGCTAATGGTTGCATGTTTCTGGGTTATTGATGCAAAATGGAAGCATGGACGGGAAGGGGTTGTGGTCCGAAAAGTATATTGGGTCTGGGGTTCCTCCTTCTATGTCTGGTAAAGTGGGTATGCGGGAAAGGAAAATCATGGGGTCCGGGGGGGATGTCTTCATCCTTATCACTGCTCCCGCTAGTAGGAGTTGGGACTTAATTTTTTATGTGGGACTGTGAGTGGTGGAAATGGAGAGTGTGGACGGCCCAAGCTCCAGGTTCGATTTGCAGCACATGTTCTCCTTTTGTTTCTTCATAAAGATAAATATTGTTGGTGGGGGAGAGCCAGAATGAGGGTGTCCAGTGTAGTTGCTGCGTGACGTGGGGGCAGAGATGAAGGAGAATTTGGGATTATGAGAAATTTGGTGGGATTTATGGAGGGGTCTCGGGTGGGTCAATAATTGGCTCATGATGAGTCATGGAATATTTTTTGTATATTTGTTTGTTAAGGGGTTGTGTGGTTTGAGAGGTGAAATTTTGGGTGGTCAAGTGGGAGTGGATAAGGGGACATGGGATCAAATAAATAATTTTGGGTAAAATTGATCTGATTATTATATATAAATGGTTTTTGAATAATAATATAGAATTATTATTCATATATATACACGGATCTAGTGCTTTTTCTTCTTGTTGTTTAGGAGCTCGCAGAAGTAGGGGGGTCTGGTGTGGGGTCGAAGGCGGTGGGGTAAAAGAGGGATGGTTATTTGATTAGTTATACTAGTAAATAGTTTACCGAATGAACACTTGTACAACGGAAATGTATAGTTTAGATTGATATATTGAAACGGATCTTCTCTAATTAACTCTGTGTTTCTGGGTTTTAGTTTTTGTGGCGCGTGGGCCTCCGTCTGCGGACAATGTGTCTATATTGGTATATTTAATTTATATAACAATATAGTTATGATATGTTATGAGTCATTATGACCTTATCGAGATAGATTAGTGCTGTGTTGATAGATTATTTTCATGGCTGCGTTGTCGGTTGTCTTGTTGCTTTCCGGCTTGCCGCATGCCGGTCTTCTGTCTGGTGGCGGGGCGTTCATTTTTTTGCAATAAGCAGAGATATATTTACGTAAAATAAATATCGATAATTTTGGAATTAAGTTGGTGTTTTATTGACAAGATAAAAGATTATATTTTTCCGTTTTTCGGGGTGGTAGGACAGTGTGGGGGCCGTGGGTCGGGTGGACAGGAGGGGGTAGGTTCTGTCTGTCGGTGCTATTAGGTAATTCGTTGAATCTATTGGATATGAAGGTTTTTCCGGTATAGGTTTTGTTAGTCAGGCTTAAGTAAGTAAATTTTTTTTTTGCTTAGTGAGTGTATGGTTTATATGCTCAGTCTGGGTGTGGGTCGGGCTCGTGTCGAGAGTCTGCGTCGGGGTTTTAGGGGCTTGGGATGGGGGCGGGGGGGGGAAAGGGACGAATCTGGTGGATGATGGGGGGAGAGATGGATGAAGCTTATGTTGATTGAATAAAAAGATTAATTAATAATTAAAAGAGTAATAAAATTTTAGTTTATTTAATTGAAGCGTTGTCTGTTAAATTCAGGAATGGGTGATATATGTAAAAATTGGCGTTGAAAGGTAGAGAGTGATGTGAGAAAGAGAATTTTTTAATTAATTATGTAAAAAATTATATATTTAGATAAAAAATAAATATAGATGATATATATTATTTAAATTATTATATTAATATTTAAAAAAAATTAACTTATTTATTTAAAATAATATAAAGTTAATATTAAAATTAAAAAAGATAATATTTATTTTTTTAAAAAATTAAATAAATTAATTAGTTAATTAAAACAAAAATATTTAAATTTTGTAAAATATTAAATTATTAATTTAATAATTCAAAAAATAAAATATTTTATAGTAAAAAATAAAAATTTTATATTATTATATAAAAAAAAAAAAAAAAAATTTTAAAATTAAAAAACAAATTAAAAAATTAATAAACTATTAAAAATATAAAATAATAGTGTTAGTTTAGTATTTATCAAAATACCCAGTTGTCCTATCAAACTGTTTGATCCACCTGTGATACATTTCCTCACTTTTTACATCATCCAGCCATCATCAGTATTTATAGCTCTAAATCTGGGCCCATGTTGCTGCCACAGAGTTTTCAGTTCTGTTTTCCTCCCCTGCTGCCTCCACCATGTCCACAAACTCTCCTCAATATTTAAATTCTGGCTGCCCAACCTCGGTTAGATAAAGCCTCACATGCTGCTTCAGATAAGCTCTTATAATCAGATGCAGCGTTATATTAAACAGAAACCATTTGACTTTTGCAAGATGGCCAATCATCATTCTCAGGAGACAAATGTTCCCCTCAGGCATAAGAGATTACAAATAGCTGATGAAATACTACATTTAATGTTTTTAATGTTTTCAATTTTGAATCATGCTTTTCTTAATTTTTTTTTCTTCCCTTTTGCAGCCTGGTGTAATGCTGATAATGTTTAATGTAAAGCACTTTGAATTGTCCTGTACATGAATTGTGCTACACAAATAAACTTGACTTGCCTTCGCTAATGATGAAAAAGCATCTTCATGTTGCATTCTGTTTTCTCTGCATCACCAACTGTGAGCGCTTCCTCACCAACTCTGTATGGTAACTTTAAACATGATTACCTCCAAAACTTTGAATAGACTCCTCTACCTACCTCTTACCTCGACTAACCTCTGGACGCCTACCAATTGTGTTGTATTTAATATTTTCATATCTGCTGGTGAAAAGTGAGTACAGCTCACTTTCTGGAGATATGGCCTGGTGCTTGTTACAGTTTTGCGAATTTGGAGCTCAGACTTGGATAAAACAAAAATAATAATAATAATAATAATAATAATAAAAATAGGAAAATTGCAAGGGATTCATAATTTAAGTTTGTAAGAAATTTATTGACTTAATTTCAGTATGCTGTAAATGCAAGAGGTAATGGAGGAAACTTGATCTGATCAGTCGGATCAATTAGAAGAGGTTATTCACAATATCGGTCTCTATTTTTAACACACAGGATAATTTCATGTTCATTTTGGTAACTGATGAACTGAACTTTGTTCTTGCTTTTCAGCAGGAATTTGGTGTGGGGATGGTTTTTAGCTAAAATAATGTCAGACCACAGCAGCTGCCCCATTTCTGCCAACAGAAAAACGTCTGTTCTTTATTTCAAACTGAAACGTTGGTGGCTTCTCATCGACAGTATAGCCACTGGGATAGAACCCAGTCTTATAAAAATGGGACCAGTTTCATGTTAGGAAGGGTATGTAGCTACACATCTTCATCCAAATTTGACAGCATCATCTTTATTAAAATGTATTTCTTTGGGACACAATAATGCTGGATCAGAGTTTCTGACACATCTTAAGTTTATCATCGTATATCTAAAAAAAGATAATTACAAAAACCTACATCCTTCTTAAAGTATTAGATTTAACAGTTTAAGGCATCTTTTTAAAAATCAGACCCAAAAGCTTTAAAACAAGCACAGTGAACATTTGAAGACAGCACATAAGTAATGCTATTCATGGTACTGTAATGTTTGTAAGAAACTGAGGACTTACCCTGAACATTTAAAGAGATCTTATCACTGCACTTTGTTTCATTTGTACTCCTCAAACGGCCACAGCACTGGTATTCCCTGCAATTACTTTTATGCCAAAGTGTTGTTGTGTAGCGTTGATGTGAGATGCAGGAAATAAATTTCTGACCATCCATAATGATTTCGCATTCCCAGTCAGTGTGATTTCCTTCCTTCATGTCACATGTGAAGCTAACAGACTCTCCAGTATAAAAAGTCAACCAGTTGGGATCAAACGTGAGAACAGGATCTAGAACCAAGATGAAAATTTATGCAATGATACAGAGCAAGAATAAACTAATATGATTGATCTGTATGTGTCTACATATTCATTACTGACTTAGTTAATAAATAATAGGAGAAAACACATAGAAAGTGTGATTTACAGAAACAAAGAGACTCATCCTGACTGAACATAAAGAGTAAAAGTAAAGTTACCTTGAGCATGTCCACAGCAGAGGAGTGTGTTCAACACTAAAATAAAGATGGAAACTTCAGACATGATCAACATGAAACAAACTATCAAAGAAATAACTTGAAATTGCACATGATCCGAATAAATGTCCAAATTCATCAGCTGTGATAAAGCAATCTGATAAATAAGGAACAGCAAAAACAGCAGTGTCTGTCCTCCTATGACAGTCTGTCTAAAACACACTCTCTTCATGAAGAGGAACTTAACATTTTCAGCGTCAGATCATGAATTTCCTTATAAGTCTTTCTTTGTTCACAAAATCAGCGACAATATGCTGAAGCAATCATTTACACACAGAAACACATTTCACAATTTCTGCTGTTTTGGACAAGTTATACTGAATATCACCCATGTTGTGACTTGCAGCATGTTCGCTCTATTTAAACTTTCTGAAAAGCTCAGCAAACATCTGATATTCAGATTTTTCCTTAGAAATATTTTCTTTCACCTGCAGCATCCAAACAAAGAAAGTGATGTACTTACACAGTAAGTCCAGCACACAGAGAAAAGTCTGCTCCATCTTGATGTTTCACTCTGCTTCTGGAAAGTGTTTCTGCTTGTTTCAGAGAGGCTGAAACTGTGAAAAACACAGAACTGAGTGGAGAAAAATGAGTTGATGCATCTGTGGTTCAGTTTGTCTGACACCTTCCTGATATTTTCACATGACTTACATCTGCAGTAGCTTTGAGTTTCACATACTGTACTTTTTATCATTTCCTATAGTTTCCACAAATACATATAAAAACGAGTAAAGTAGTCAACACTATGATGGTACAAACAATTCAACAATTCAAAGCCAGTTTTATTCATGTTGTTCTCCCGTTTATATCACTGAAAAAACATTTTATCAGAATACTTGTAGTAGAATTTATTAACATGTACTATTCATCTACGCATTGTTGCAGACCAAGAACACCAACCCATGAGATTATCGTTGCTCGACAGCATCAGCCTCATTCAGCAGAACAACACACACACACACCACACTGCACACAGATCAGAAACAACTCAAGTCAGTCAACAAAGAACTTTGATGCAGTTTCCAGATTTTCTACATCTTGATCCTGTCAATCATATTGGAATAACAAAAGATGTGCACTGGTGTTGGGCGCACACCTGTACAGTAGCAGCTGGATGCACAAGCTGTTAAATAAAAGCACACATTAGGGCTGCGACAATCCCCAATTAAATCGTTTATCGGCAATTGGAAGGTTGCCAGGCAATTTGCTGTTTATCAAGGTAATTTTGAAAAAATTAAACAAACCCAGTGCTCTACTGTGCATTTAGAGATGTTTCTGGAGGAAATACATGACTATTAGAGAAGCCCTGTTTACAAACACAATCCACATTCTCAGTGCAGCTACACTGTCAGCAGCCCTGTGACAGTGACAGGGTGCATCTCTTCAATTTGAACTGATGCAGCCAGTTTACTTCGGGGTTGTTCAACAGAGTAGACTAATTGCAAATAAATATTGTTTTAATGTGTAACTACTGAAATGTTCACACAAGTGCTTTCATAAAGAGAGTTTATGAACACATCATCCAGCAAAGCTGACTTTAAGGTTGTTAGTGCAGTCTAGCCTGGATGGAGGTTAAAATATTAAAGTATTATACAATTACATAGTATTATACATATTAGTAATATGTATATATACAATACATGTAATAAGTATAATAGTACTTATTACAAAGTCACATCACAGAAGTTTCAGCTCATACATGCAATCAAATTGGGATTATTCACGCAGCCATGCTTACTGGTAGCGATCAACATAAGACCCCTCCCCCCCCTTGCCAATTTAACCGTGTACTGGCAATCTAGAGCAATGGCAATCTACTATTTGAAATTTAGAGGCAATCGCACAGCCCTAGCACACATCTTTTTAAAATTACTTGTTTTTTTGTTTCTAGGAGCCTGACAACAAACTGACTGTTAACTTTCTAGTTCCTCTTCATCAGAGGTGTGATGGCACGTTTGCCTCGCTCAGTTCAGAGCTAAAGATCAGATCAGAGATGTGAAACTGTTAAAGCTGTGCAGTAAAATGCATTATTACCACACATTGTGAAACAGTGAGACATGCAAGTCACACCAGGGCCGGACTAGAACCAATTTACAGCCCAGCAGTTTCATATTTAACATCAAGTGAAGTAAACTGAAAAAATGAAACATCTGTTCAATTATAATCTTGTAGTTTTTATTTGTAAGGAGTACAACTTTAGTTTTATTGCAAAAATAGATATTAAAACCCTTATTTTCCGAAATAATGCATCACATTACAGAAACATTAACTAAAGAAATTAGTTTCTGTGCTTTCAGGCGTCCATTTATGAGAGGACGTAACCGCTCACATGTTACCGCTGCAGTAGCTAAACACAGAACAATAGAGAGACTGTGTTACAGTAGTACCCACATGTCTAAAGAAACCAAAATGGAGACCACACTTATCCTAATATGGAAGAAACTTGTTTCACTCAAACCACTCGCTATCACATGTCTGGTCTCTGTCCTCCATCTTTTTGCTCTCTTCTTCTGTTTGTACTTCCTGTCTCCTCACTTGTCTCTTCAACCAAAAGGCATCAGAGATATTTATTATTGTAAAGTTTTCAGCACCATTATTAGTTCGTATATATATCTGAGTTCACTTAGATTTAACCCTCCAAAATGCTTTTCATTTTTTATTTCCGTGATACTGCCAGGCTGCATCACGTTTCATATTTAGTCAGGTTTCTGCTTGTTAACCTCAGAGTGAACTGTATCTAGACCAAAGCAAACTTCTTAGATGTCAAATCAAACACACACTTTGTAGATAAAATTTTCAGTTACTTTCCAGCTGTGGACTACTGCCACGTTAGATTATAAAACATCCTTCTATTGTGATGGCAGGTGTATCCTGGCTGCTCAGGAGTCAGCGGACACATGTGGGTGCAGCATGAGTCGGTGATCTAAAACCTGCAGGACTCTGATCCCTGGACTAGAGCATCAAATTATCTGGTCTGGTTGTGCACTGTGTGAAGCTATGTTCCATGTCTACCACAAGATGGCAGCACTATACTTTGATTTTTCAGGCAAGGCAAGTTTATTTATACAGCAAGACAAAGTACATTAACATTAAAAACATTAGAACAGGGTGCAGAGGAAGCATTTAAAGTACATAAAAAAAAACTTTAAAAAGAAAATAGAAAAAATAAATATGGACTGAAAAAGCTCAAACCAAATCTTACAAATTGCAAGAAATATAAATTATAGTGTGGGGGATTAATTGTCGCTTTGATAAAAGGCGGGTTAAAAAAAAAAAAGACTTTGAAATGTATTTAGAACAGCTGAGAGTTTTAGCTGACCTGCAGTTCTTTTGGACTTAGTTCTTCATCTGAGGAGCATGAAAACTGAACACTGCCTCTCCATGTTTAGTTTGACTGTGGGAACAGAAAGAAGACTAGACCCTGATGACCTGGGGGATCTGATTGGTTCATAATGAACCAGAAGATGCTGCATGTACTGTATTTTGTCCATTTTTTTTTTCTTTTTAGCTTGTCCTGTCTAGCATCGTAGCAGCAGAATGATGACCTGGTTGCTTTGCCAAGGGGAGCTTTATGAATATAAGGCTCCCCTTGATATTATGATTTCATTCTTTTTTCCCCTTTTTATTTAAAGCCCTGTCTGCAGCTCTCAGTGTTCCTAATGATGAACATCTAAACAGATGAGTTATAAAATAAGTCACCCCCCTCACAGTTGACATGAAAGTAAAATTTACCCATTAAACCTTTTTTATTTTTAACCCAGGCTGTAAACATGTTTATTTCTGCTGTGAAGTCAGCCTTTTAACATGAGTCTATAGGGGTTGACTCCCTTTTACAGCCAGCCCCTAGCAAATAAGGGGTGAACTGTAATTTTTCAGACTTTTGGGTCGGCTTCGCTTTTCTCCGCCAGAGGTTACTGTATGCGTATTGTTCTTCGCCAACTCCAACCTTCTCTCATACAATGAGGCATGCAATGTACTGAGAAGAACCAAAATCCAAGTATAACAAGAAAAAAAAGCTGTTAGATGGCCTCCATTGTTGTGTTGTCATATCTGCTGTCACACTGCCGTACTGTTCAGTGGAAATGGGCTAAACACACTATGTTAGATTTTCTGAAACATTTTCTCTTTAAAGGTTCTACTTTAATTTCTCTCTTAAAATCCCACAATGGAACTTCGTTTTCTCAGTGGTTTAGCCCCCTATCAGCAGCTAAACCAGCATCCATCTTGTATCGTACCTAGGGATGATAATTGATAATTATCGATGTCAATACCATTATTAAAGGGACTTGAGGCAAGATTAAGATCTTTTTTTTCAGCTAAAAGCTAAACTAAAAACGTGGATCTTGAGCCTACTCTTAAAAACATGAACGTTCTCTGTACCCCTGAGATCCTCCAGCAGACTGTTCCACAGGTGAGAGCCGTACCACTGGAACGACGCCTCGCCATGTGTGTGTGTCCTGGTTTTGGGAGCGCTAGCCTGGTACACCAGCCTGACTAACGCCATGTATGAGATACACGGCAAGTCAGTCTGGATTCTGGAATGTAGTTTTCTTGTGTATATTAACATAGAATGTTTGGTTTTACTATAATAAATACTCTGTTACATGTAAGCATTGTTTATTGCTGAACTACTAATATGAGGAAGCGTTTGTGTTGCACGTCATGTGACTATGACCCGGAAGCTGTTAAAGTTGTACTTCCATGGTCATTTCATTAATATTTCTGTGTTCTCCATTATTATTAAATGCATTCTGCATCGTTACTGTTTAAAAAAACCTTCTGGTATCTTTGTATCCAGCTGTATTTGTATACTAGAAGAGAGGCTTGTGGTCCAACGGCAGGCCTTTCCGGGTCCTTCTCTCATGAATTTCCGTCTGATTGGCTGCCTCCCATCAGTGTATGAAGGAAGCTCCGCCCCCCGCTCTTATTTTGTTACAGACAGGAAATAGAGCCGACAAACAAGTTTGTTCCGCCATGCTAACAAACAGTTAGCTAATTAGCTTCTCAACTCTGAAGCTACAGTCGTGCCGTCTTCACTTCTAGTGTGTAGTGGAGGGTTACCTGCCTTCCAATGGACAGATAGAAACCCCACGTGGGATACGCTATTTGCAATGTGACGTAGAAGTGCAAGGCTGTTCCCGATTCGCTCTTTTCTTCGTACTGTTTCTCTGATGAGGAAGCACAGCCGACTGGGGGGAACGCAACGCTAGCAAGTCAGCATGTGTAAGTAAACAAGGGGAAACCCTCCGTATTTCAGAAGGAGCAAGTTAAACGGGTTTTCAGTGGAAGGAGGCCTTTAAGCACCTAAACAGAGCAGAAACAGCGGTGGAGACGTCGGGAGGAGTTTTACTTTCTTGTTTATAATTCTACTGCTGCGCTGTGATTGGTAAAAAATTGACCGGACCAGAGTGGAAATCACTTCCCAATGGAGGGAACCCAGATTGACTTGCCGTGTATCTCATACATGGCGTTAGTCAGGCTGGTGTACCAGGCTAGGGGAGCGCAGGGACCGCGATGGCTCATAGGGTAAAAGCAGTTCTGAGAGATACGAAGGCCAAGACCATTAAGACATTTAAAAACCATTAAAGGGATATTGTGTAAGTTCTCCTGTGTTTTATTCACAAAAACTGATGATTTTGTTCAAAAGTGTTTTTTCATTAATCAGTAATCACTCCCATCAACAAACTGAAGTGCTCCTCTAAGTTCTAAATTTGCCGTTCGTATCATTCATTTACACATCGAGCGGGTCGGCTCGGTGGAGGCTGCCATGTCGTTTCGCCATGTTTTTGCGTTCGAGAGAAGCGTGACGGTAGGAAAACACAGAAACTCACCGGACACACCGGAGTTTTCAGCTCAGTTCGAGGTAATGCCTTTGAAAAGTCACCGCGCTGCAGAGGGGGAGAGACTAGCGTCTCACTGATGCTGGGTTCACGTGCAGTCGGGCAGACGGCCGTTGGTAACAAACCAGATGTCATTTTAATCAATGAAGCCGAGCGAAAGACGGTAAAACATGGGTCAGGGAAAACAATACGACATCGCCATGACAACCGAACAGATGTGGACTGATGTCACTGTAACTGACGGACCACGTCTTCACATAGAGGCCGGTGATAACTTTATATGCAGCGGATGTCGTCGGTCTGCCCGGTTTCACGCGAATGCAGCATGAAAAGTACGAGGGAGCTGCTCCCGATTACACAGTGTCCCTTTAATACAGCCTTGAAATCGTTGTTACTGTTGTTTGCAAACAGAAACGGTGGGGGGGACTTCGAACTCTACCTTTAAGTCTTTTTCTAGAGCGACTCTTATGGGAAACTACAGTAGTCAGGCATGCCAGCCTGACTAGCGCCATGTAGGAGATACACAATGTTACGTCCCAGCTCTGCTAGAGGTTGGGGACGCAAACAAAAAGACTGGTTTCAGGTAGAGTAAAGATGTTTTATTATTGTTCAGGAGGTGAATTAAAGGCATAAACACAAAACCTGGAAAACTCAACTGAAAAGGAGATGGAGTTAGCGATGCTGCTCAAAGGAACAAATAAAAGACAGACAAAGCCTAACGCTGAAAGAGAAACCAAATGGGGAAAAACCCACAAACCTTGGCCATAAAACCAAAAAGGGAATGAGCAGCACCATAAACTAAGACCTGTAACCAAAACTCAACTACAACAAAAGACCTAGCTATCCCAACTCCAAACTAGCAGTGAAAATGACAAATAAAAGGGAATCCAGCTATTAAACCATTAACCAAACTAAAACACTTGGAAATCAAAACCTAAAGAAAAAAAGTTACCCAAACTGAAGTCATCAAAAACCACAAATGAAACAAACTAAGGACAACTGTTGCCAGGCCAAGAAGTTGCCAATGACTGAGGGTGTGCTGGCTTCTTTTGTAGCTGTAGGGAAGTAGTTCCAGGTGTGTCCAATGAGTCGTTAGATGAGGGAGGGAGGTGATGGTGGTGATGTGATGCCAGGCCAATCAGACAGGTAGGGTGAAGCAGGATGATTTGCATGTAAAAATGAAAGACAAGGGGTTAACAGGCAGTCGTAACACACAATAACGCCTCGCGTGCCAGGCTAATGAGACCCCCTTACTCCCGCTTAGTGAGAGCACTTTGTTTGATAATATACAGCCTCTCACTTGATTCTACATCAGTTTTTACACATTTATACTATTATGATGTTTTTTTCTTATTTTCATTTATAATCTTGAGCACAAGAATTCCAGTTTATAAAGACCGAATGATGTGAGAACAAATAGGAATTAAAAATCTTTAAAAACAAACTGTTAAACACACAATGTTTCCTGGAGTTGAAGTCTGATAACTCCTCTTTACTGTTATGAAACCCAGCAGCTCCACTCTGTCCGGGTATTTCATGGTTCCTCCTTATCAGATGGGTGTGACCCTCCTGTGCTGTGTTGAAGAGCTAATTGGTCACACTCACTGTACAAATATGTTGTTGGATCAGATGTTAAACTGGTTTTATTTAGAAGAAATGAAAACAAATCACTGTTGTCGTTATTGAGAGCTGAAATGGCGCAGAAAGGAGTTCAACTGAATCGAGGATCAATCTCTTGTTGCATCTGTCTGGATCTACTGAAGGATCCAGTGACTATTCCCTGTGGACACAGCTACTGTTTGGACTGTATTAAATCCCACTGGGATGGAGAGGACCAGAAGGGAAACCACAGCTGTCCTCAGTGCAGGAAAACCTTCATACCGAGACCTGCCCTGGAGAAAAACATCATGTTAGCAGAGTTAGTGGAGAATCTGAAGAAGACTGGAATCCAAGCTGCTCCAGCTGATCACTGCTATGCTGGACCTGAAGATGTGGCCTGTGATGTCTGCACTGGGAGGAAGATGAAAGCCATCAAGTCCTGTTTGGTCTGTTTGGTTTCTTATTGTGAGAATCACCTCCAGCTTCATTATGATGTGTCTCAGTTTAAGAGACACAAGCTGGTGGAGCCCTCCAAGAATCTCCAGCAGCTCATCTGTTCTCGTCACGATGAGGTGATGAAGATTTTCTGCCGTACTGATCAGCAGAGTATCTGCTATCTCTGCTTAATGGATCAACATAAAGGTCACGAAACAGTTCCAGCAGCAGCAGAAAGAGCTGAGAAGCAGAAGGAGTTGGAGGTGAGTCGACAACAAATCCAGCAGAGAATCCAGGACGGAGAGAAAGATGTGAAGCTGCTTCAACAGGAGGTGGAGGCCATCGATGGCTCCGCTGATAAAGCAGTGGAGGACAGTGAGAAGATCTTCACTCAGCTGATCCATCTCATCCAGAAAAGCAGCTCTGATGTGAAGCAGCAGATCAGATCCCAGCAGGAAACTGAAGTGAGTCAAGTCAAAGAGCTTCAGGAGAAGCTGGAGCAGGAGATCACTGAGCTGAAGAGGAAAAACATGGAGCTGGAGCAGCTCTCACACACAGAGGATCACAACCAGTTCCTACACAACTACCCCTCACTGTCAGCACTCAGTGAGTCTACACACTCATCCAGCATCAATATCCGTCCTCTGAGATACTTTGAGGATGTGACAGCAGCTGTGTCAGAGACCAGAGATAAACTACGGGACATCTTGACAGAGAAATGGACAAACATCTTACTGATGGTCACTGATGTGGGTGTTTTACCAGAACCAAAGAACAGAACTGACTTCCTAAAATATTCAAGAGAAATCACACTGGATCCAAACACAGCAAACGTTCGCCTGATATTATCCGAGGGGAACAGAAAAGTAACAGTAATGGATGAACAACAGTCTTTTTCTAGTCATCCAGACAGATTCACTCACTGGTGGCAGGTCCTGAGCAGAGAGAGTCTGACTGGACGTTGCTACTGGGAGGTGGAGCGGAGAGGGGGAGGAGTTTATGTAGCAGTCGCCTACAAGAATATCAAGAGAGCAGGAAACTCACATGAATGTGTATTTGGATTCAATGACAAATCTTGGACATTATGTTGTGACAGAGACAGTTACACATTTTCTCACAACAAAGTCCACACAGATGTCTTAGGTCCTGGTTCCTCCAGAGTAGGAGTGTTTCTGGATCACAGAGCAGGTATTCTGTCTTTCTACAGCGTCTCTGAAACCATGACTCTGCTCCACAGAGTCCAGACCACGTTCACTCAGCCGCTCTATGCTGGAGTTTCAACTTACATCATCGGATCCTCTGTTCGGTTCATTCAAGTGAAATAGACAAAAGTCACTTTATGGTCAGATGGTTAAAATGTGCATTTTTAGTTTCCAGTTTATTTTGTCTCCATCATTGACTAAATTTACATGCCATCAAAATTCGGGTTAAGGGCAATATTCCAGTTTCTGAAAGATTAGGAATAACCCGTTTACATGCATGAGCAGAGTTACTCCTGTATACATGATAATTGCAATCAACTGGAATATCCCGACCCAACAATGCGCCGCTTAGTTCACACGGAGACGATCAGAAGAGAAGACGCAAAAGTGGCGTCTAAAATTAATCTAAGAAAAAAATAAAAAAATACATCTGTTGAATAAAATAGTTAAATAAATAAAATGTAAATAAAAAAAACATTTTACACACACACACATACACTGCCTGGCCAAAAAAAAAGTTGCCACCTGGATTTAACTAAGCAAATAGGTACGAGCCTCTTATTGGATAATTACTGCATGGGCGATTATCTTTCAGCTGGCAACAAGTTATTTAACCCCAACTGGTGCAATGACTTGCTTCTCATTTCCTAAATAACCATGTCGAAAGACACATCCGTGGTCGTGGAAAAGATGTTAGTCTGCTTGAGAAGGGTCAACTCATTGGCATGCATCAAGCAGAGAAACCATCTAAAGAGATTGCAGAAACTACTAAAATTGGGTTAAGAACTGTCCAACGCATTATTAAAAACTGGAAGGATAGTGGGGACCCATTATCTTCAAGGAAGAAATGTGGCCAGAAAGGCAGATGAAGTGATGCAGCATCATGCCTAGTGCTACTGTATGAGCCTGTGGGGGCAGTGTGATGATCTGGGGTTGCTGCAGTTGCTCAGGTCCAGGTTCAGCAACAGTATGACCTCAGATTATGAGGTCAGCTGATACCTGAATATACTGAATGACCAGGTTATTCCATCAATGGATGTTTCATCCCTGATGGCACGGCCATATTCCAAGATGACCGTACCCAGAATTTATCGGGCTCAGATTGTGAAAGATGGTTCAGGGATCATCAGACATCATTTTCACACATGGATTGGCCACCACAGAGTCCAGACCTGAACCCCATTGAGAATCTTTGGGATGTGCTGTGGTCAGACTACAATCATCATCAAGATCTTGGTGAAAAATTGATGCAACAGGATGCAAATAAATCTGGTGACATTGCAGAAGCTTCTGGAAACACAGCGAATGCTGCCGCAATCAAAGCTAAAGGCGGTCCAACGAAATGTTAAATGTTTGACCTTTTTTTTGTTGGCGACTTTTTTTTTTTTGGGCTGGGCAGTGTATATATGTATATATATATATATGTGTGTGTGTGTGTTTGTGTGTGTGTGTGTGTGTGTATAATTTTTTAATAGTATCTAGAAAAAAAACCTGAATAAAATGAGAGGATCTGGTCCAAAAGATATCCTCTGAGTAAATTTCTAGCTGCTGAAGGCTAGGTAAAAGAAGGGAGTTTTTAGATGTGCTTTGAACTGTCCTACAGACTGAGAAGGTCTCACAGAAAAGGGGAGACAGTGCCATCATTTTAGGGCTGCAACAGAGAAGGCCTGGACTTCGCCTCTGGACTTTAGTCTAGCTTTGGGAACAACCAGTAGAAGCTGGTCAGCTGACCTCAGGTAAGAAGGGCCCATAGAGTGCAGACATTTGAAAATAGTCAATAAAATCTTAAAATTTATGTGGTAGCTGTTCGGAAGCCAATAGAGGGAGCACAGGACTGGGGTAATGGGATCCCGCTTCTCAGTTTTGGTCAAGCTGGAACATTTTGGACACGCTGCAGATGCTTCAAGGTGCCCTGGTCTGGACCTACATACAGTGCATTCAGTGAGGAAACAATAGTTTTTTTCAAAATCAGCCCCGGGGAGATACGTTTCAACTTTTGCTAATGTCTTTAGCTAGAAGAAGCAAGCCTTTATGATGCTGCTGATATGCTTTTCGAATTTGAAGAAGGGGTTATCACACCTAGGTGTGACAGACCACACGGGCTATGGCAAAACACCAGTGGCAGAAAATGGCAGATCTGGAGTAATAACTTTTTATTTACTTAATTCTTATTAGCTGATAAAGATTTTTACAATCACAAAGCACGCTGTGCTGTGTTACTAGTACATAAATGTTGATTTAAATGAAAAAATAGAATTTTTTCTGGGTTGGTCAGCTTTTTGTTCAGGGGGCCCTGGTCACTCCTTGGGGGAGCCATTGCCAAGGAGTCAGAGTGACACTGTTATAAGAAAACAGTCATTATGTCATTATAATTATTTATTCTGTGTGATCACTGAGATGATCATCTATCAGTTACTGAGTAATCATGTTGTTTCATTCAGACATTCCAGGAATATAATTACTGCATATCTTATCTTGCTATACAAAAAAACCACTTCTATTACTGGATGCATAGACAATCTCAGCTGCTCCATGAAAGATACAGTTGAGAGTTTTTCCCAGTTCTGTCGATGCTGATAACCTTGCTATGAAAATAATGTGGTATTATGCCTGTCAGCAACCCCTTTGTTTCCTCAGTTTGTATCTTGTCTCTGTCCAGCATGCAAGGCCATCTTGAGTAAACTCTTTTACCGATTCTGCTGGTCTGTCTTTCTTAATTTTACAGCCTGAGAGATTAAATTTCTCCAACAGATACCAAAACGTCATTGGTGAGTAAATGCACGTATGAAATCCTAGAAATAAGGTCCAGGTTGAACAAACAAAAGTTATCCTTTAAATTAACTTCAGACTCTTTTTACTGTACTTCCTGTGTATTTGCGTCCTCTAAGGAAAGAAAAAAACCAGAGGGAAAAAAAAGGGAGGTTTTTTCTTTAACCCGGTGGCAAAACCAGGGGGGGGGGAAAACAAAAAAAACACGAAAAATCGGGGGGGGGGGTCAATAAAAAGCCAGGGAAGGGAAAGGCGAGGGGATTAAGGGCTGGACAGGGCTTACCGCCTCCATATTTTGGGACAACCCTTGATATGGCAGAGCCTCCGCAAGAACACGCAAATGGAGGGTTTGTGTGTATAGGGTTGTCTTTAACTCACTGGCTGCCATTCACGTGTAAACACATTAATTCAAATCCTAACGTTACCTGCCATTCACGTGTTTACACGTTAATTGAATTTAATTTAATCGGGGGAACTGTTTTAATCTCTGGCAGAGCTTGTCAGAGAGAAGCAAGTATTGATCGTCTTTATTTCTGTAATTTTCATCCAATCCAGTAGATGGCGACCGCTCGTAATCGAAGCAGCTTAGGCGGCGGACATTAGAGTAATGTTTGTGGAAAAACTGATCCGTGACAGACAGTGACACGATCGATCAACGTCATGATCCACAGATTGAAATACAGCGGCGAAGTGCGCCAGCTGAAAGTGAAATTACACACTCAAAAATAGAGGTACGAGACAGGAACATTTCTGTACCTGTAGGTACATTTTTTACAAATGTTCTCTCAAAAGTACAAATTGGTCTTTATGAGACCAGAAGTGGACCTGTATACTATGAAAAAGGGTCCAAAATAATATACTGTAAAGTACAAATTTGTACCATTTCAACCCGAAGGGTACCTGTAGCATTGAAAAATGTGCGTAGCTTGTACAATAAATAGCAGTCCTTCTAAACAGTAGTATAATTATATTTATTATACTATGATTTTCATAATAATAATAGTAATCATAGTAATAATGTATAATTATATATGTGTTTGGCCTAATATTTATACAATAATTATTAATTCATTATTAGCATCTTTGATTGTTGTCATAATACTGTATCTATTTTATTGACTTTTATTCATCATTTAATTGGTTTAATTGTACTTTATTAACTCATACAACTTGATTAGGTACAAAATGGACCAGGACCGAAGGGGACAGAAATGTCTTTCAAAAGGGAACACCCCAGCAACAAGCTTTGTACCCTTTCAAGTACAAATTGGTACCTCTATTTTTGAGTGTGTAGGCCAAGCAGCGACGGCTGGTGTTTGGGGCAGTTTGGGATTGAGCCTAAGCTATGCACAAGTCTGCTACTGTAGTTACCATTTTATTGGAATCAGGTGTATTGCAGCAGGGAAACTCCTAATACCCTTGAGAACCGGAGTTGCCTAATCCTGTTTTAATTATGATAAAATGGAGATGAAGAAACTAGAAAAAAAAAAAAAAAAAAAAAAAATGTTCTGCTCTGGCTGACCAGCCTCAACACTTTCTTTTGGAAAGTTGCAAACTGGATCCAGATTTGGTTGGAAAGAGATCCAGATCAGGTCAACAGAGAAGGATGACTCAGTGTGGATTTCAATGCATCACTGGTCATTGTTTCCACCCAGTTTATGTCCTGCAACATCACACAGACTGATCAAAGTTAAGAGACATTTGGGTTTTAATTTTACAAAAACATTAAATATACTGTTGTTATGTCAACTACAACAGCAGGAATGTGGAGCGGCAGCAGCAACACTTTATCTTTTACCCACATCTTCCAGGTGCAGCCAGTGCAGCACAGTCTGTTTATACTGAGAGCAGTAATGCAGAGGGGTCGAAGAAAACACTGATATCAAACCCAGAGCAAACTTGCTATTTTGCCGCTTGACCACAAATCTGAGTTCATTTTGTGTTCAAAAAAAAGTTAAACAATAAAGAAAGCTCACTGAAAGAAAACATCTTTTTGATTAAAAAATGTTTTTACCAATGAAAGGTTGAAATTGCAGATCAAACATGAACAAAAAGATGCAAAATATAGTTCAAGCATTGCATTTAGTCTTTATTTTCAATTAACAGCATTGTTCAATATCAAAATAAAAAGCTGAAAGGGTTAAAGGTTGAATATGGAACATTTTTATTAAAAGCTATATTTTTTCAAAAATAATACCTCCACAGGTCGTTTGGGGGTGTACAGAATGAAAGTACAACATTTCCCAGAAAAATTATATTTAGCCTAAAAATAATTATAAAATAATTTTTTACGGGTTCGATAATGGCATTTTATTTACATCTATAAGCCAATACACGCCGCGATTGCGGGTTGCCATATACGATCTCTGTGTGGACACAATATTTCGGTCATAGTCAGGCTTGTACAGGGGAAAACCGTAGAGATGACCAGTGAAGCAGCTGCTTCAGAGCCCTGGAGATGTTATCTGTTTCTGAGGAGGAGTGACCTGAGAAGAGCAAAACCTGGAGTAAATTTAGGTGAAGACTTCACTAAACGGACCCACATAAACGTTTTCCACGGAGTAAAACACGGAAATGGCGACTTTCCTGCTGGATCGGTAAGCTAGCTTGTTTGCTAACATGGCTAACGTTAGCTGTCAGTTATAAACTCCTCTGCGTGACTTGTTAAACATGCTGCAGGCTGTTGGTCACTTGCGTATCTGCAGTGAGCCTGGCACCCAAATGGCTGGAGTTGTTTTTCTGCCGTTGCAACTCTACCTAGACACACGTGATGTCGCTGTTCTGTCCGTATTCCATATTCAACCTTTAAATTCTAAAACTGATTCTGACTTTCAAACCACTTTATCACGTTAAAATAAAACAACACACATGAAACATTTACAGCAAATGGGTTTATTGAGTCAGTCTCAAAGGTCAGATGTGAGTGTGTGTGTTTGTATTTACATGATTAGTAAATAATCTGTTATGTTTTATTCATTCATCAGTTCAGTTGATATTGATAGAAATCCCTTTGTTGATCTGAAAAGAATGAGGAAAAAAAGCAGGATTACTTAACAACAGAAGGAGATTTGACACTTTACCTCCATTAAAAAAAAAGTTCCAGTATCTGGAAAAGCTGCTGGTGACATTTTCCAGTGTACAAGCTATATCATTACATAATTACCTCGAGCTGTTCATGGTTTGATCTCAGAGTAAACTGCTTCAGGAGCATATTTTCCTGGGAATAAAGAGATTATTTGTCTAAATAGCACTCTGATAACATTTACAATGATATTTCATTAAAATGTCAAACATGTTGGAGTAAAAGAAACTGGCAACATGGCGCATACTGAGATGTAGACTTTACTTACCCTTGTGTTACTTGGCTTTACCTTTGTTTAGGTTGTCCTGTGCACGAACA
The DNA here is from genome assembly GCA_023101725.1 of Atherinomorus stipes. Taxonomy (NCBI): domain Eukaryota; kingdom Metazoa; phylum Chordata; class Actinopteri; order Atheriniformes; family Atherinidae; genus Atherinomorus; species Atherinomorus stipes. The sequence goes on from JALJCO010009051.1 coordinate 31,337, forward strand.
ACATCTGAAAGAAAAATAAGATTTCAAGTTGAATATCCGTTACAATTACACAGATTGAAAGATACACTCAATTAAAATTTTCTTATTAAGCCAATTTATCACCTCTAATGATTTAGTTTCCATCTGATCATGGATCATACAAGCAGACTGAGGATATTCCTCCCTTTTTTTATTTGGTATGACTTAATGCATATATACTATATGTACTAGATCTGATCAGTGCTGATGCTCGTTCATTCTTTCTAACTTCAAAAAGTTTCACTGATGTGCTTCATAAAACAGAACAAACTCACCTTCCCCAGTGACTCGTTTAGCACCAACCAAAGAATATGTGGCATCACTCTTATCTGAAACACAGTTATATCTTTTAACTATAAGAACTGTTGTCGTTGTTGTTTATGATTATTTTAGTCACCTTATTTATGTTTTTCCCCACACAATAAGGAAACAGTTCAACAGAAACAAAAAGCACCATAAATATTATAAGAAAAACACATTATATGTTAAGTTTAATCACTGCAGTATACAGTATGTGGTAGAAGTGAAATAATTTGTATCATTGATACAATTATTTAACTTGCCTGTTGTTTAATGGTGACTCTTAAATTCCAAGTTATATTCCAACATCTAACCTGGATTTACTGCATCACACTACCCGTCCCCTCAGGGAGTAATGACTCCGCCCTTCAGGCCTGCACCGCCTGTTTTCCCTCCAAACCATGCTGTCTGACCAAAGAGGACCTCCACAATGTTTTTCCCCTTTCTGCTTTCATTGAAAAAAAAAAAGAAAAGAAAATTGTTTTGGATTTTCTCCTCCCTTCTTTACTTTTGTTTACTTTTCAGATTTTTATGTTCATTGTTTTGTTTAACCTGCTGTGGATGACGTTTTCATCAGAGGGCATGTCGTATTTATGAATATCAGTTTCTGTGATATAGCATCATAATTTTATAAGACAAAAAAAAAAAAGAGATTTTTAAAACATGCTCTAGATTTCAGGGTTTAACCCTTTAATGCCTGACCCTTTGAATACTCAACAGAAAATATTTAGCATATACTGTATGATATATGTTATATTTTAAAATCTGAAATCATTATTTGGCTCTCTAGCAAAATGTTAAAGGAATAAAAATAATTAGCACTTTGAAACAAGCACAGTTAGCATTTGAACACAAAACCTACAGTACAGTCGTCCTCAAAATTATTCATACCCTCCAATTAAAGAAAAGGTTACATTTAGAATAGTAATTTAAATAACAAAGAAACTAATAATAAATAAAAATTTACAAAATTATAATTTAGTAAAAAAAAAAATATTGTTTTTGAACTGTGGTTGGAAACAAGATTAAAAACAAACAAACAAACAAAAAACTGTCCCAGAAACATAAGAGCACCTTTCCCATGAACAGTGGACCAACATACCTGTCAACAGGTGCAGAAGTCTTTTTGAACATGAGAGAAAACACCTGATTGCAGTGATTGCCTCAAAGTGTTGTTCAACAACATTGTAGCTTCAGAGCCTCATCATGCTTGTATACCTGTTTTTTTGTGTGTGTGTGTGTTTAATATTTCTTTCAAACCACAATTCAGAATCAATGTCATGATTTTCATAGAATTTTTATTTGTTATTACTTTTGTCAATTTCATCTTATTTCACTCACAATTGATTTTTTTCCATCTTTAATTGGAGGGTATGAATAATTTTGAGGAAAACTGTAGGTGCTGCTATTCATAGTAAATTGACATTGACAAAACAGACTTACCCGCTACTGTTAAATAGATGTTATTACTGCACTTTGTTTGACGCGAAGCTTTCTGGCGGCCACAGCACTGATATTCACCACTGTCCCATGGACGCACAAATCCAAATGTGTAATGTGGGTGCAGGTGGAAGGAAATAAATTCTAGGCCATCCTTGAACAGTGTGTATTCCCACTCAGTATGGTTTCCTTCCTTCATGTCACATATGAAGGTAAACATCTCTCCAGAATAAAAAACAGACCAGTTGGGATCAGTAGTCAGAACAGCATCTAGAAAACAACATAAATATTTATACAATGATCCAGAGCAACAATATGTCTACATTTCCATGTTAAAATAGTGAATAAATCAAGAGATAAAAAGGAGAACAGTTACCTTGAGCATGTCCAGAGCAGAGGAGAGTGTTCAACACTAAAACAAAGGCTGCAACTTCAAACATCATCGACATGGAACAAACATCAAAGAAATGCTTATAAAGAAAATAAGCCTGCAACAGCCTTTGGCTTCAAGAAAGGGAGAAGGAGGCGTCTTATGGGTGCAGCGCTTTCTTCTGTCACATCTGGGGTGTGCAGGAACAATCAGAACACCACCAGCACCTTTTCAGGAGCACTTTGAAATCTATAACACAAATAACATTAAATAAGTATTTTCTCATGGTTTCAATTAAAAAAAGATGCAAACAGCATTATAGCAGAATTATCCACTCCTCCAACACCTTAGTTTGTGGAAGACTGGATGCCGCAGCAACAATGACAAGACGTCCAGGTATCATCAACTTATACAGGAGCACAATAGCAAATATGCTCTCTCAGGGTTAAACTGTGTGGTGTGCAAGCTGCACGGCACTAAACAAGCTGATCTGTCCCATATGGTGAAGCGTACAGAGAATCAGGAGTTGCACTCCCAGACCTTAACACTGTGTACATGGAGCGCCTGCAGAGGAAGGCATGGTCCATCTACAAGGACAAGACCCCCCCTGGATCCCCTCTGTTGTTCGCCTTCCATTACGGAAAAGATTCAGACATCTAAGAACCAGAACATCCAGAATGGCATCCAGCTTTTCCCAGAGCCGATGCCTCCATTAGCCCCCTGTTCTCTCCCCTCACACTTTTCCTCCTAATTCTTTTGTTTAGCAAAGCCTGACTAAGGCAAGGTACTTTGGATGGATGTAGTTTTTCATTTTAACTGAATATTACTTTAATACATGCTCTCTCTCTCTCTGGCGCCTCTCAGGTTTATTAATCTCTTTTATTGCTATTAGTTGCTACATGTTTTATTTATTTTGCATTTATTTTTTATGTGTAATGCTGTTTATATTGCAACAAAATATGCTGTGATGGTGGTGAAACAACGACAAACTTCCTTTTCCCTTGTTATGTTCTTAATGTGGCATTTAACTACTGTAATTGCACAGTAATAAATGTGTAAACTTATTTTAACATAACTCAATCACAGAAGTCAGCACTCTGGTGCTTTCTTGTGCTGCACACCAACATACGCATTTATATCTTTAAGTAAACTACATTAACATACTTATATACGCCCTTTTCTTTGCATACATATTTAGCGTAACTCCCAAGGGTGCAAAACTGCAGCCTGCAACGTTTTAATCTGCGTTCACATGAGACACATTTGGCTTGTTTGACATGTAAAAGCAGCATGAGGCAAACTGAATGCAAACCAACAAAAAATATAAACCATAGTGTTAACAATACTGTAATATCATATTCAAACAATGACTTCAGATAACTTACAAGTCAGATTTTCCAGCAGGTGAATGTTTTGCATCTATCTTCCAGGACAGTTAGGATGTCAGCTTCACACAAAAGCTTTTCTATATCTGTAAATAGCACAGTATACACTTTATCTAGAGTATCTATCAACTCTGATACAGCCGGAAAAGTTCGGTGTGTCTCCTCCTCACGTCCAGCTCTGAGTCTGCATAAAGAGGAACTTCTAAGTTTCACATCAGCGTCAGATGATAGAGTTTCTGCCCAGGTTCTTTTTCTGTCTAATGGGTTTATACTCACTTCCTTCTTTGATTTTTCAACATCTGCTGAACATCACCCCCTAAAACACTCTGAAGTGACACGTTTATTTAACCCCTTAGGCCCTGACTTACTCTTCTTCTTCTTCTTAGTAGGTTTTTATGGCGGTTGGCAACCACCATCATCAGAGCATTACTAATCAACTGGAGTGTGGATCAGTGTAACTGTCCAGAAGACAAAACTAAATAAGTCTACTGTATATAAATGAACTTTTTTAAAAAAAAGAAAGAAAGAAAGAAAGAAAGAAAGAAAGAAAGAAAAACACACTAAATTGCTGTTTTTTACATTTGTCTAGTGGCTTTGGTTAGAACTGTCTTCTATTTTCTAAAAAACTGCTTTTGTTAAACTGTTAGCTGGTGCTCTTAGTTATGCAGGATGTATGATGTGTATATTTATGCACACAATGTGCAGCAGTTACTGTACAAATACCTGGTTGCCCCAAAACCGAGGTCACAGGCCAAAAGAAGATGATTTTTCCCCTTTTTATCAGTGTGTTGTTGGGCTTTTCTAGACTAACCCTTAATCAGTATCAGGTCTCAGACGCAGGTCTGTCTGCTGAGCATCTCAGATCCACGAGAGAGAATCCAAGTGAGAATTCGTTATTTGTTTGGTCTCTGTGCTATTCCCGGCTGAATCCAAGTAATCTGAATTACAATGTTACATGTAAACCAAACTTACTTGTTTGTTCAAAACTTTAAAATTCACATGTTTTAATTTTGGATGAAATAAAACAAAGTAACTAATGTTCAGTCTATAAAACAACATTATTTAACAAAGTATTCATGTTATGAGTAAATATAATGGAAATTCAAGTCAGTAATGTTCCCACTCATATCAACATTTAATCCAGGTCATAGCGAGGCTAATTCCATTTTTATAATGGATACATAATACAACAGTTAAAAAACAGACTAAAAATAACAAAATAAGCCAATCGGCTTCGTTCCCTCCCTGCACCATTTGTTATACATGTGTGTGCTAAACAATAAATCAAATCAAAATCAAATCAAGATCAAAGTGCATAATTACGACAAAAATAACAATAAAGACACAAAGATTACTGATTTCAGACCAGGAGTACCCATTAACCAGGATCTTAAAAAAGGACTAAGCACTTCTTTTTCTGTTTGTGTGTACGGTAATCAACATGGTCTCACAGGATGCACACTGAAGGAAGAAAAGAAAAAACCAACATCTGAACACTTTGAGTCTCATCATATGTTTCTGAACAAGTATATTTTTCTTTAAATAAAACAAGTTTGAAAAAGTTTTATTGCATGTGGCCCATGCTCACAAACATCTAAGAAGAAATATTTGCAGACAAGTAAATCCGTCTGCACACTGATCTTCAGTAAAGGTGAAATGTGATGGGAACATTTTTCCCCTTTAGGGAACAAATCGTCTGTCATATTAAAAAAGCTCATAGTTCTACATTTCCAGAGCAATCCTGTCAGCAGAGGTTATAGGAGAATGGCAGAGCACCAGCATGAACTTATTAAAGGATGATGCTGCAGCTCACAGTGACAGTGAAAAACAGCCTCAACCATTGTTGGTCCATGATTTAACAAAGCAGCATCAAGAAGGATGAAACACTGACAATTTATGAAGTTTTTGTTTTAAAAGTCAAAAGGCTTTATATCAGCCTTCACATCAAAAACGTCTTCAGAAAAATCTCCATCTTATATTTTCCTGTTAGTCTTTCATACATGTTTCATTTGAATAATCTGAGCATTTATGCTGTTAATCAGATCACAAGTAACCTGCTTTTGTTTAGAGGATTACCCTGTTTGTGTTTGTTTTTGATTCCGCTACTTTCAGCAGTTTTCGTGTAATTTATTATTATTTTCTATTTTTGGCATCACTTTATATTGTTTAGACGACAAGACAAATGGTTCGGGTAAAACTGCAGGGTTGGGTCTTAAAATGATCACGAGAAGCTGCTCAAAACAAAAAAGAACGAGGTTCAGAGACACAATTTATCATGCTATAACCTCGCTTTTTTCACGAGAAGCAGGTATCTGGAACTTCTTTTAAGAAGGTCATTGTGGAAACGAAACTTAATGATCTACAACTGCAGGGGGAAAACATGTTGCTAAAAGAGCAGAAGCACTGCTAATCAGTAACTAAACTGAACTCCACTTCCTCTTTACATCTCTAACGTGTTTCTGGATGTGTTCATAGAAACAGTCATCGTCACAGCAATACCAGATCTTTATCTTTCTGCATGTTTACATAAATAATTTGCATGTGTGCACGTGAGCACAGGCGTGTTTGTGTTTAAAGGTGGGGCACAAAAAAAAAATATTTGCACCGGGGCCTATCACCATCATGTTACGCTACTGCATTAACCCTATAGGTTAGTAAGGCTACGCTCACATTACAGATCTTAATATTCAAATCTGCTTTTTTTCTTCACTGAAATCCAGACTGCTTGTGTAGTCGTTCATATTATCGGTTGCATGAAACAGACTTGAGTATGAGCTATAAAGGGCTAAAGTGACCCACATGCTTAGTCTCTAGAAAGTCTAAAAATCACAGCTTCAACACGTCTCTGCAGAGATGCAGGACATTTTACAGACGAACTCGATGAAGGTGAATTTAAGCTCTGCTACCAAACCATGAATGCAGAGTTTCCTCTGAGCTTCTGTTTCGTTGATGATCTCTCCTTAAATGACTGGAACACAGAAAAATATTTTACATCCGTCAGATACTGTTTGTACATTAGACTTGAGATATTATTAGTATTTGTACTTGAAATGAGATTAATAAATTAATATCAAAACATGATTATTCGAACAGAAGAGCAGATTGAGTTTGAAATTTTTGTTTGTAAATGTGGATTTACATTTGTGTTGTTAAATCTTTCATCTTAAGTCATCATGTTACCATGATCATGTAAAAGTTTATAAAAACAAATCCTCTTAATAATTATAGATAATTAATAATTATCACATTTCAGGCACTCACTCCTCTTGTTGAGGTTTTTTAAGCTGAATCAGAGACGTGGCATTAACGTAATCCTCTTGTTGACCTGAAACAATAATGTTACTGTGATTTTATTCAGTTATTGTATATCTATGATACTTTAACAAAGTTCATACTGTACCATATGTTGATTTTTCAGAGCCTCTGATTGTTTCATAGACACAAACGTCTCCTGCAGGTCAGAAAATAATCTCAACTCAGTTACTTTTGTCTCCTCATGTTAGATACTGACTTCAACTAAAGGATTTTTTTTATATATATAATGAAACAGAAAAACTGTAATTATGTTCAGACATAATTAAATTGGTGAGCAAAAATCATGATGAAACATATATAATAGTAAATTAAAATAGAATGATAAAAAGCAAACGGCAGTCAGACTTCCAGTCTTCCAGACTTCCAGCCAAAACTGTAAATGTTTTGGCAACACAAGAAGCAGCTGCTAGATTAATTAGCTGCTAGATAATTAAGAAGTCAATCATATTTTGAATTGTCCACTTAGTTTGGACATTTATTCAGTAAGAACTCATGACCCCATTTACCAAGTCAACACTGCCCACCAGCTTGTACTAGTATGCACAAGCATGTACTAGGATGTAATAGTATTAGTATACAACATGGTCACATGATACTCTCATATGGTTCATGTCCGACCGCTGCTGCAGATGACTTCAGATTGTTCAGCGTGAACAGGTGACGGCATCCAACTTGGTTTGTTGTCAAATCATCTTTCTAAGCCACCTTTCCATCATCTCTGATGTTGCTAATGTACGTCTTCCATGCAATTTCACAAATTTACCACTAGGCAGCTTTTGGAGGGCCTTTACTGGATGCAACTAACATCTAATATTATCTAGAAACTTAGAATTGATGCACAAATGACTCAGTCTGTTCTAAATATTCCACTAGGTGAACTTTCTTTTACTCTGCATATGTGTTAATATATTGTAAAGTTCATCCCAATGTTTTCATACGAGTACTTGACATTTAACTTTGTTTTGGAAAGTACTTGCTATACATATTTTTGAAACATGCACACCACATGGAATTACAGACATTACTTTCTTCAGATACACATTTTAGCACAAACATCACTGTTATCTCTTAGATTTTTTACTTTTCTTTTGAAAAGTGCACTTGCAGCCTTTCACTGATACGTGCGCTGTCTTGTGGCTTGACAGAGTAGTGCACCGGGATAAATCCAACCACCAGGTGGAAGCTAGAAGTGTCCCCTTTTAAGGACAACAGGTCTAAGTTATGTGGAATGAAGCATTTGGTGGAGAGAAGTAAAAATGTGATGTCCTCGTATGTGCACGCAGGGTCTAATGTTCCCAACACTGCTCATATTGCATATTCATTGCAGCAGGCGTAGTAACTGGATACAGATGTGCTACAGTATTTTGCACATTTGAAAGACACAACCCTTATTGCATGCTGTTAGTAAATCAGTTTGTATGTACCATAGTCTTTTACCATAGTCTTGTACAGAAAAACAATATGACAAAGCTTTAAAGCTACACTGTCTATGTACAATACCAATGCTATGTTGAGTTTTACTTCAAAACCACATTATTTCTGCAATTTCTGCATCCCTTTCTGAAACTACACATGCTCGTTTGAATGAATTTGCATTAAAGTGTTATTTTACATTAAATTTGACTTCCATAATTTTGCAATGAATATTATTTATAGTCACTGCTGCTTGTCAAAGCAAAAACACAAACTGTCATTACTGGACAAAAATCTAACATTTATTATCAACAGTGCAATCCACCCTATAGGGCAGTAAAATAACACAATACAGAATTTGGACCGAACACACAGTAAACATGACTTACGCGATACTGACAAGCTGATGGCTTCACTCCACTTTGTTGAAGAATATGAGTCATTACTGTGTTTACACTGACACTGGTAGTCTCCACTGTTGGACTCAGAAAGAGTTAAAAGACACACAACGTAACTTTTAGACCTTAAAAATCTGTGTTACAGCTTTCAAATTCATCATGATTTAAAAAATTGTCATTTATTTTTTATGTTAATTATTTACCACCACCTACACCGGCTATTGTTTTATAGAAAGCATTTTGAATTGTCTTTTGTGAAATGTGCTGTACAAATAAACTTCCCTTACTGACAACCCTGTATGACACGCAGTATACAGCCTGAGGACAAAACTACATATTTCCACTGATCTGTTCACCTGCTGAAACACAAATGTGGTCATATAGCAAATATCCTTCCTGAAATCCTCATTGATTCCTGGAGATGCCAGGATCAATGGTGTCAAAAACCAAGATAAAGTTTGCAGTTATCATGATGTCACTTGACTCAATAACACACACTGAGCATCAGCATCATCATCATTATCTTCATCTCTGTGTGGCTAAGCACCAGACAGCCTCTATAACAAGTTGACTTGAATCCTTTTTTGTCAGTTTTGCTGAATTAACAAGTTACGTTCAGGCAAGTTTGGTTTCAGAGTTGCCATCTTGTACCTCACTCTCCCTGCAGCACCAGCAGCGTTCTTGTGATCTTGTCGTTCGGTGACACCCTCCATTTGTCTCATTTTACCCAAGCTTTTGTATAGGCCCTTTAACTGTGTTTGACACTATCAGACTCACACACACATACTGTAAGTAACTGACATTGTTTCACAGCAGTCAAGATACAACTTTAGTAATGGAACCGATTTAGAACATTTTTAAGGCAAACAAAGTCCTTTACAATTAATCATTCATTCACTTCACATTTACATTCTGCAGAGTAAACTGTGGCTCACTTTGCTGATAAACCACAGTTGCCCTGGAGCAGTCTGATGGAAACGTGGAAGCTGATCCATGTCACAGGTTGGTTGCCACATAATTACCAAATGAACAAAATAAAAATAATAAACTTACCTAATGACCAATATCTAAACTGGTTCCTCTCCTAACGTTCCCCTTTAAAAAACTGTTTATTTACATAAAAAACAAATTGCATTTTCAAAAATTTAGCTCCACATCATGAGGCAAAGGCGAAGTGTGTTTCTCTGTGAGTGTTTTCAGACATCATTAAATCTTCATCACTTGTTATAGAAATGAGCCAAAATACTTCAAACAGTTGGTAAAATTTTGCTTTAAAAGAGACTGTAAGAAACAAGAGTAAAAGACTTACTCTTATTTCTTAAAGCTTGCAAAGCTTTAAAAAACAACAACAACAAAAACAAACTACCATGTATGTTTTAGTAAACAGTACTTGTGATATTCATAATTGATTATGGTTGACTTGATGGAAAATTAGAGCACCATTTCCATCTTTTCTGGCAGCATGTTAATTACACGATCTCTGCTTCTGGACTACTGTCAGCTACAAACTGTCATTATCTGACTAAAATCTAACATTAATTGTCAACAATGTATCCCAGCCTATGCAGGGTCGTAATCTAACACGACACAGAATTTGGACCAAACACACAGTAAACATGACTTACGTGATACTGACAAGCTGATGGCTTCACTCCACTCTGTTGTAGAATATGAGTCATCACTGCGTATACACAGACACTGGTAGTGTCCACTGTTGGACTCAGAAACGGTGAAACTCCAGTGATTACTGTCTCTCCACTCTGTAACTGACCCAGGAGTACCAGGAGTTCTCCATTTACACATCCACTTAGTGGTTTCACCTCCCTGGACCTCACATGTCAGAGTGATCTTCTCTCCACTGAACATCTGAGGCCAGTCAGGTCGTCGTGTTAAAACAACCTGGTTGGAAACTGTTTTCACAGATATGAACAGAAACATAAAAATCATCAGAAAATAATACTTTTTAAGTGTCATATTATAGTACTGAAATACTAATACCACTGATCTCACAGATTGTATTGATCTGGACATCACGACTTCTATCAGTGTAGCAGGTTGGTTTTCCTCTCTCTCCTCTACAGCTGTAGATTCCTCCCTGTGACACACTCATCATTTCACTCTCTTTATCATTTCTTCTGATCTGAATATCAGAAGTGTGTGAGGTTCTTCTGAACCACTGGTATTTCCATCCAGCAGAGTTCTCCACAGAGCACCACAGTGTCACACTGCCTCCTACTGGTATGGTTGTTGTTTCTGTTCTCAAGTCTGCTCTGGGTTTATCTGTGTTGGAGACACACAATTTTTTTTTTACACAGAATGTTTGCACTTTCATGTCAGGATACATAGAGTGGGGCAAAAAAGTATTGAACACGTCAACATTTTTCTCAGAAAATATATTTCTAGTAGAGCTATTGACATGAAATTTTCACCAGATGTCGGCAACAACCCAAGTAATGCACATGCACATACAAAGAAATCCTAAATAAAGTTATATGTAATGTAGTGAAATGCCACAGGGAATAAGTATTGTACACATGAAGAAATGGAGGACAAAAAGATCTGGAAAGCCAAGAAAACAGCTGGAGTCTGTCAGTATTTAGAAAGTAATCCTGTCCTCTATCAGTTCAAAGTAATATCAGTTGGTTTAGTTCTGATTGATGCCTTTAAAAAGGTTTCTCATCACCAAGGTGTCAGACAAGAAGCATTCCATGATGGGTAAAAGCAAAGAGCTGTCTAAAGACCAACGCAACCTTATTATTGCAAACACATTGAAGGCATTGCTTTCAGGTGCATTTCTAAACGTCTGAAAGTTCCTGTGAGCACCATTGGGACCATCATCCGGAAGTGGAAAAAACATGGCATCGTCATAAACCAGCCACAGCCAGGTGCTCCTCGTTTCAGACAGAGGAGTCAAAACAATAATCAGAAGATTCTCCAACAGCCCAGGACCACTTGTGGAGAGCTTCAGAAAGACCTGGAATCAGCAGGTACAGTTGTTTCAGAGAAAACATGAAGTAATGCACTCAACCGCCATGGCCTTCATGCACACACACCACGCAAGACTCCATTTCTGAAGAAAATGCTCGTTTGAAGTTTACAACACATCTGGACAAACCCATGACATTCTGGAAAACATAGTCTGGTCAGATGAGACCAGAACTGAAATCTTCGGATGTCATAAGACACAACATGTTTGGAGGAGAAATGGCACTGCATTTGACCCCAAAAACACCATAGCAACAGTGAAGTTTGGAGGTGGAAACATCATGATAAGGGCTGTTTTTCAGCATGTGGTACTGGCAGACTTCATATCATTGAAGAAAGAATAAATGGAGAAAAGTAGAAACATATTCTGGACCAGAATCTGCTGCCATCTGCAGCTGCTGAAGATGAAAAGATGCTGGATCTTTCAGCAAGACAACCATCCCAAGCACACAGCCAAGGAAACACTCAACCGGTGTAAGAAATTGTGATGAAGGGGGAGAGGGTGGCCTAGTGGCAGCGTCGTGGGCTTTGGCGTTGAGGACCCGGGTTCGAGTCCCCGACACGACCCCTAGGTGAACCACCTAGGACCCCTGAGCAAGGTCCTTAACCCCCACCAACTGCTCCCCGGGCACTTTAAGTAGCAGCCCACTGCTCTCTGGTACTACTGTAAAGAGTGGAATGCAGAGCCCTAATTTCCCCTCGGGAATCTTACCAGTATAAGAAAAAAAAAAATAAAATAAAGCTGCTAAAATGGCCCAGTCAATCACCCCACTTGAATCCAATTGAAAATCTTTGGAAACTACTGAAGATCCGAGTTCACAGAAGAGACCCGGAACCTTGAAGATTTGAAGACAAAATATCCTGTTGGATTTATTTAATTCAATAGTGGACACTGGTTGCACACACCACACAGAGGACTTGCTTTGGTAGCAACTTTAAAAATTGCAAAATTCACACAAGTTGTTCACATTCAATAAACCTGAGTATTTCATGTTAATACAGACTGATTAAAACATGGTTTGATTAAGTCATTTGAGTTCTTGGAACATTTCAAACCTTCACAATTTAAACTCTATTCCAATTTTTTCCAATAACTTTAACTCCAACACCAGTTGGGCAGTTATACACTCCACATTATTGTCACAATACATCAAGTGTTTCCAGCTCTGGTCCTCAAGGGCCACAGTCCTGCAGGTTTTCTATACCTCATTGCTTCAACACACATAACTCAAATTAGTGAATTATTGTGCAGACCTTCACAGGCTGATTGACTTATTAATTTTTCGGAGCAGGGGGGCATTGCATGCAGGACAATGGCACTTGAGGACTGATTCTGAACCCCCTTATGGAGGTGTAGCATCCTCAATCATATCATTTTCATGTCACATTGACACCCCATTAATTAATGTGTGATAGTAATAATGCACACTATTTACAATAATCTTTTTTTTTTACTGGTATGCACCATAGACTGTTAATAGAGATGGATGTAGTATCAGTATCTGTTCTTGTCTGAATAGAGAAAAGTGAAGCCAGTTGGGCGTGTCCCACCGTCGCCATCTTGCCGTGTCACATGTGTCGTCACTCCCAGATAATACTGAAATAGACACAGCGTGGACGTGGGGCAAATGATTGACAGCCAACATACTCTGGGCTAAATGCTAACTGAGCTAACTCAAAACTAACAGGAGCTAACTAGGACTAGCCCCCTAAGTGGCGGGGTAAAGGAAAGACACACTTACACTTGCTATTATCTGACTAATAACCACCGTTATGTGACTGCTACAAACTGAGACCTTACCGAGAGCAAACAAGGAGCTAACTAGGAGCCACAGGTCGGCAGGCTGGGTCTGCCGCATGTCAATCAAAAGGACAAGCCCTTCATTATGTGTGATTTCAAGATTAAAGGGACTTGAGGCAAGATTAAGAAACGAAACTCGCGACTGCCGCGATTGGCACTTCAGGTAACTGCAGCCACGAGCCAAGCCGTCACGGGAGCGTGCACAAACTGAAGCTATAATGCTGTTTACTCACGTTCGCATGGCAGAGCTGGAAAACTATAATGTTGTTTACTAAGCTTTTTCTTCGTAGTTACAATTTTTAGTGGTCTTTCAGTTGATCTAGATCGTATTCTGACGGCAGAATAATCCATAACTATTGCTTACGGTGTTTTTTTTGACCGTCTTTTCCTGCCTCAAAACTGCGGATGTAGCGTCATTTGACGTCACGTCCGCAGGGCAGCGCGGGAGATTCGGACACCGAATTGCTGCGCATTTTGCAGCACACAGCCTATTCAAGGCAGTGGAGAGAAACATGGGTGGAAACGTTATTTTTGGTATTTAGCGCTTCATCACCCATTAGTATGAAAGGGACATTCATGTTTGGTTTTTTTCAAATTCCTGCCTCAAGTCCCTTTAAATAACATCTAAACTGATTAGTTATAAAGAAAAAAAAATCATCCCCCTCACAGTTGACATGAAGGTAAAGTTGACCTATTAAACCTAAAATGATTTTTTGAACCAAGCTGTAAACATGGTTATTCCTGGTGTGAAGTTGGCATTTTTAACATGGGAGTCCATTTGCTCTTTTTTGGAGCCAGCCCCTAGCGGATCAAAGAAGAATTTCAATTAAAAACTTAACCTCTGGTTTTCCATTGGAGTTTGCCCCTTGGTATGCACACATGTATGTTGTCGGTATAAGTAAATGTTGTAAATACAAGATGGGGATGGATATTGAAGTGATAGTGATGAAAAGAACAGAGGGTGCCATCTACCTGGAACCAATCACAGCAACTGCCACAGTATCAACTTGAAAAATGATATTTGGTTGGAATCTAGTGGCTGCAATTAGTTTGTTTTCCTCCTAACTCTGGCTTTATTGTTAATTTTGCCATAATGTTTTTATGCAGCGTGTTATCTGTTCTGATTGAAAAGATTGCATTTATCTAAATATTGAATAATAATTACAATAAGTTTGCTTTACATTTGTTTGAGTTTCACCCTTAAAATTTCTGTTTGGCCTGTGGCTCACTGGCATATCTTCCCTTTGACCCTTGGAGACAAAACGTTTAGGCACTCCTGCCAGAGAATATAAGTTGAGAAACTTAAACAAACAAGCAGTTTCACTTTTTTCAGTGAGCATTATCGCCACCTATCTTGACCGACCAATAACAAAACAATCAGGCTAAATATGGCTGAGGTTACCACAAATAGGATGTGATACAAGGAGGGCTGAGGCAGGGTTTGAACCCCAGCCTTCCACATTAGAGTTATGCACACTAACCCATCAGCCAAGGAGGAAATTTCTGCAGCCAAATTGCCAGGTCACATAATAACTTGGAAGAATAGGTGGTGAACAAACATGATTGTGTTTAGTTTTTCTATTGAAACCTTCTCAGTAAACATAATTATATCTAGAACAGGCAGTATTTTCTTAGCATTTAAAATACACATGAAAAATTCATGTTTACAGAGGTAACATAAAGTAATTGTGTAAAATGGACTAAATTTATCACAATAAATCCAAAGACCGGGATCTCCCCTTTTTTTCAGTAAACATACATTTACAAACCATATACTTAAGCAATGCATACCTTGTGATGATTGAATGCATCAATAAATACATAATCTATCATCAATCCCTGCTGTTTATCAAGGTCAACTTTTGTTTTAAAGGAGTCAGTTTAGACAAATAGATTTAATTTCCATCCCATTGTTTTTTTTTCCCCTGTTAGATTCGAAGAAGTTCCTTTTGTGACAGATGGCTTAAAATGAAGAGTCAGTGGTACAATTTCTAGTTTCTTCTCTCCATAGTGTCTTTTGATTAGACACTGAACACCATGTTTCCCTCAATGTGATCATAAGTGTGTTTAAAAAAAAAGCATCAACAACATACTGCATGAATAGGTGATTGTAACTTTGCATAAAAATGCTTTGAGTGAACAATGAGGCCAGAAAAGAAATATATGCATCAATATACTGTATCAAAAGAATGAAACTGAAATTTTATAGAATTCTATGACTATTTAAACAGAGAATAAGCAAAGAAAGTGATGTACTTACACAGTAAAACCAGCACACAGAGCAAAGTGTGCTCCATCCTCACATCAACACTGATGTTTCACTCTGCTTTTACAAAGTTATATCTGCTGTCTATCAGAGACAGCTGAGACTGCATCTGAGGAGAAACACAGGTCTGGATGGAGAAAAGGATGCAGCCTCTGTGTCAACTGTCATACAGACCTGACAATTTCCTGCCCTTTTCTCAGAAATCAAACCTTTGCTGGGTGTGTGTGTGTTATTTTAGACATTTCCTGTCCAGTTACCACACGAACAAACCATCAAACAAAACTCTAGACGTGGAGACAATAAAGATGCTTTAGGCAATAAAGATTTTAGGGCAGTTTTGTTCTTGTTGGATCATTTTATTTGTTGTGTTTATTGTATAATCATTGTACCTGAACACTTGCAGTATAGATTTTACT
The DNA here is from genome assembly GCA_023101725.1 of Atherinomorus stipes. Taxonomy (NCBI): domain Eukaryota; kingdom Metazoa; phylum Chordata; class Actinopteri; order Atheriniformes; family Atherinidae; genus Atherinomorus; species Atherinomorus stipes. Next base: position 47,444 of record JALJCO010009051.1, read on the forward strand.
TTAACAGCTCCTACCTCCACGTTGCTGCAGACCGAAAGCACCAACCCATGACATCACTGCTCAGCAGCAGCCTCATTCAGCAGGACAACACATCCCACTACAGTGATAACAACTCTGCAACAACTTAAATCAGACAACACAGCTTTGATGCAAACTTTAAACTTTCCCCACGGTGGACGTACTGTACACACTTTATGTCCATTAGCCTGATCCATTGAGGCTCCTGCAACACAGGATGTCTTTTCTGTCTTAATGTGTCAAAGCTCTTTCAGTGAAATTAATGAAAAAAAAGAAAATATTCTGCTGTTTTGGTGTCAGAGCTGATAGTCTGTGGATATATGCAATATAATTGTGGCAATGAGGAAAATTAAAGCAAGTTATTGACTAAATATATAACTGATTTAAAGTGATGTTTGTGATTTATCTAGTAGCAAAAAAGACTACTGCAGCTGCATCATGTGAATAGATAAGACAGCACCAAAGTAACCATGATGCCTGTATAAAATAATCATTCTTTATGTGTGAAGTTAGAATGTGAAACTGTGGAAGTTTGTGATTTCTGTTAAGGGTGGGAGGACACGTGTAGCTGCAGTTTAGGGTTGCTGTGGCAGGTGAGACAGATTACCACTGAGCTGCAGATATGTCACTCACCCTGTGGATTCACACCCTTAAATCCTTAGTGACTAAGTAATGAGCTGGGTGGGCGAAGTTAGTTAGTAAATAAGATAAACTTTTTTGTCTTCTGGAAATTTGTATTGGGCATATACAGGTACAGCTGTAATGCAATATGCTGAAAAATGACAAAAGTGAGTGAAGACAGGCAGTAAAACATAATCAATACAAGTTATTCATAATAAAACAGTAAAAAGTGCAGTCTGAAACACTGCGTAAGTGCAACGGAAGAAAGGGGATAAAAAAGAAAAAACATATCTTTTAATGGACATGGTCTGCAGGCCTAAACCGGCCTCAGCCTTATCTTCTTCTCTCACACCACTTCAACTAGTGGGTCGAAGGGGCATCCCAGTTCAGAGCAGTTCTGTACTGTAAAGTCTGATGTATGTATTGATCAGTTGTGGATGTTCCGTGATCTGCCTTACTTGCATCCGTTGCTCAGATGCAAGCTGATGGCAGATCAAGGAACATCCATCACTGATCAATATATCGGACTTTACGTGTATAAAGTCTAATAAAGGCTGAAATAGCGATTTGTTCATCAATCCCTCTTTCACAGAATGCAACACATATAGCTACACCATGACTTCAACCCTCCCGGCTGCCATCAGGTCTATTTTGATCAATAAATTAGCTTTAGCACAGTAAACACAAACGTTCAACCACACTTTGATTAAATAATGATTCTTGTTATCCTGAGAAAAGAAGCAAATTAACTTATCTCAACAAAATGGGGAAAAAGAATAATCAATGACCACTCTCGGCTTCCATATTGGCTAAAGGGTGAACATACAGTAGTTGTGTTTTCATCCATCATTTCATGTTTGTACTGATATAGAGCAGGTCGGCCAATAATCAGAGGATCGGCGGCTCGAATCCCGATCCCTCAGCCATATGTTGTTGTATCCTTAGGCAAGACGCTTAACCCTCCTTGCCTTGTATGAATGTGGGTGAATGTTACGGTGGTGGTCAGAGGGGCCGTAGACACAAAATGGCTGCCACCCTTCCGTCAGTCTGGCCCAGGGCAGCTGTTTCTAAATACATACATAGCTTACCATCACCAATGAGGAGTGAATGAATAATGGACCTACTGTGAACGCTTTGAGTTCCTGGATAGGAAAAAAAGTGCGATATAAATCTAATCCATTATTATTATTATTGTTACTTCATATCGCATTAATGGGTGTACGGAGCACTGCAATATAGATAAAACAAAAAACCCTCATTAGATTCACTAGACTGATGATGAACGGACATTTTTTAAAAAGGGAAAGTATTAATAAATCACAGGAAAAGGTGGAGCAAATTAAACATTAAATATATATTTTTAAGGGTCGTTCCTACAATTTCAATGATAAATGGGCTGTATTTCTAGTGCTTTTCCAGTCATATGTAACCAAGGGGTAAAATATTGACCACAATAACCCAAAAATTTCCATCTATTTCCTGAGCCAGCAAGATGGAGCGATCTTTCTGGGAGCATCACATTACTGTAAAATATTTAACTAAGCAGAATTAAAGCAAAAATTAAATCATTAAGGCTGCAACATTTTAATAACCTTTAGTGACCTGAACTCATGTATCTTAATCCTTCAGATAAAGGAAGAAATAATGAATTTTCAGTTTTTATTGTTTCATTTTACAAAAAATCAATAAAAAAAACTTTGTTCACATTTTCTGCTAAATCAAACCGTACAAAGGTTTAAGAGTGACAAAAATATTGCTCATTCTTATTTTTTTAATGTCAACTCCATCCAGGTTTATAAAATTATATGATTTGTGTGAAAAATATTAAACAAAAAACTACAATATAAAAATGCATATTTCACATTTATCTGTTGTTCCATACTGTACATTCAAATGTATCTGACATGTTACTAAGTGCCTAAATGAAAAAAAAAAATAAATAAAGCATGTTTCAAGCTTAATTAAAGAGGTTAAATCAAATTTTCTTTCATAAAAATAAAAGCTATCAGAAAATGTCAGACAATAATTTGCGTAACAGAGTTACATAAAGTAGTTTCATACGATGATTCTCTTTGTTTTCACTGATGCATCTCTCCTCACAGACTGAGGTTATCCAAGATGTCTGGATGTTGTGAGTTTTCTTACGTGTTGCTGAATAAAACAGCAGCTTCCATCCTACATGGCAGCGTTGTTTTCCAGAGCTGCTTTTACAAATGACCTCAGAATAAACTGCAGCATCACTTCCTGCAGAACTCCACTTTCCTGAGAACAGAGACGATCTGAGTCAAATATGTGCCTGTAACATCATCTGTAAAACTACAACCAGACTTAAAAAACAGTACTAGAAGTAATATCTTCTTCATATAGAAAGAAAAACAACCTATAATTTGTTTCATTAACCTTCACCGTTTAACTACAAACAGTTAAATACTGTACAAACATGTCAAATAAGGAGGATTTTTAAGAGGTTCAATTTTTTAACCATTATTATTTGGTTAACTATATGCTGGAAATGCTCCAAATAAACCTCTGAAAAGAAGAAATGCAGGAAAATGTAGAGTTTACATACTTTCATTTTTTATTTTGGCTTTTCTTTATTTCCGCAGTTGACTTCAGCATACACTGGAGCGGACTCTGAAACCAGATACATGTTAAGCAGACATGCAACAATAATACTAAACTTCTCAATTTGACTTTTATAATTTTTTAAATGATCATTTGTTTTATGCAAATGACAAAGACAGTCTTTACAATGTAATTATGCTGATGAAATAGTGCAAAACAGATAAAAAAAAAATCAATTCAATCTTTCAAATTTCTAATGTTAACATTATATGGAACCCTTTCCTGTGTTATAGGTATGTATATATAAGAATGGAATATATACATTATATGCAATAAGCAGTTTAAGAAATACACCTTTTCCATGATATTCTAAAACTTTGGAATATATATACAGACCCTTTCCCCAAAATTAGAATATTTCAGACGTATGTGCCATTTTGTGGCAAAAATGTGTATTAAGTTCAGCAGGGAAGCCATCAGGTCCAGGGCCCAGTATTTCAAAAATTTGAATCCAGATCAAAATGATCTGGATTTCCAAATCCTTGGATTCAGGTCCTTGGATCTAGCTGTAATTGCAGTCCATCATTTAAAATAAGTAAACAAAATCTGCACATAGCTCAGAGTTTAGTGACAGTTACAGCTACGTTCAGATTTAGGGAAATGTAGATGTGTTGTTTGTCGCACAAGCCATCCTTTCATCCCTGTTGTAGTGATGTGAAATCATGTTTGCGGGTTCGCCACTAAGGGGCGCTGTTCATTGTGATTGTGATGTCAGAAAGTGAAGAAGAAGAGAACATTTGGCTTTTATAGATAGCAGAAAGCGGCAGCAACGAATAAATGAATGCACCAGGCAGAGTAATAAAAGTTCTGAAATATACAGCGGTGTTGGGACATTTTCTTGTGCATTCAGCCTAAACAACGTGCTGCAACATTTCCTCTTTAATGACATGGAGGCGTTTGTCTGGATGATAACGGTATAAGAGACAAAAGACCGCTTTCCAGAACAAGTTTGAAAGGGTTGGAACTGTATTATTGCCTAAAGCGCTTTGAGTGGTCCACATAATGAGTAATTTAGCGCATCGCTGGAATAAAAAATGTTGTGCATGGGCGCCGCTTCAAATGTGGTTACACTCTTCAAATCTTAAAAGTGAAAAACAGGTCTCACGCAAAAATAATTTACTTAGCGGAAACAAGAGCACTATGTTTGTTGTAAATTTGGCTCCATCACAATGCGTATGAAACATTTCACTTTTAAAAATATATCATATTATTTCTTCAGTATGAAAGGAGTAGATTTATGTAACAGATTCAGAGTGAAAGATGTGTAGTTAGTGACTGCAGCTGCCAACCTCATTGTTTTCCACCTCAAGATCCTCCTCAAATCCACCTCTGAGGTGGGATTATTTTAATCCCCATTTTCAGGATCAAAATGATCCAGATTTGGGCCCAAACTTTTGAAATACCCAAAAGAGCAAAAAATCTGGATTAAAGGTAGGATTGGATTCACAGATCTGGATTTAAATCTTCAGGATTAAATCTCGTTTGAAATACCCAATTTCTGATCAGATCTGGGAAAAATCCAATCCACCTGGATTAATCCTGGTGGATTATGTTTGAAATACTGGGCCCAGGTAATTTATTGGATAAGGACTTTATTGAGTTCTGCTAATTTTAAAGGTATATTAAGTATATTTTCTGTTTCTATAAACAGCTGATGTAGATTATGGTTAGCTAAGAAAGATAATATTTGCATCTTGTTCTGATTAATATGATTTGCTGTAAATGTAAAAAAAAAAAAAAAAAAAAACAACAAAAAAAAAAACTGCTCCTGTATGCATTCGGGAGCGTGCCTGTAGATTATTGTTGTGCATCCTGAGAGGCTTGTGTCTCTGAACCAAAACAAATGCTGAATGTTTACATAATTTTTTTATTAATAATTATTTGTGCTGTTCAAACCATGGTTAGAAATTAAATGTTAAATAAAATGTTAACATAAATCGAGGTTGCCTTTTTGGTTATTTCCACCTAAATCTTTCAATAACACTGTTTTTGCTTTTTATGCGAACCCTGGCTTACATCTACATTATGTTAAAGACCCACATTGTAACTTTTCGACCTTAAAAATCTGCGTTTATGACTTGTTTTGATGGCACACCAACATTCATTATGCACATTTCTCAAGCAAGTACTGCCCAGCAGCGTCCCGAAGCCGAGAAACCACACTATGAAATATTTCCTATCCAAGACGCGGCCATGATGTTGCAGCCGATTATTGGCTGCACACTGCGTCACGTACTGACAAATGGATATGAGCAGGCATGAACACAGCGGGTATTTTGAACGCAAATTATGGCGGATTCAGCAAAGAAACACAAGGAAATATTTCCTGAGGAAGAGACAAAGGGGCAGAACGAGAAAAGACAAGAGTCAAGAGAAGACTGTCTACTGGCTAGAGTGAGCTCACAGTACAGATAGGATAAAGACTGATGCTAGTTTAGCCATTGATAGGGAACCCGTCACTGAGAAACCTGCTAAAAGTTACGTTGTAGGCCTTTTACAAATAGATGTGATATTATTTTGCCAAGTTCATTAGAACTTATTGTGTTATTGCATTTGAAAGATATTGCAAAGCTTTGTTTTTTTCTTTTTTGGGGCACATCTGAGGCGTAATTATATTCGGTCGCTATGACAGCATTGTGCTGCCATCTCAAGTATCTGTAAGTGTATTTTTGGTCAAATGGGTGTTATACTCTCCAACTACATCCATGACCACAGTCCTATTGATTTATTTAATCTGTGAACTGCTGCGCTTCTATTCTGAGGTTAATCAGTCGTTTTAAGGATGCAACCCTACGGTATAATAAAATCCCCTCTGATTATTATGTTTCAGCTTTCATGTTATAATGAAAAAAGGTTATGAAAAAATAGCAGATTATCATAATTAGGTCCGTAGACACTATGATGAATTTCTAACAAGTAATAGTTGCATCATCAATAACATACCATCTTTCAGATGCTGAATGATAATACCAAACTGGAGAAGACTAAATTAATACGGGCTGTTTATTCTACTGGTGTTTTACATGTGTGTGTATGAGCAGCTGCAGTGTGATGACATGATGACACATTTCAGTCCAAAAACTGACTGTACCTGCAGTTCCTGTCTTCACTTCAGCGTAAACAGCTCTCTCCTCTGGTTCATGATGCCTCCCTGTTAACACGATCACATTCATCCACTAAAATACACGAAGCTCAGAACCTCCAGATGTTTTTCTTCTTTTAAACAATGTGTGTGTTGGTGTAACTCACCCTTTTTACCAAAACGTTTCAGTTCAGTGAGAGAGTATGTGACATCTTCAGCTTCATCTGCACCTGAAACATTTCAGAACTCATATTAGTCACTTGTTCGAAGTTTTCTGAAATCACAGAAGTTTTGCATTTCTGCTTCAAAAGTAAACTGTACTGTTTTTAGTAATTCTCAGTTCTTTTCATTTTTAATCCTTTTTTAAAATTTTGATTTGTTTGTTTATTCTTATTTCAATCAGATCAACAAAGCTGGTCATAAAGCTCCTCTGCAGCAGGTAATCAGCTGCTTTCAGGTGGTACTAAAGAGGCTAGCTTAGCAGCTAGCAGCCTCTCAAGTTCACGTCATCCGGAGAAAGAAATTCAAATGGCGTGCTGTGGAGAGCGCGCTCTTGTGGCCGATTCTGGTGAGAAGAGAGCGCCCGCACTCAAAGACGTAGTCACTTTCACTCTACGGAGTTTCTGGCATGTTTTAACTGAGGTCCTGTTCCAATACACATGTTTTAATGTGAAAAAGTGGGATTTCCGGGTGATGACTCCTTTAAATGACAGCATGAACGCACTACACACTCAAAAAGAGAGTTTTAAGTGCTAAAGTGCGCAGTTTGAGACAGAGCCCAGGGTATGAACTGGAGCTCTGACTGCTGCTCTGTGACTGGATTGACCTAAAAAATAATTAATACACAATGTTTCATACAGAAAAGTTAAATACTGATGATTTATGTTGCAGCTAAGATGAAATCAAAGAATGATGAACCGACCTGTTGCACCATAAAGCTGTAAAAAGACATTTTTTGTAAAATGACTTTGTAAGTCATTTTGTTCTGTTGCTGGTTTGTCTAAAAGCATCAGAAAAAGTTTATTAAAGTGTAAAAAAGGTCTCACCTTTGAACCATTTGTAGAGATACAACAAAAGCAGGAAAATCAAGAGTATGATCCCAATTCCTGCTCCAATGATCAATAGCAGAGGAAATGAAGAGCTTTCAGGTCTGGACAGGTCAGCTGTAGTAAAAAAAACTAAAAAAAAAAAAAAAAATAGGAATAATGTTAATTATATGAAGTATTTATGACAAAATTCTCTGTGTTTACAGAAAAAAACAAGTGATTTTAAAATTAGACACAGAGAAAATCCACATCTACAGTAAAAATTCATCAACAACCTTTTCCTTTATCTTCTAAACTTAAAAAATGATTTACAAACTTAAATGAATCAGAAAATTAAATCCTGCTGACCTCTGACTGACATCCAGCTCTGTTCTGACATCTTTCCTGAATGTTGACACTTGTAGAAACCTTCGTCTGACTGTGACACTGCAGAGATGTTCAGCTCCTCTCCACCATCACTTTGGAGAAGTTTGTCATTGTGATAGAAAGAAACGTTGGAAAGTGTGTTTTGTCCTCTCAGTCTGCAGCTCAGAATGACAGAAGCTCCCTCAGTCACAGGATGGACGGGACTCACCAGGATGATACCATCATTAACATTACCTGTAAAACAGTCAAAGGATATTAGGTTTAGCCAGAGATCAGAGATTTAGAAAAAGCTGACTTATTGAGAATTGAGCAAATTGAGTTAACAGACCTCTGATCTTGTGTATTTAGGAACGGCTACGTACATGAGTCTCACCAGCTTTTAAAGGCAGGTGGCTCAAGTATGTGCTTTCCATATAAACATATACACATATACATACTGTTTGTGTTTGATTTGCTTTGCTTTGATGGCCATGCTCCAGCACACAACAGCAAAGAAGACGGTTTATTTTCCCAAATAAACACTTTCTACGAAACTAAAACTAACTGATGCATTTGTCACCTCCTGGTTAGACTATTGTAATTCTTTGTTGGTTGTTCTAAATCTTCTCTAGAGCTTCCAGATGAACCAAAATGCTGCAGCTAGAATTCTGATGGGGATTAATAAAAGAAAACACATTTCTCCAGTTCTAGCTTCTCCCCATTGGCTTCCAGCAAAATATAAGATTGAATATGAAATGTTACAATTCACGTATCATAATATTTCTCAATCTTTTGTCATGGATCTCATTGTTCCACACTGCCTGACAAGAGCAGTGTGCTTTTAAACACAGGCCAACTTTTGGTTCCCTGTGTTTGCATGGGGAGGCCGAGCCTTTATTTATCAGGCTCTTCTCTGGAACCAGCTCCCTCTTAGTATCTGTCTATAAAACATGAGCAAACACATTCCCCACGCAAAAAATAATACAAACTGAACAACATACGAAAAGGGTTGTGTCTTTCAAAGGTGTTAAATAACGAATCTTATTTGTTAGTTACACCGCTGCTATTTAACACAGGTGTTGAATTTTCTGGACAAACCAAACATTTTCATCCACCGTGGGCTGGCATCAATCATGTTCTTTATTTCCCCTTTTTGCCCAACGTCATATTTTAACTTGGATTTTAGCAGCTGGGCAGGATCACAGAATCACAAGCTGCTGGAGCCGTTGGCGTTGTGCCAGGAAGCGTGCACCTTGTACATGTCAGACACCATGTTCAAAGCTGCAGACAGTTTCATTGGTTCAGCAACTCCTGATCCATGTCCTCATAAACTGGCCACTTCTGAGGCTCTGCACAGATACCTGTTGTATTATTTTCATCTTTATATTGATCATGCTTATTTTAAGTTATATTTTCATTTCCCTCTTCCACTAGTATCTCCATCTCCATAGAATCCTATTTCACTGTCGTCTCTCGCAATTCGCCATGCTGCAAACCTTGAAACATCCAAAACCCTCATTTATATACAGTAGTGTCTCCAACGCATTTGCAACTGCAGTCATTTGCACCTTCCCTTTTGGTAATTCACCTGCAGACTGTGGTTAAGCCCCTCGTGTAAATTTCTGGATTGAACAGCCAAATTACTACATACGAGTTTGGATCTTAGTTGATCTGGCCCAGGGTCTCATAGATCAAATATCAGTTTAACAGTAAACTAAACCCTCATCATGATGAGAACAAATAAGACTTTTCTCTCTCTGAAAACTCTTATTGTGGAAGTTTTTGCAATGATGATGATAATATTCAGTTGCAGTCACAGGTTAAAAGTGAGGGTGTGACTTGAATGTAAACATCATTCTTCTCAATATATTGTTGATAACAAAAACTTGATTTAAATATAACATGCATTTGTTAGACAAATCAGTTGTTTTTAAACCAGAAATCATCCAAATAAGTAAGTGTTTCAAAGTTCCTGAGAAGAAATATTTATTGATCAATGGTTTAATGAGGAGATGAAGTGAATGCAGTAAAAGCTGCAGTTCAGAATGTGATGCTGTTTTGTAGTGATGGAAGACAGAGTGAAGATTTTCTAATGAATTAATTTATATTTAATTTGTTGAACACAGAAGGAATTAATTTAGCGATATTAAACACAAGATCATAAAATGTAGCAGGATAAAGAGAAAAACACTGAAACATCCATTTTATATGTAAATGACATGTTCAGATAACATTAATGATAATTGATAATTATAAATGAAAAAAAAAAAGTATGACATACGCTGTACAGTGATGTTGACCGCATTGCTGAACTCTCCTGATCCAGACTCACACCAGTACACTCCACTGTGGTCCCAGTATATCCTCATATTACATGATGATTGAGTCACTGTTCCCCATTTGGAGCAGGATGACAGGTCACGTTTTCCTGTAACCATCATCACTCTCCACTCAGTAGAGTTTCCACCACAGCTCAGTGAAACAGAGTCAAATGAGAAGTGTTGAACTCTGTCAGGATTCACTGTGAGAGACGCTGCTGGATGAATATCTGAAAAAAACAAACAAACAAGTAATGAGATTACAATGAAACACAGAGAAATATTGAGAATACCTCACTGTAAATATTCCTTCAGTTTATATTCTATTTGGTTGCTAAGATCAAAGCTCACATCTTTCCAAGATCATCAAACTGAGATTTTATGATCTAAAACTTTATTGTATGTTTAAAATGATGAACTGTGTATATGTAAACATCTTTTAAACACATAAAAGAACATTTTAACTTAAAATATTTCATTGCTTCATCCAATCAGCTTTTCCCTCTTATTCATCAGTGTTGTCTCAGCTGTTAGAAACTGATCTCATCCACAGACCTGCCTGTTGACTTCAGAATAAGTAAGAGTAGACAGAAGTTCATGGTTTTTTATGTTACCATTAACAGGAAATTAAAAAACATATTCATGGATTAAACATTAACTGGCAACATATGTGGTTTTAAAGTTTTCAGTCTAAAAGTGAAAACTGTTGTTACAATGATGACAGTGTTGAACCTGAAAACATAACTTATACTGACTGAGAGGACAGAAACAAACTGACCTGCAGACCAGACAAACTTTGGTTTACTGTAATCAGTGTAAAACTCTGGGTCTCCTCTTCCAGCTCTACACACATATCCTGCTGTGTGTGTTTGTCCATGAATGATGTAGGAATCACGTTCAGTCCCAGTGGTGATACCAGGCAGCAGTTCGTAGATGTAAGAGACATACGTCTGTGACAGATCAGGAACAGCTTTATACCAGTAGAACCTCTGTCCTGCAGACGGATGTTCAACCTCACATCTCAGAGTTACTGAGGATCCAGGACTCAGCCATGATGGAGACACAGAGAGGACAGGCTGGGGTTTATCTGTTGGAGAGATTTCATATGAATGGAAACATGATGAATTTTGTTGACACTCTTAACTCTGAATAATATTTCTCTAGTCTACAAATGTAGTCAATTTATAATTTAAAACCAATATTTATTCAAAATGTCAACTTTTCAACTGAAAAAAACAACAAAAAAACTGTGTAGCATGTCTTAAATCGAAATGAAACAGAACACAGTAACAGTACTCACCTTTGAGTTATTCATTGGGCTCACACAACAAATAGAAATACACTTAAAAGCTTAACAAATTCCTCAAATGTGAGTACTTTTCTAATCCATCAGGATGTTGAGCTATGTGACCCCTTTTTTTCATAGTTTTTGCATAAGTTGGATTGAACTGGATTTTGGGTTCAAAGGATTTCAAAGTTAAAGTGCAACTTCTGTCCCATATCTTTTATTCTTACTAATTCTATTATTAGATCCAGTGTCAGTGTATTATCCTGCAGATTTCAACTGAGTCAACACAAAGAGGAACAGAAATTGTTCTGAAGGCGCATGATGTCCCAACATCTTGATAACAAAATAAATGTTCTCCTCACTTAGATGTGCAAGGTTACATAATCAGAAACACAATAACTCATCAAAGTGACAGAAGATACAGTGGCAGCAGCACCACAGGTTAATATAAAAAAAATGAGAGAGACCAAATGTAAATATGCAAATATGACACTGTTGTCTTTGTAGACTTATTGGGTCTCACTCATGAAATATGAGCAGAGCAAATTTGTGTGTAAACTGTTAGTAGACGTAAATTTACGTGAATCTCACACTCATCAATATTTAAGTAGCTCCGATTTGTTTGTTGCTCCTAACAAATTCTACACAAAGAACTACTCCTACATGTAGTTTTTTGCAAATACACGTGTTGGCAAAAGGGAACAGCTGTGTTCTCATCAACCATTTTATGTTTGCGCTGACATACAGAAAAAAGAATTACATCACAAATACATAAATCAGGAAGAAAAAAATAGTATAACATACATGCTTGCTCAATTTAGATAAAACAAACATTTTTTTCTCACCTTCAGCATTTACATCAATGGGTGTGCGGAGCACTGCAATAAAGATTAAAACCTCGTTAGATTTGCAACAGAACTCATTTACAACTTTTAACATGGCCCTGTTTAAGTGTCCGTTCTCTTTTAACCTAATCTTTTATCAACAATAACTATGACTGTCTCTTTTTAACTTAAACCTGACTTGGCACTTACGTACCGTTTATTCTCACTGAGGATTCCCCCCAAATTTAAACTTTTATTCCTTTTGTTTAAAGATGGTGGAACTGCATTAATTGCAGTTTCACCAACTTTCTCCCTCAATTTTAAATGAAGACAGTTTTTGTAAATAACTAATCCCTGTTCAAGCACCATTTTTAACAACCCACCTGTTTTATGTATTAAGAGTACGGACCACCCAAGCCTCCTTCCTGTTTGAGCCAGGAATTTGATAAATAAATAAGGGGTGATTTTAATCAAAATCTTGCTAACAGTTCTGATTCTATGAAGGCGTTTTTAAATCTGTTAAACCATATGGATTCTGAACAACAACAGTCACACAACAGAGGATGCACTGTGGACCATGGTTGCAATACAGCCTGTCTAGTGGTGTGTCCTCTGTGTTTGGCTGTCAGACCAGTACTGTGCATTTTATGACATCCCAAGTTTTTTCCAGCATGAGCCCCGATGAGAACAGTGAGTAATGTGGTATATTCTGTGGAGACTATGCATTTTATTGGCACATGTTTGAAGCACTCCCCAGCCAGTATTTCCACGTGGGGCCCATATGGGTTAAATTTTGGCTGCATATGAGGGACCCAAGTGGGTGTGTCCACAGTTTCCATGGTGGCCCCACCTGTGTTTTCCCATGTGTTGGTGCTTAGATGTTTGGCTAAGTTTTCTCCTTGCTGAACCCAACACCCTGCGATTTACATCCAATTTCCACACCGCTTTTAAAACATTTCATGGTTTCTTTGAGCCTGAGCTTTAAACATTGTAAATTGTTCTCTTCAGACAGGTGTTTCCGCATTTGCCTGTAAAACAGCAGAGGTGAGGCCCCTTCTGAAGAAGTCATTTAGCTTCAAACACTCGTGATAACTACCGACCTGCATCCAACTCACACTTTTCAAGTAAAATCATAGAAAAAGATGCATAAATTCAATTACATGAGTTTTGAAACAAACAATTTTTTTTCAGAAAGCTATCAGTCTGGTTTTAGAACAAACCAAGACGGCCCTTTTAAAATTTTTTAATGACCTTAGGTGTAACTTGGACTCTCAGAAACTGTCTGGTGCTACTGTGCTGCATGTGACACAGTAGACCACCAGATTTTATTAAACAGACTCAGAAGTCTAGAAGACCTCTCAGGTATGGTTCTTAAATTACTTTTCTCATATCTTGCAGGTTGACAATTCTTAAAGGGGAACTTTGGTTTTTTCAATCTGGACTTATTTTCTAACATGAAATATGTTCATTTACTCACTCAGACAGTTTTGGTGCAGCTTGAATTCCATCGGGAGATATTTAGATCCACTCCAGATCAGCGTATGTGCAATATAATGGAAGTAATGCGGCAACTGCGTGCAGCCTCTAAATAAGGCATTATCTGCCACAAACTCCTTCATTTCACCAATGTTTTGTTACAAAACATTAGTCACCCCCACCCCCTGCCCCTCTGAGCTCGAAGTGGCTTTTTTGTGGTGGTTCGTCCTTATTTACAGACATTTACTTGCTATGGTGTCGCATAATAGTGACGTCATCAAAGCTGCCACAGTAAAAAAGTCTGTAAATAAGGACAAATCACCACAAAAAAGCTGCTTTGAGCTCACAGGGGCAGGGGGTGACTAATGTTTTGTAACAAAACATCGGTGAAATGAAGTGGTTTGTGGCAAATGATGCCTTATTTAGAGGCTGCATGCGGTTGCCCCATAATTTCCATTTTATTGGACATACGCTGATCTGGAGTGGATCTAAATATCTCCTGCAGGAATTCAAGTTGCACCAAAACTGTCTGGGTGAGTACATGAACATATTTCATGATGGAAAATAGTTTCCAGATTGAGCATCACATCTCTTAGCACCACATAATGCCTGGTTTTATCTCCAGTAGAATAGAGTACTGAAATGCCCTGCTCTCTGGGCTTCCCCAAAATAGTACTTTTGGCTTAAAGTTACTCCAGAACTCAACAGCATGTGTTCTGAGAAGGATCAGAGGGCGGGAACACATTACACCAGTTTTTAAATCGATGCCTTGGCTCCCCGTGCATTTCAGGATTAATTGTAGGGTTCTTCTAGTGGTTTATAAATGTCTTATGGTTTTGGGCCTGCTTATCCATCTGACCTGCTTTTAAATTATTCGCCCTTGTGGACACTGAGGCCCTCTAGAACCTGTCTTTTAGTGGTTCCTAAACTAGCACTTCCTCATTCTGTAACTTAACCTTCATGATGTGTGTGTGTGTGTACACAAGTGCATTTAAACTTCTTCGATCATTTACTTGAATGTGTGAAGATCTGTTTTTAATAAGCAATTTTCGCTACTCTTTGTATAAAAAAAAGTGACAATAAATGACATTTAATTTTGACTTACTACACTGATGATAAATACTTCAGAAAAGGCTAAAGTACTGATCAACAACAGCAAAAAAGAGGAGCACATTTAAACTACAAACATGAGAGAAAAAAATCATTGCTCCAACTTAAAATAATATAAATGATATTTACATACTTCCTCAGTCTAACCAGGGCCAAAACATCTGCTGCTTAAACATCATATTAGACAAAAAGAAAAAAAAAAAAAAGAATAAAAAAAACAAGGATCTTAGAGAAACACATTTAAGCAAAGATACACAGCAATTCTCACGATGAAGAATTATATTCTATGCTCTGCAAACAGAAGGTCGTGATGTACTTACAGAATAATCCCAGCACACAGAGAAAAGTGAGACCCGTCATCACATCCAGTCCTGCTGCAGATAATCAGAAAGTTTTCAAATCTGCATCAAATAATGATGATGGAGATGTTACATCTGACATTTACAGTACAGCACGTGAGACTAATGATTTTCAATCTTATTGTGTTCTTCATAGCACCACCTCTGTTTCCTCTCCTTTCACACAGAGCTCAGAAAGCGTAGGTAGCTTTGACCGCAGCAGTTGATTGTCAGTTACATTTCCTGTCCACTGCAGAGACATTTTTGTTTGTTTCATAAACAGAGATCTGAGCAAGGTTTTAACAAATATAATCCCTAAAGGAGTACCTCTTGATGAAGGACCTGTTGTGTGGATATATAGTTATTTATGTAATGCTGTTTTTCACTAGACAGTTTGCTCTGAGTGGGTTTATAGTAGGACTGTCAATTAATCGATGAACTGATTCGGCAAATCCTCTGAATTGATTCACCTATACTAACCCGTGGGGGGTGCTGTGCATGTTAATGTATTTATGTTATATGGACGGAGGCCGCATCAGATCATACAAGAACAAAATGGCAACACAATTTCAATTTCAAATGTTCTATTGCGCAAAAATTTAAGTGACATATCACGTGTGTTCACATGGGCATGAAAATAAATATTCAAAAACTGATAATAGATACTGATTATTTGTGAATTTCTGCTTCGTACCACATCAACATTCAAGTTTTTAAATCAATATCTACCAAAAGAAACTAAATGGAATTAAATTGTGAGGTTCTTATCAATATCAAGCAATGATTTATTTTCTGCTTCTCTGTTGGTGCATTCATTACTGTACTTCAAATGTGAAGTTACTAAAGTGGTCAGTTGCATCTTCCTCACCAGCTCCACCTTAACTTTTACACTCATCTGTTCACCTCTGACTTATCCCCCCATTCACCCTCACTGTCTCCAACCAGCTCTCCATCCCTGTTACAGACCTCCATCTTTGTTATGTCGTCCACTTTCATTTCTGCTGTTTGGTTTCTGTTACATTCAGTAAATCTGAGTCTGTTTCTCTTGACTTCACTGTGCATGGCTGCCTTTGTGTCTGCTTCTATTTTGCTGTGATTATGATCAAAATGAGGACTTGAGTGAAATAAATTGATGGCGCATTCTTGTGGTAAATCTTGCCTTCAGTGTACTTCTATTTGAAGACACATCCTATCTTCAGCTTGAGTCTTATCTTGCATCACCAGAAGATCAAGAAATGATCATATAAAAAAGCGGCCATCTACACATAAAACACCAGCAAGACAAAAGAAATGATGATGGACTTCTGCAGGAAATTATTCTGCAACACAGCTGTGAACATCCAGGACTGGACACTGATGTGGTAAAGGAGTACCAGAGACTGGATGCTCACCTCAACCATAAACTGGACTGACCCACCAAAGATGCTCCACAAAAGAAAGACCAAACTCATCTCCACCAGCTCACTGCAGGTCACTGCTGAAAACATCCAACACTGCTAGCATCAGTACTTATTACAGTCTGGTCTGCTGGGGGTGAATGTACAGGACAGGAAAGAACTGAACAGAAGCTGATCAGGAGGTCCAGCTCAGTCCTGGACTCTCCTCTGAGCTCCTCTGAGGAGGTGAATGAGAGAAGGATGTTAAAGTGGCAAGGTACGATACGAGGGCCTGGGCGGGATATGATCCACAGACATCCTGGGAGTCATGCACGCTTACCAGTCATCCAAAGGGATATCCTTGTGGCCAAGTAGCTAGGGTGCATGATCAATCGGAGGCTTAGTGACAGGACCCCACACTGTCACATCTCTCCCCATCTTTCCACAAGCGCATCCTCATCCTTGTACATCCAAGTACAAGGATGCACTTGTGGAAAGAATCAGTTTGTTTCTGAAGGTCCTTCAGAAACAAACTGATTCATCCACAGTGTAGGAAGGAGCTACAGCAGCTCAAATCATCCCCACAGCAAAGAGCTTTCATAAGCAGCACAATCTAAACACAGCTGTTAGAAATGACTTGTCTTTGTCTGCTACCCACTGTTCTCTCCATCTCAGTGCTGTGCTGGTTATTTCCGTCTGTAACACCCACACATCATGCCTCTCATGCATTTTAAGATCAGATCTGTGCAGAAATAAAAACTCTCATACGGATGTAAAAGGTGTCTAACCTGCCTGAAAAGGATTTCAAATCCCTTCTCTCTCTATTTATCATGCTTATCTTAATTCAGTGTTTCACTTTAGCGATGCTGAAGTCTGCAGATGTTTTCACATTACCATGAGTTTCTGGTTTTGACCCGAAATACAGGAAAACATTGACTGAATGTGTCACTGAACTGAAGCTAAACTTTTTGTTTCACAATCAGAACCAAGTGAGAAGAGCACTTATAGCCACAATGTTACAAACTCTTACAGGTGAGGTGAAGGACATTGATGGTCTTTACATCATGCAAACTCTTGCTAGGAAAACTCAGGGGCCACATTCATCAAGCTTATTCCAATTAAGAGTTGACTTGTGAGTAAAAAAAAATTCTTAGCTTAAAGCTTCACCTACAGTGAAAGTTTTTAAGTGCCTCAGTCACTTTTAGCGAAGAGTAGGGCGACTCTTTATCACTCCCATCTTAAAGGCAGGGTAGTGGATCTTGGAAAAACAGTTTGAGCAACCTGCACTTGAAAATAAATACACTAGCCCAAAGCTTCGCCTCCAGCGCGCAGGAAGGTGCACCCCAATGACTCACAAGCAGGGTCACCATAGCCAACTGGAAATGCCTCCACAATGTTGCCAACTCTTCTGGAAGAGATGTCGCAATTAAATGGCCCAAAAGCTGCTAGAAGTCATGAAACAACATTATCGTGATAGCCAGTCACAATTATGCATGCATAGTACAAAATAATGGTCCCCAGCTTCACTGTTGTTTGTCAAGTGAAGTTCCTGATTCACAAGGGTACTGAAGGGGTGACATACACATTTGAGTCATGGTGCAAAGAACCAGTTGTACGACAAAGCATCATGGGAAATAATCTGGATGAGGAGGCGTGGTCATCAGGAAGGCTGCTGCCTGCAAAGGGACAGCGGGAGCAGTAGGTGAGTGCCGGGAAACAGGGAGAGAGGAAGGGGCCGGTGGCGGGGAGCACCTGATGAACGGATGGAGTGATACAAACTTTATCTGTCTCCATGAACACCAGAGAAAGTCGCAAGATTTGTTGCTAGGCACTCTTTTGAAAATTAGTCGCTAGGGGGCCTGAAAAGTCGCTAAGCTGGCAACAATGCGCCTCCACAATTTCATCCTCATCCGTTTTTTGTTTTTTTTTTAAAGGGACATTGTGCAACAATTGTATATTGCAGCAGCTCCCTCGTACTTTTCATGCTGTGTTCATTTGAAACCGAGCAGAGGGACGACAGCCGCTGCATGTAAAGGCATAAACAAGCCTCTGTGTGAAGACGTGGTCTGTCAGTTACAGTGACTTCAGTCCACATCTGATATGTTGTCATGGCGATGTCGTGTTGTTTTCCCTGACCCATGTTTTACCAACTTTCCCTTGGCTTCTGTGATTAAAATTACATCTGGTTTGTTACCAACGGCCGTCTGCCCGACTGCACGTGAACCCAGCATCAGTGTAACACTCAGTTTGTCCTCATTGCACCGTGGGGACTTTTCAAAGGCATTACCTCGAACTGAGCTAACAACACCGGTGTCGCTGGTGAGTTTCTGTAGTTTCCTACTGTCATGCTTCTACTGAATGTAAAAACATAGCGACACGACATGGCAGCCACCACCAAACAGAAAACCGGCAGTTGAGTTTGATGGACATGTCATTTAATTAACTCACTGGCTGCCATTCATGTGTTTCCACGTTAATTAGGGGTTTTAATCGGGGGAGCTGTTTTAATCTCTGGCGGAGCTTGTCAGAGAGAACCAAGGGCTCATCATCATTTTTTCAGTAGTTTTCATCTAATCCAGCAGATGGCGGTGTCAGACAAGCTTAAAAAAAAACCTACCAGGAAGTGATGCGGTTCTATGACGCTTCCTGTGTTAGTGGTTGCTAACGGCTGTTAGCCCAAGAAGTGTGCTGGATTCTGCTGCCAGGGGGAAGGAACATGGCGACCGGTCGTAATCGAAGCAGTTTAGGAGGTGGATGAAGGAGGAAAGTTTGTGGAAAAAGTGATCAGTGACAGACAGACACGATCGATCAAAGACACGATGGAAATACAGCAGCGAAGTGCGCCACCTGAAAGTGAAAGTAAGTCAACAGCACGCGCTTTTTTCCCGCGGAGGTGGGGAGGGGGGGGGGGTTGCGTGGGCACCTAAGCTGCGGTAGAGGGAAGGAGCAAGGGAGGGAGGGGTAGAGAGAGACATAGCGTTTCTGCCACATGTTTCTGCCAAATGTTATGTTGTGAAACAAACTTGCTGTGGCTTATTTAGCAAGTAAATAATTATTTTGCCGCCAAAACTCTTTTCTCAGTGTTGTATTTGTTGTTTCATAGAAGTAAACCGCTGTTCAGATGATGAAGGTGTTACTAAAGTAAAAAAATATTGGCATCAAAGACACGTTTCCACTTGAAGCTGACCGTAGTGGTCAGAAACAGGCATTTTCACTGCAACAAACCCATGTTCTACTGCAGATTACTAAAGAATGGAAAAGCTAGAAACAAATGTTTTTTTCTGATAAAAGAAGAGAGAAGCTTTCCTTTGATACATTCAGTGTTTGTATTGGCATAGTACACAATATTCTGTGGATCTCCCAAAATCAGTAAAAATGCTTAAAAATCCTCGCAATATGGAGCGCTCAGCTCGGAAAAGGTCTGGCAGTCAATGAGTTAAGAACGGAAATGGATGGGTTTTTTCCCCTTCCACAGGGGACCCTCTTTACACCTAGCCGGTACTAGGTGCTGTAAAACGAATTTGATAGAAGAAAGAGAAAAAAAAATAGATGACATCACTTTTAAGTCCATTCAATCGACTCATTGCTGAATGGAACCGTTTATTGATGGCTGTGATAAATCATCATCAGTGCTATCCCCAGAATTGAGCAACCTAAAATTGCCATAAAAACTAGTGATGAAAACGCTTAAATTGAAAAAAAAAATCAAGTATTGCTAAAAAGTTATTTATTGTCTCATCAGGTTTTTCATACATGTTGATGTAGAAGTGCAAAGACAAACGTGTTTTGGACCACCTTTTCAGCACTTACATGCCATTGGACAATGTAGGGGGGCAATGATACACATGTTTGTCCTTCTTAATTATGATGTTCATATTTACAAGCATTAACTTTAGAATTGCAGAGATTAAGAGAAGTTTTACCAGTCACATCTAGGCCTATATGACAAATACAAAAATGGGCTTAGAGGAATTCACTTTGGACAACATGCTCTAAGTTCATGCATTAAGGCCCTTTCAGATAGAACACGGCAAGCGCAGCTGGATGGCGGCAAACCCATTCATTGTGCATGTGGTACTGCCGTGGCACCGCGGAGCTCCGCGGCACGCAAGGTGGGCGCATGCCGCCACACAACCGCTGACGCTGCTGCGCCCGAATTTCAATTCGGGCGCTGCGCACTGTGATGACATCCTAGCGCGTCCAACAGGAGAGGCCAGTTCAGGGGAAAAAGTGGTCCTTGGTCAGCCTGAAGTAAACCTGGAAGCGGTCTGTGTGAAAGAATGCAGCTCCCGGACGAGCCTGAACTCCCCCAAGTTCTGCCTTGTTATCAGGATCAGGTGGACCCCCACCCTTTTATTTGCTGCTGATCTCCTCCTCCTCCTCAGGAGAAAAGCTCTTTGCTGCAACGATGAGAGGTACATCTCTCATAACGTAGCGTGCTGGGGAGAAAACACTTCCTGGTCTGTCGCTTAGCAACGCACACCTGACATGTTTGCTGCCACTGTGTTCTGCCGCTGACTCTGCGCCCTACCCCGCGGTGAAAAACGCATTCTATCTGAAAGGGCCATAAGTGATGACAGCCCATGAGTTATTTATGTCGTTTCCACGCATTTGTAATGCATAGCCATCTAGCTTCAATGGCATCCTCTTTTGGCAACTCCTTTCCACTTTGTGATTCTTAAACTTGACAAAGTTGATAGTTTTATTCTTAAGTTTGAGAGTGGGAGTAAATTCCACAAATTCTCAGCTCCTAGGACTAAAATGGCATAGATGAAATTAAATGAAAAAATACTTTATTTATCCCTGGAGGGAAATTCAATGTTGTACTTTTTTTTTTTGCTTGATAATGCCTGATAAATATGGCACCTGATCACTGCAGATTTGCTTCTGTCTTCTCCCCCCAGCCGGTCCAGGCAGATGCCCGCCCTACCTGAGCCGGGTTCTGCCGGAGGTTTTTCCTCCCTGTTAAAAGGGTGTTTTCCTTCCCACTGTCGCCACCCCTCCGTGCTTGCTCAGGATGGGGGATTGGACCGGGTCAAGTCAAGATTCGATCCAATCTGTTGGTTTCCTTAACTAGGCTATCATGAATCTGACGCCCTGCGGTGACATTGTCATGAATGGACGCTATACAAATAAAGTTGAATTGAATTGAATTGAATTGAATGTCTTTATCCACGAGTGGATCCAGTGGTCTCAGGTGTAACTGTGACTGTACTATGAGTAACTATTTTTTATGTCTTTTAAAGCATTACTTATCCCAAACAGTGCTTTAACTCTCATTAAACAAAGGTGGTACAGCAGTTTTAAAGTTCATAGGGTTCTCACTTCACACACATTGTTTTGTATATTCAGGGACACCGTAATAAAAATGGTGGAACAAATATGGCAGCCACCATATGTGCACCCCCCAGTAAGTAGATATAAATGACTCATTCTAAGAAAATAAACATATAACAGGTATTCTAGTGAAGTGATTACACATCAATAGAAACACAGTTTTGAATTATATATCACATTTTTCTGCCATTGACTTTTGATTTTTTACATACTGTACCTTTAAGGGAAACTAGATAAAACACTGAATTATAAATGGCTTTGTCATGTCAAACATTATTAGATTTCTGCCCTGAAAACAAACTGACAGAGGAATTTTCAACTTCCTCAACACAGACAAGGAGGTGTTAGTTCAAGAATGACTTCATGTGTCACATTTAAATCAGAGTTTAGTATGTTTACAGTAGATAAAATATCTGGATACAAATTTAATCCAAATGTTTAAGCAAAATCTCCTAAATTACCCTCAAGGCTCACATCGCTCATTACATAGTGAACAAAACAAAGAACTAGTATGCCTCCAACAGCAACTGTCACCAGAAGACATGAAAACTACATCACAGAGAAAATGTGAGAAAACCACAAGTTTGATGTTTGATTCTTGAGTCTGTGTTAACACAGCTACAACAAACATGCACAAACAGGAAACAACAGTTAGTTGCAACTCAGGCAGCTGCATCTTTAGAAGTAAAGAATTTGTCAACAGATGACTGAAACAACATAACCTCTGATTGCTTTTAGCACATCTGATAAAACAATAAATCTTTTTCTTTATTCTGGTGATAGTGGTGATGAGGTACAGTATCTCACTCTGTGGTAGCGAGGTGTGACACATGCTGGTCAAGTCTCCGATCCATCACTGGGTAAACACAGATATTAAACAACTCAACTTATCACATAACTGCTGGAGTTTAAAAATAAAAACACCAATCTTTTTCTAGACCTGAATAAGTGCTGATGTAACCAGTTTCAGTGTGTTGTTACAACCCTGTTAGGTCTGGGAGGAGGGTAAGGTAACAAACAGACTTGAACTAATGTACAAACAAAAGGTTTATTTACAACTATTCCTAAACAATGCACAAAATAAGAACAAAAAGGGAAGGTAGGATGAATTCCTCCTTGACAAAACCCAAATACAAGATATTAAAAAGACAAATACAAAAGAACAAACAAGGATATGCCCTGAAACAGCAGTGAGGAGCTTCACACAGTCACAATAAGTGACTTAAACAAACGAGAAGCACAAAGGAAAGCCAGAAAAAAAATGTGGGTAAGATCTGTAACTGTCGCACCAAGCCAAGATAAACTAATCAGATCAAACATCAAACACTAAACCAGGTTTAAAGAGGCAAGCTGTGGTACCAAAACCAAACACAGTAAAGACTCCTGGAGGAAAGAGGAGCTGATTTTCATCATGGTTTACCATCTGCTATGCAGTAAAACCTTTTCTTACCAAATCAAAAAGGTTTTATTCTTATCTGGGTTTGTATTAAAAGATGTTGAGCTGCTGTAACCATTAAATATCAGAAGAAAAAAGCCCCATTAGACCTCCTGTACCAATTCAGCAAGATCAAGACAATAAATACGATTCCACCAACTGGTCCAATGATCAGCAACATAAAGTCAGTGTCTAGTTTAGTTAGTGATTTGGTTATTTTGACCTCTTTTAATATCCTGGTTCTCTGAATCTCTGCATGTGTTTTGAGTTTTTATCTTATTTTTAGGAAAATAAAACCCTTTTTTTTTAATTTAAACTCTGCCTGTCAGTTCTTTCACTGCTCGGTCCATCACGACACCTAAAGATACATTTTCCAGAGACAGTAGCAGGTTTGACTGATTGGACTGATTACACTGAAGAAATTGAAAAAAACTTAATTGGAACTCTGAAACTGAAAGAAAGACAAGTGCACAGAGCTGGTTGTTGGTCACATATTTATCAAATATGGAAACAAACATAGAGGAAAATTCCAGTTCAGAATTCAACACACTTTATCCAAATGCATAATCCATCTGTGATCGTTCATGAATCTCCCTGATTACTTTTGTCACGTTTTGAGCTCTGGTCTATGAGGGCAACAATCCTGCAGGTTTTCAATGTGTTCCAACTAGGGATGGGTACTGAATTACTTTTATTGGTACTATAGCTGGGCGATTTGGGAAAAAGTTCTATCATGATATTTTTTTCCATATTGTTCGATATCGATATATATCAGGATATAAAATAAATCTTTATTTTTCACAATCTTAGATGTTCCCTGTTACTCTTAAATGAGATTTAAAGATATCAGAGGATTCATTTTATTCAAACATTTATTTTCTGTCAAAGTTAAACATGACATGTAACATAACACAGCTGTGTCAGATAAAATAGGTACACAAACAACTCTAAATGAATCATAAACATCTTAATTCTAAAATCTTAAAGCTTTCCAGTGGTGGTCGGAGGGGCCGTAGGCATGAAATGGCAGCCACGCTTCCGTCAGTTTGCCCCAGGGCAGCTGTGGCTACATATGTAGCTTACCATCACCAAGTATGTGAATAAATAATGGACCTACTGTGAGCGTTTTGAGTGCCTTGAAAAGCGCAATATCAATCTAATCCATTATTATTACAACACTATATGCGCATGCATGTGACTCGTGAAGTTGCTACAAACCTCAAAGAAAGGCTCCCCTGAAAGCCACAGTGTGATCAGAACTGTGATCAATATATTTATTGGAATGTCTTTTCAACTTGTAAAATCGACGCTAATTGATTAATAGTAGACTTGTTCTAGTCTAGTTCAGATCTAAGATAACGTGTTGATGTAAATAAAACTTACAAAGAAAACTGTATTCAATTCACCACTCAGAAATTAGGCTACTGCAATTAGAGTAAATTCAGATGTGATACTTAACACATGATTTGCTTGCTTTTTGGTTTATGTCTGTTTTGGAGTTTGGTAGGCTGAAGCCCCCCCTGGAGAAAACTACACCGGCCGCCACTGGATTTATTAGTAACTATAATAGCACTCGGAGAGCGCATACCTCCGCCAAGCAGCTCGACTCCATTATTTTTGTGTGTTCTGGATCATAGTATCCAGAATTGGGGAATTTTGTTCAGAATTCACAGTTCACCATATTCAACTGGCTAGAAGTCTGTCCACCAGTCTTCTCTCCTCGTGCTCACTGCTGCTCATAAGTTTCATTTCTGCATCCTGACATTATGAGCTCAGTCCACTGCAGCTGCACACTTCTGCCACAAGGGGGCACTCACGCCACATCAACAGCCTTTCCAACATGGCCGATCTCACAATGATAAAGAATCCTTTAAAACATTTCTGGATCCAGAAGGTGATCTGGCTCACCACCAAAATTAAATGGGTTCGTCGTTGGGCTGACAGTCTCTTGGAAACTCCCATAGGGCCAAAACTTCACCCAGAAATGTTGATTACTATGAATTTTTGTGATTGAAATGTCATCTATAGACCTATTGGATGGCATTCCACTTGGTTGCTAAAAGTTGTACTTTGGGCAATTAACGTAATTATTACAATAATCTAATCAATCATTAGAAATAGTTAATGGATATAGTCTGTCTTCCATTTCAGTGAAAACAGAGCCCGGGCCCTCTGTTGCGTACCTTGCCACATATTACTGTACTTCAATCAATTTAAAGTTAAGGCCAGAAGGTTTGAGATATTCTACTATTAGTAGTAGCCTAGTAGTAACAGAAGCCAAGCAGTGGTAGTAACTGCAGTAGTAGTGGTCATAGTAATTTTATTCATTGTTGATAATGCTTCACTATTTATCCTGACCCTGGACTTAAGTGTCACATGCAGCCACCACTCTACTCTTGAAAGCTGGTATCACCACAACAATGAAGAACAATACCAAGCAAAATTAAATTTCCACCTGGAGCTGAAGGACACAGGGGTAACAAGAGCTTAGGATAAAGATATGTTGCCTAACTCTAAGGAGAGTATTTTGTTTCTTTATGGTTTAATCAAATAAAATAGATCTGAAACCAAAAAAGAGATTTGAGAGCAAAAAAAAGTAAGTGGCAATCAAAAAAAAATTCTTTGAGATCAAAACAAAACAGGTTGCAATTGAAAAATATAAATATGAAACAGAATATTTCTTCAACTTTAACCAAAAATAATGTTTGAAATTAAAAACAACTGTTTTACTTATGAATCAGTCCTTTTTTATTTCAAGTTTTTTAAAAAAAAATTGGTTGCAAATTAGTCTTCTTTGCTTTCAAGTTAAAGACTTTTGGTTGCAAATCCTAAAGTTTTGCTTGCGAAGTCAAGTGCACTTGATGGGCGGGGCCTACGCTGGCGGATGAGAGACGTGTTTCTATTGGTTGGTGTGACCTGGCTCCAGCCTTCCACATTACACTCTTTTCTCCTGTGTGCTGTGCTGATGGAGCTAAGTTGTTAGCCTGTAGCTCTGCAACGTTTCCCATAAATAATGAATTGCGCTAAATATCGTTGGCTACAGCCTGCTGTACATTCACATCATCACCACAATGAATTATAACGCTCGGCTGCTGCAAACACTGATTATCAGCGACATGGCCGTCTCTGCTCACGGTCTGAGCTCAGTATCCACTGAGTGAGTGATTTACAGGGAAACATGTACAACGTAGGCTGTTATTACACATATGGTCATAATATCTGTATCGTAATATCACGGAGTGATCGGACTGTAGCCTATGTGAGAGCCTGGGAGTGGTAGTGGTATAACAGCGGTGTGGCAAGTACTCGGACGCTGAGAGCATCAAGCGGGCCGGAGGGGCAGATCCAGGACTCTGAAGCAGCTGCTTCACTCGCCGTGTCCACTGTTTCCCTGTACCAGCCTAACTGTGCCTATCTATCTATCTATCTATCTATCTATCTATCTATCTATCTATCTATCTATCTATCTATCTATCTATCTATCTATCTATCTATCTATCTATCTATCTATCTATCTATCTATCTATCTATCTATCT
Organism: Atherinomorus stipes; assembly: GCA_023101725.1. NCBI lineage: Eukaryota > Metazoa > Chordata > Actinopteri > Atheriniformes > Atherinidae > Atherinomorus > Atherinomorus stipes. Next base: position 74,220 of record JALJCO010009051.1, read on the forward strand.
ATCTATCTATCTATCTATCTATCTATCTATCTCCATGAATGCATTCATTTATTGATAAAAAAATATATATATATATAGCCAATGTTAATTTCCATCTTCAGTCTGGTAACTCAACATCATTCACATAACATGACTATATAAAGTAATATTAGAGTAACTAACTTCAGATCTCATTGGACCTAAGATGTGTGAAATCAGCTTTTATCATCCGCAACAAGATACGCTGGGAACTTTAGAAACAGACTTCAGTGCAGCATTGACAGTGACATTGTGAGGACAATTTTCTTTTAAAAGATGAGGATAAGAAGTGCTTTCAATACATTGTAATTTTTTTGTCAAGCTTGATAATGACCTTTATAGATCGATTCATTTTGATCACTATAAAACAAATTTGTTAGTTTTAGAAGTGTGTAAGCATGTAGAGGGATCTTTAAACAGGTTGATGTACTGTGTGAGCTAAACGCTTAAGAGATAGCTCAGAACCTGGCAAAAAAAAAAAAAAAAAAAAGGAGAAGCTAAACCACCCTTCCCAGCAAAATTCAAGGCGCGTTATTGGATAATAACTACAACCATGTCACGCAAGTCAGACTCCAGGCATAGCTGACCGCTCTGTTTGACGAGCTCGGACAAAGTTACCGATACAAAAAAATCTGCAAGAGGTGAGAGTGCCAACAATTTTCACTTCATTTGTTGAAAAATCAAGATGCTGTTTGCAAAAAATGAGGTCCTCCCTCGATGGGGATCGTCTAAATGCACGAAATCTTCACTTGGCTCACTGCCTAAAAGACATGTATGTTGGGTTAGTTGAACACGCTGAATCAGTGTTTCTCAACTCTGGTCCTGCATGTCTTCAATGTGTTCCTACTCCAACACCTGTTTCCGATTCGTGGACTTCCTCATCAAGTTCTTTGCAGGCCGTTTAACGAGCCATTCATTTGATTCAGGTGTGAAAAATTAGGGTTGCCTCCAAGACATGGACAGGACAGTGGGTGCTGAGGACCGGAGTTGGGAAGCACTGCTCTAGATTGTCCCTATAGGAGCAGGGACGGACTGGGACAAAAAAAACAACCCTGGACTTTGACTCAGCCCAGCCATTAACAACTGATGCGCAGAAACTCAGCACTATCACCTGTCATGGATATTGTACTGTCTAAATTGTACCAATAGCCACAAAAGCACTAGATGCTGTGAGCAGTGAGGGTAAGGGGACTGAACTTCAATACTCACAATTAAATGGAGTTGTACAGTCTAGTCCCTCTGATGGAGCCAAAATAAAACGGGTATCTAAAACAGAAAAGAGAGTACTCTTTGGCTTATAAAGGACAAAGTACCAGGCTGTAAGTCTACATTACTACTAGAATACTCACAAATAAGATCAAATTTAAGTGCTAACCTTCAAAACCCCAACAAGGGTCTGTGGTGTTTTACTCAGTGTTGGGGGATAAGCAGCTTCTTTAACAGTTCACTTTTTTCTGCAACTCTGTCAATGACCAAGTCATTGTCAAGAGATATAAGGATGTCTTTTTCCATGCTCATAGGCATGAATGCTTCCAAGTGTTCTTGCGACTGTGTGCTCCTTATGCGACTTTTGATGTGCTTGAGAACGAAGAAACCTTCTCTCAGGCTACCTGTGTCACAGGCAGAGTAAGGGAGAACTTGTATCCCCAGCCAAGGATATGATGGGCATCTGTGAAGAGGTTGTAGCGTTTCAGGACTCGGAAGCAACAGACTGGGCAGTCCTTACAAGATTTGCACTGTTTATTTAGTACATCTGTGTCGTCTTTGTCATCACTGCAGCTATCCGCTAGGAGTGAATGTGAGCGTGAATGGTTGTCTGTCTTTGTGTTGGTCCTGCAACACACTGGTGACCTGTCCAGGGTGCACTCTGCCTCTCTTCTGATAATAGCTGGGACAGGCTCCAGCAACCCCTGCGACCCCGAACTGGATAAGTGGTACATAAAATGAATGAACGAACGGACGGACGGACGGTAGGGAGATAGGGAGATAGGGAGATTCTGGAACTGTCTGGTATTGCGTCGCTCTTAAATGCTGCTCTGGTCATTATGGTTGACAAGTGTTTCTTTGTGGAAGACTGTGTGCCCTGCAAAGTGTACCTTCCTTCTTATCCAAGAGAGCAAAAGTATCAGGCCCAGAGGTTCAGTAAGTCAGTCATTTTCTGTACCGCTTATCCAGTTCAGGGTCGCGGGGGTTGCTGGAGCCTATCCCAGCTATTATCAGGCGAGAGGCAGGGTACACCCTGGACAGGTCGCCAGTCTGTCACAGGGCCAACATGGAGACAGACAACCATTCACACTCACATTCATTCCTAGGGACAATTTAGAGTGATCAATTAACCCAGAGGTTACAAAGACCAAATCTATTGCCAGACTTCGGGTCTTTGTTGAACGCCTCATCCGCAGAGTGAAAGAGCAGAAAATACTTAGTACAGAAATGCGTCTTTCACTCACAGCTTGTCTTTTGGTTAATTATCAGAATAAGCCTTTGGTTATTTGGAATTAATGCATTTTCAATATTTTTTGACATGACAATATCAGTGTAAATACACAAAGATACATTGAATTGAAATGTTACAAACATCAAATCATAAATTTTGTAACAAAATACATGGTCATTTCATGTCTTTCATTACTGGCAGATGGACAGGTATTTGGGCAGGTATGTGTAAGGAAAAGCAGATCCGTCTTATTTTTTATTTCCCTGACGACAGCAGCATCTCTGTGAATGTGTTGCACGAACATATCTTCATGGGCACAGACAACAAAATCACACCAGCATACCAGTGATGAGCAACTGTCCTTGAGCTTGCTAATAGCAGCAGTGGCTCTCTTTTAGCTTATGTGCTCCGTGATCGGGTAGTAGAAACTTGCAATCTACATAGCTCTGAGCATTTGGGCATTTAATTTCTACAAGGCCAAATGATGGTCGTTCAAGTGGATCAAACACAAGCTCATCAGGTGATGCCCCCAGCTAAGGTGCATCTGGTTACACAACAAACCCACACTTGGTCAGGTTCAGGTTTTTTAGGACCACATAGTCCTTTAAAGCACCCCTCTCCATTTCTATTCCCCTTTTCATTAGTGCAGTCGGTCTTGTCGCTCTAATCATCCTGTCAGCCAGGTTTTCTGCTGTACCTGATCTTACATGCCTTACCCCCCTGAAATGTGAAGCAGTCACCCTCTTCTTCCTCAGTGAATGCCACTAAGGTGTTGCACTTTGGTTTCTGGTTGCCTCCTCAATTATATGGCACTGCGTCAAGCTCACAGACAGGAAGCTCAGGTGCAGGTATTGTTAAGAGAAAATACACACACACACACACAAAAGAATCAAATCAAAGATACTTTATTAGTCTCTGGGAATTCATTAGAGTAAAACTCTTGCAGTTGTGCATGTTATGCGGATGAATTGATACACAGTGGAGACAAATAAAGAAAAATTCTGTACTGCTCTGGCTGACTGGCCTGATTTCTTTTCCTTTTTTTTTTTTTTTTTTTTGTAAAGATGCAAAGTGGATCCAAACCACACCTGGATCCTGTTTGACATGAGATCCAGACCAGATCAGTACGGGAGGTTGCAGACTCTAACTGCTCTTGTGGATTTCAGTGAGTCTGCATCACTGGTTTCTGTTACCACCCAGCTTGTGTCCAGCATCATCAACGGGAGACTGATCAAAGTTTAGACAAATCTGGCTTTTATTTCTACAAAAACATTAAACATGTTCATGTTAAAGGGAACAACAGCAGGGAAGTCCAGCCGCAGCAACAAGAATGATGACACCTTGTGTAGCTTCACCGATGTTTACCCACATCATGACAGGTTAACTCTTACTGAACTTTACATCGTTGCCATAGCAACTTATGGAGACAGATTGCTGATGTCTAAAGTTAAATATTGACTGAAAGACTAAGTTTAGATCGTCTGTCCAACAAATCTGATTATAAAAACATGAATCTGGTTTGTTTGGAAGAAATAAAACCTCACATGCAAATATAAAAGCATTAGTTTAATATTTACAGATTTACTGCAGGAAAAGAAAAGAAAAATATGCATTTTTATTCCTGAAGTCGTGATGTTGAAATGGACTAAACTATGTTTATGGGTTTTTCTTTATTTGTGTTTGTTAAACAGAAGATACATTAATGAATACAACACTGTGTAGTTCATCTCCAGTCTAACATCAGAGTAAATAAACACGTCTCTGCAGAGATGCAGCAGATTTTACAGGTGAACCTGATGAAGGTGAATTTAATCAGTGTTTCCTCTGAGCTTCTGTTTCATTGATGGCTTGTCCTTAAACAGCTGGATCACAGAAAAATGAATAATATTTGTCAGATACTGTTTGTAGATTGTAGACCAGAGCAATATTATTATTACTAGAAGTGAGATAAATAAATGAATAAATAAAACAGGAATATTTGAACAGAAAACCAGACTGATTATGACATTAAATGTTTGTAAATGTGGATTTACATTGTTGTTGTAAAACCTTTAATCTTTAGTCATCATGTGAACATGATCATGACCGTTTATAAAAACAAACTGTTTAATAATTACAGTCAATAATTATCACATTTCAGACGTTGTGTACTCGTCTCCTCCTGTTGAGATTTTCAAGCTGAATCAGAGACGTGGCATTAACGTAATCCTCTTGTTGACCTGAAACAATAATGTTACTGTGATTTTATTCAGTTATTGTATATCTATGATACTTTAACAAAGTTCAGGGTCGCGGGAGCCTATCCCAGCTATTATCAGGCAAGAGGCAGGGAACACCCTGGACAGGTCACCAGTCTGTTGCAGGGCCAACACAGAGAGACAAACAACCATTCACTCTCACACTCATCTAGGGGCAATTTAGAGTGATCAATTAACCTAATGTGCATGTCTTTGGACGGTGGGAGGAAGCCGGAGTACCCGGAGAGAACCCACGCATACACGGGGAGAACATGCAAACTCCACACAGGAAGGCCACGGTTGGAATTGTCCGAACCCCTTCCCCAGCCGGGAATCGAACCAGTGACCTTCTTACTGTGAGGCTGCGGTGCTAACCACCACACCACCGTGCAGCGGTACAGAAAATGACTGACTGACTGACTGACTTTAACAAAGTTCATACTGTACCATTGGTGGCGTTTTCATAGCCTCCGATTGTTTCATAGATACAAACGTCTCCTGCAGGTCAGAAAATAATCTCAACTCAGTTACTTTGGTCTCCTCATGTCAGATACTGA